>CM054153.1:1763475-2040975 GCA_028751875.1 Rapana venosa | reverse complement strand
CGCCCCCTTGTTTTCCTATCGACTTTAACCAGAGTCATGTAATATCAGAACTCATTACTTCAGTCACTCAGCTTTTGTGTCTCTGTTTTTGTGACATGTCTTGCAATATTGAACATTGGTGTGCAGCAAAAACGTGTGTGTGTATTATGTGCATGCATAAGTGGGTGCCTTTACACAGTCACAATACGGGTTTAGATCTTAAAAAATCTAGTTGGTCTATGTTCTCAATACACCAGCTGCAGAGAAAATGCTGAGGATAGCATGTGCTCCAGGTTTTACTGCCCTCATCCACCTAAACAAGGCGTCTGGTGGTCTGTTCCAGCTGCTGAGGAGGGTCGGTTGTTGCCCCCACTCCCAGTGTTTGCACACGCTGCCACAGCTGCTGAGGAGGGTCGGTTGTTGCCCCCACTCCCAGTGTTTGCACACGCTGCCACCCTCCTGTCTGTTACCACTCCACGCAGGGTATTGTCAGCTAGGATGGAGAAACTTCCAAGGCATTTGCAATCAGGGGCATTTCTGACATTTTGTTTTTCTCCATGCTGCTGAGCTAGGCCTCCAGACACTCTGTGAAAGGTGTCCATCTACACACCAGCAGTGACAGACGGTTGTTCAACCTGGCCCGCCTGAAAGCCAAGACCAGAGTCTGGTCAGTTTTTAATTAAACAAATTTCTTTATTTTTATGAGAGACGTTTGCAGACAATGCGGCCTTGACCCTACATACACCCTGAGGAAGGGGTGCCCCAGTCTGCCTGCCGGTGCCTGCACAAAGTATGGACTCACCACCAGCTTCCTGAACACCAGTGTCACCAGTCAGGATGGTTCTGCACAACAATCCATTTGCAGCCATGAAGCAGTACAGGAAAACACGACTACTTCACCTACTTGGGCTTCACCATCACCAGTCATTTAACAAGGTAATTGACCCACACCGACTGTGCCAATGCTGCAGCACTAATGTTAACACTTGGCAACAGAGACAGAGACTTGTGGCAAATGGATGACATGTGGAAAGTTGAAGGGACATTGTGGGGTTGCCTTACCAGATCGGCATGGGTATCTCAGTATGGCTTTGCAATTGAGCTACTACTGTTCAGTGGGGGAGGGGGGGGGGCATTGTAGGTGGTGGTGTCCTGCGTATGTTAGCTCATGCTGCTGCTGGTAGCTATGATGGTGGTAGCAATGATGATGATGATGGTGGTGGTGATGATAGTAGTAGAAACGAGGACAAGGAAGAAAATGGCGACAAGGAAGAAAATGGCGACAATGGTGACTAAGGCAATGACAGTGGTGGTAATGATGATGATGATGAAAATAACTCTGCTGATGAAGAGGAGGAGGAGGAGGAGGGCAGCAGTAAGGCAGGGAAGAAGACTGGCAGCAAAGCTCACTGCTCTCTGCTCTGTCAGCTGTGTGGAGAAGCCTGAAGACAGAAAGCTGTGCTTCTTTGCTCCACAGCTGGGCCGGCCATCCGTCCGTCCGTGTTGCCCTGCCTGTCTGTGTGTTGCCCTGCCTGTCTGTGTGTGTGTGTGTTGCCCTGCCTGTCTGTCTGTGTGTTGCCCTGCCTGTCTGTCCTACCCCGAGCTCTGGTAATGCTGCCTCAGCTCAAGAGACAACTCTGAAAGAAGGATGTACTATTGTAGTCACCTTTAATATAATCATCATCACAATTATGTCCTTGGTATCAGGATTATTGATATCATGATCATCATCCGTATCATACATGTAAAAATTATTATTACTTTTATTATCATTGTCATCACCATTATTTGTATAATCTTTGCACTTTGTGTGATGTATGTGATGGGTGTCAACAAATGTGACATTTCCTATGTCACATACAAACAATCGATGACAAACACATAATAATATATGGATGAAACACATGCAAACGAACGATTGGTAAGATAGGAGCATGCCAAAAATAACTTACAGTTTTATGTCCTCAATATCTCTGTCACTTGCGCAGAGCAAGGTATCTATCACACTGATTGTCACAGTACTTATTGTCACCTCAACTGTTATGTCGGTTTCATTCAAGAAAACAGCCATGCAATAGAGCAATGTTTATGTTCGTTTTGAATCAGTTATGGAGGTTATCACGACCATAAACACAAACACTACTTTTTTTTTCAGGGTTCTACTGCTATACACTTATGTACATGTCACTTGTCTGCATCCTCTGTCACATGTCACACATAGGTGATACAGGTGTGGAAAATCTCGAAACAGTGCCGGTGATAAACAGTGGCAAATTCTCATCATTGAGTTCATCACCACTATCACGATTTATAGCAGCATTAATCTCTGCTCTTTCCTCTTCATTCAACTCGAACAGGTCAAAATCGTCAAAATTTTGATAAATTTCGTCATCAGAAAATTGGTGAGCCTCTTCTTCCTCCATTTTGCGCCGGACAAGTGGCAGAGAAAAACAGTTCGAGTTAAAGATATTCCTACTAAAATCTACCAACCCAGGAAGCTTATAAACATTCTCGTTGGAAAGGAGCAGTGTTTGCCCTAACGAAACTATTTACCAGAGTCCTGTTGATGCCAGTTAGCCGCATGACTGACCACTATAAACAACCCCCCCCTCTGCTACCGTTATCGCCGGAAAACCGGCTGACAGGACTGAAGGGTAGGGCCTAGAAAGCCGGGGCAGAAATTCAGGACAGGGGAAGTAATTGTCAGCAGATATCCAGTGCTGTAAGGGTTAACAGCTGTGTGACGGCCCGGCATTTTCGCTCATATAACCGACAATAATAGTTGCTGTCAGAGCGTTCAACAAAGGAGAAACGATACATTTGTGTCCATTGTTTTGATGAGCTTTTACCAGGGAGCAAATTACGCAAGTTTTGGTCTCGGATGGAGATGACTTCATATGGCATGACACTGCTTTTCTTTTAATTAATCTACAGATGCCCGCCCCCACAAGAAAAGGGTAACTCATTTCTGATACTCATGTGTTTTTTTTGTTGTAAACTCAAGGTCTTCATTGTTGCGATACATGGCATTATTATAGCACACATCCTTCCACTGCTTTTCTCCTCACGCTGTGAAGTATAGGGAGTCACAAGCCAGTTGTGAAAGGCCCCGACTCTACACTATGTGTCTCTATTGTAACTGTAGGCATGTACAATGGACCTATCACATTAACAAGCACAAAAAAAATGTGGCCACTGACATAATAGTAGTGATATGAAATTCTGCTTAACCACACTCTGCTGGACTTATTGAGAGTTGCAGAAAAAAAAGACAACTTCATGATAGCAGATACTCTCTCTATTCAATTTTCATCTTAAACTGTATTAATTAATAACTGCGGTTGCTTCATGCACATAATAGAATACCTTTCAGTGCTCATGGACATTAATTTTGTAGTGGTATTTACTATTCAGTCATCTTTAATAAAACAGCAGCAGCTTGATAAGGATACATTTCATTTCCTTTATACCACTTTAAGTCACGAGATTTCTCTGCGTGAAATTTGGGCTGCTGTCCCCAAGGAGAGCACGTTGCCACAAGAGCAGCGCCACCCTTCTTTTTTTTGGTCTGCAACTGTATTTCTTTCCCTATCAGAGTGGCTTTTTCTAAGAATTTTGCCAGGGACAACTCTCTTCCGTGGGTTCTTTTACGTGCGCTGCATAATTTTCTGTAACACACGGGACCTCGGTTTATCGTCTCATCCGAAAGAGTAGCGCCCAGACCACCACTCATGGTCTAATGGATGGGGAAAAAGTTTCGGGCCCAGACAGGATACGAACCACCGCACACTTCCGACCAGGATGTTTCGCTTTCTAGACAGGCGCGTTAGCTCTAGACCACCGATCCACCCCAGGCAGTTTAACTCTGTAGAATCCAACAACAAGAGGGTTAAGAAGACATTCAGTTGGAAATCTGAAAAGAAATGACCGTGTGCTCCAGGAATCCCAGAAAAACAATCGTTTTTACAACCAAAGACATTCAGCTATACAGAGACATCGTTTGAGGATGTGGCAGCATCAGTCACTCTCTTTCACTGCCAACCTCGTCTTTCTGCTGCAAAGGAGAAACTCTAATAATGCTGTTGAGAAAAAGAAGACATTCCAATTCCAACTGAACGTCTTCTTAACCCTCTTGTTGTTGGATTCTACAGAGTTAAACTGCCTGTAGATTTTGAAATCTTTGAAGGTTTTCTACCCCCAACTGACTTACTTTACTCCTAAGACAATTGTGTGTGTGCATGACAAGCTATCAAGCTGAAATTTTGTCACAAGCTAGATATGTCTTTGTACTTGCATTTAGATGCAAGTTTATGTGTCTGGTGACCAGATGTCATTGTCACCTTATTTGTCACCAATCACAGGTAAGAAAATGGTATATATGATAGAACAGCAAATCCTGCATGGACATGACAATAGTTCATGCATGTTACTGATACCCAGCTGATGTGTTTACCAATGGTTATGTGCAATAGTACTTCACAATGTCCCCATAACACCTGTTGTTTTATTTTATGTCTCAAGGAGACAGAAGTTTTAATGTTTCTTTCTTTTGAAAACAAGTCATAATCAATCAATATATGACCTTTATACTGCAGTTCCTCCAAGATCCAGACCTTCACCAACGGATGTCTCCAGCAGATCCTTCATCTCAGATGGTTCGACAGAGTGCCAAGCACCGACCTGTGGATGAGGGCGAACCAACAGCCTATGGATGTCCAAGTGAGGCGGCGAAAGTGGCGTTGGGTCGGCCACACCCTACGGACGGAGCCTTGCAACATCACCAGACAAGCGCTCGAGTGGAACCCGCAGGGCAAAAGGAAGAGAGGGCGCCCCAAACAGACCTGGAGGAGAAGCCTGCATAGTGAGCTGAGAGACTCCAGCCTGACATGGGAAGAGGCCAAGACCCTTGCCAGAGACAGGAGAAGGTGGAGGGACGCTGTTGAGGCCCTATGCTCCGCTAGGAGCTGTAAGGAATAAGAAGATATACTGCAGTTCACATCTGCATGTGCTACCACATGTTTGTTAACCCATAGCACCCTGAGGTCACCCAGTACATTTGTCACACACAATTCAGGACTGTCAAGGGAAGTAATCTTTACAAATTTCAATAGTTACCAGACACAAAATTTTTTAAAAATATATTTATGCCATCTTTCACTGTAAATTTTATTTCCTGCATTCTGCATTAAATAAAGTACACACCGGGCCAGGCAATTTTTGCTTTCATGTAGTTGTTTACCAAAAAAGTAAAATAAAAATAATCACGATACCTCATCACTTTTTGCTATGGTAATCATCTCTTCTACTAAACTTATAAACAACAGCTTGTAGGCCACTCTGCCCCATCTGCTTGATCAGTCTTACCAACAATATTCCAATGGAAAAAGCCTTTAAATCTGCTCTATAGGCGTCCAAATCCTCTCTCAGCACACATCCCAACCATTGCCCATAACAAAATTTATTTAGTTAACTTTGAAAATTCATGATTTGCTTAAAACCTCACCGATTTGGACAGAGTAAAGTGCAAACAACATGGCTGGTTCTTGTTCTTGCAAAGCAGCAACTCTCACGAGAATCTCGTTTATGTAAACAATGGCAGCGCCCATAGTAAGCATATGTTTGAGGGCGTTTTCAGGAAAACTGGGGTCTATTTTTACCAGGGCGTTTGTGGGCATTTGCAGTCATATTGAGTTAAGTAAGTTTGTTATTGTACACGAGTGTCACATTGTCACCGCATAGGTGTGACAAATTTGAAATAACACAGAACTTCTGTAATCTGGCTGTTCTTTCTTCCTGTCAGTGGTTAAATTTATCACTGGCACCCTCTGAAGTCCTCCCTGCATCGCCCCACCAAGTTTCAGACACATTGTGTGAAAACCACGAGGTCTGTGTGTGAAGGAAAAGTACTGCCCATGTGGGAAGCACCGACTGTCGACTGCGGTCATATTGAAATCTAGCGGGGGCCAACATCACCGTTGGCTGCGGTCGTAATGGGGTCAAGACAGTTAAATGGTGCATCCCAACCCCCATGTGGCTGCCCTCAAACGCCCCAGATCTTATTTCTTCTGCGAACACCTGCAAACACGTGCTTACTATGGGCACCTTCACTGTTATTTACATAAACTAGAGTCTTGTGAGAGTGCTGTCTTTAAGTTAATAAGATGCTGCCATGTTGTATGCACTTTACTGTGTCCAAAACAGTAAGGTGTTAAGCAAATTATGAATTTTTTAAAGTTAGCTAAAGAAATCTTTTTCTTTTTTTTTGGCTAAAGAAATCTTATGGGCAATGGTTAGGATGTGTGCCAAGAGAGGATTTGGATGCCAATAGAGCAGATTTAAAGGCTTTTCCCACTGGAATATTGTCAAGACTGATTGAGCAGATGGGACAGAGTGGCCTTGAAACTGTTGTTTACAAGTTTGATAGAAGAGAGTGTGGTTGTCATACTGAGAGCAAAAAAATGTCATTACCAATTTTTTTTGGGTAAACTGTATGAATGCAGAAATCACCTGGCCCAGTGTATTCTTCATTTAATGCAGAACGCAGAAAGAACATTTCTTGCAGTAAAAGATAGTATAAGTATAAATATATTTAACTGACTTTTGAGAAATGACTATTGAAAGTTGTAAAAATTAATTTCCTTGACAGGGTTTAATCAAGTTGCTAATTGACCAAAAGGATTTTATCTAATATAAAATGATTTTTACTGTAACATCATGGGTGGGTTGTTGCAATAATGTGTTCTTCATATCAATGAGAAGTGATGGTTTTGTGAAATCAGATGAAGTGGTTATGGTAGGGATGGGTTGTTGTCAGGTGAGATGCTATTGTGACACCTGTCTGTCTACAGTGACATCAGAGGAATGGTGTTCCTGTGGCAAACACCTGGAGTGATGTTACGGTAACATTAAAGGAACTGCTATCATTCATGTGTAGGAATTGGTAATATTGCTTAACCCAATGGGATTATTTTTATTGTGATGACACAAAAGTGATAAGACTATGACAACAGCAGAAACATGGTCCCATATCTACAAGGGCAACATTATTCTAAAATAACACACTTAAAAAGATTTTTTTCTCTGTGTGAGCATTTAAAAAAAAAAGAATTTTCTCATAGGTTTTCATTGTATACTGAATATTGTACATGTTCTACTCCTCATTTTTTAAAAATAATTTTTTCTTATCAAGGTTTTTCACTGCATACTGAATTTTCCACACCTCTTCTCTAACCCTGGTAACACTGAATTGACCAAGTCAGCGGGCTCAGTTGCTGCTGGCAGAATTAACACCGACTAGTGTTGTTTTGAAGCAGGGTGAAATCAAACAACCTTTGATATTGATAAGTAAAACTGAACTTAGTGTGTAAGGCTATAAATCACTCAAAAGCTTACACAACAAGCTGTTGAATGAGTGTAGTTTCATAGCAGCATGAAGTGTTAATGATTATGTAAAAACAAAATTTTTTGTTAAAAATCGCGTGTGCACTACTGATCACTGTTGCACCGTCAGGGCCCGGGGTCGATTTTAACATAAGCAATGTTCTTGCGGTGCAAAAATGTCACGATTAGGTAAATACTATCTCTTGACCTTCAAAAAGGTAAAGGTGCCCCGTAACCCATGTGTTCAAAGGGAAGCGAGGCATCAGAGACTTCAACTTCTCAAAGGGTCAGCAAATTGAGGGCGGCGCCCATCTCCTCTCCCTCTCTGCTTTATCATAGTTTTGAAAAAATAAGCAGTTTGTGTCGCTTTATCAGTCGTCAAATGCTCAGAAAAGTCCAGCGCAATGATCAACGCCATCGCTATCGTCATAGTGAAATGTGCGAAGTGGTGGCTTTCTGTGACAAAAATATGACGATCACTCAATTTCAAGCAATGCAAAGTACTGAGCAGCACATCGATTTGACTCGACAAGAAATATTTCAAAGCCTTGTTGCGTGAAAAAGTAAAACAATCTGTGACATTGAAATCACTGAGTAGCGAAGAAGTCCATCCAGCAAAACTAGCACCACTCGATTCCAAAAATATTCTACAATCCTTACCTCATCGTTTCTGTCATTGTTTAATTCAACCAAATCCAACCTCTAAAACTCCTCCTCGCTGTCAATGTCGTAAAAAGGCTAACAAAACACTTGTCTGGTGCAAATGCTGGCCACCATTTTTCTTGAAGACAATCTCAACAAAACCCCCCACAAACCCTCTACACCAATCAAGATCTTTGTTGTTCGTGTGTGTTGAACCACCTTTTCTGCGGCCCTACAATGTGACCGTAACATTCATTGGGTGACCCTTGAAAGCAAAAAGTGAGCCTTCAATTATGATCACCTACGTTATCCTGGAATATTCCCAAACCGCTGCATGGCTTGAAGCCGTCATTCCGTTATGATACAGGAACCACACTTCTAGGGTAAAAAATAAATGTTCTCACAGGTTTTCAATGAGTACTAACTTCACATTTTCTACCTCATCTGCATTTCAAGTGACCAGGGAAAGCCGAGAGAAGATATTTCCCAAAACCATCAGTTATTTTATCACTGTATAACCTGATCCCAGGATTCTTTTTCATAGGTATAGGTACGTACATACGTATGTATACATGTGTGTGCATTTGCATATTAGTTTGTGTGTGAGAGAGAGAGAGAGAGCGAGAGAGAGAGAGAGAGAGAGAGAGACACAATTGACACACACAATTGACACAATTTTATTGCTATTTAGCAATCAAGCCATATAGCGCTGCGGCGCGGTAACAACGATATCGAACGCGACGCGATTACAATGACATGGAAACCATGGCAGTGGTGGTATGTACATCAAGATTCGATACATTATTGTCTGTGTCTCAAGTGTCTCAATTTTCAAACCAGCCTTTCCTTTTCCAGTCTACAGCCAGGGAAGTCAGCCCATGTAAGACCGGATCAGGTCCCGAAGATGATGTAACTCCTGCTCAGCACTCGCCACCACTGTCTCTGTGTGTTGTGTGTTAGTACACTGTTTCCCTTTACGAAGTCTGGCAAGCCTGACACATTCTTCTGGCAACATGTTTTTCTCTTCTTGCTTGATGTACCAGAACACACACTTAGATTCCTCGCCAGGATCTCCATTCCAAGAGTATTCCAGGATGATGTCATCTGATTCACACATCACAATGTTTTGATCAACCGAACTATGTACCACCACCTTTCGAAACCGTGTGTTTCTCTTGCTGTCCCTTAATCGACGCTGTACACGTTTGTCAGTTAGAGTAGACACATACTGTTTCACAATACCAGTATCAGTATCAGAGTCATCCACTGTGCAGCCAACTGTCAGCTCTTCCTGCACATCAGGCGCCTCAGAAGACACACCGATCTTGCTGTCTGTTGCTGGATCACACAGTAGATCAAGTGAATATGGTGTGGCTGAGGCATTCAATTCACTGCTGACACATAGTTCTGTGTACACACTGGTTTGTTTTCCTTCTGTTTCCACATCGAGCAGGGAGTCAATGTTACACAAGACCGGCTCTTCCAAGACACTGTTATTGTCACATTGGCGACTTGCCTGTCTTTCTTGGTGTTGTCTACTTCTTTGAACATCGCGACGTCTTTGACAAGGGGGTTTCTTGCGATAGTACTGAACACGGGAGTTACGGTTCAGCACCGGGTCCGCCATTTCTGTTGACACTGGCTTGTCAGCTGGCTTCATTCGCAAGACGAACACAACACTGCCGCTCTCCCCCGCGACTTTCCAACTCGATACGACGTTGTCGATCAGCAGGGCGTTTAAAGTTGTTATTACAGTAGCTGGAAGGCCAGTAACTGACATTTTGAAGCTAAAATGCAAAAATTTGCAGCAGCTTACTAACAGCACACCCGTTCAGTTCTCGTCCCGTCCTGGAGCGACTCGAGAGAGAGAGAGAGAGAGAGAGAGAGAGAGAGAGAGAGTGTTCTGAAGCAAATTAAAAACATTAATGATTATCAAGAAAAGTATATAAAACAGTAAACAACAAGAGGAGTTAAATTCCAGCTTCATTAACCCTTTGCTGGGCATAGCGTCCCAAAACGGCCGAACCTATCCTTGGGCACAACGGCCAATGATGTCACTTCAGCGCGTTCATACATTCGAAATTCCCGCCAATCTTGCTTCAAACCTCGTGAAAATAGAAGCAATGAGACTGCCCACGTGACTTCCGCAAGTAAATTGCAAATGGCGGCAGTTGGAGTGTGTTTGTGGCAAGTTTTGGAGGAAAAAAAAATCGCAATTTTTCCCAAGATGGACGCTATCTTCGAATCCGACATGTACGATCGTTTTTATGGTTTTCATGCCGAAAATATGACGCTGGGAGATGTGTATCCAGGCTCAAATATCGATGTAAGCGATCCTAGTAGTGTGTGCACTTCTGACTTTGTTGATAGAAGCGAGAAAGACGGCTTTGACAACAACGAAGTTCGAGACGTAAATCGATCGTCGAATCTAACTCGGCCGATGCGCGTTTTGAATTCTGCTAATAGAATTGAGGAAATTATCGCGGTTTTCGAGTTTGGCGATGGTTCACAACTTGATATATTTTGTAAATTGATTGCTCTTTGGGACTTTTGCTACAGTAGCGGCTCGAACTGTAAAGTTAACATGCATCGCGATCGTCGGCAAACAAAATGGCGACCGTCGGAATGTTTCATGATTTTGTGCATCATTCATCAAAAAAAACTAAAAACCCAACAGTTGGTTGAAAACTTTTCTTCTGTAATTGTTTCTGAATGTTTTACTTTTTATTTGATCAAAATCCATGCATGCATTCCAAAGCTATTGCAACACTAACTGTGATATTTGATATGATATCTGTGATATTTTACCTTCAGTAAATAACAACGATAAAACTTGGAAGAACATCAAGAAAAGGAAGCGAGGAAGGAAAGGCGGTGTGAGACAAAGACTAAAAAATTTGAATAATCGGAAAACTCCGCTACCAACCGTGCTCCTGGCCAATGTCCAGTCCCTACGTTCCAAAACCGACGAGCTTCAAGCTAACATCAACTACCTACACCAATATAACAAAGCCGGAATTCTTGCCTTTACCGAAACCTGGCTGAGTCCCACCATACCGAACTGCGACCTCG
Source organism: Rapana venosa (assembly GCA_028751875.1). Lineage (NCBI taxonomy): Eukaryota > Metazoa > Mollusca > Gastropoda > Neogastropoda > Muricidae > Rapana > Rapana venosa. Next base: position 2,029,902 of record CM054153.1, on the reverse strand, counting down.
CAATAGACGGCTTCGGTCAACCCATTCGGCTTGACAGAGACTCACACGCAACGGGGAAGGCACATGGTGGAGGTTTGTGCTTCTACATCAACGAGCGTTGGTGTGGTGATGTTAAAATTAGAACTACGCTATCCGTGGAGGACATTGAACTGCTCTCTATTTCGCTCCGGCCTTTTTACTTACCACGGGAATTCCCGCAACTTTTTTTTTACTTTAGTTTACATCCACCCCAAAGCAAGAGTGGCTAGAGCAACTGAACATATATTAGATCACCTCCATGTGCTCGATTCTATATCCCCTGATGCCCCTAAGTTTATCCTTGGTGATTTCAATAACTGTTCCCTTACTAAACTACTGAAGAACTATGAACAGTATGTGACCTGCCCTACACAAAGAAACAAGACCTTAGACTTGTGCTATGGGACTGTAGCAGGCGCCTATAGATCGTTGCCTTTGCCTCCCCTGGGATCATCCGACCACAACTGCGTTCTTCTTGCACCCATGTACCAGTCAGTGTTTCAGCGCCTTCAACCCATAGTCAGGACCGCAAAAAAATGGACTGCTGATAGTATAGCTAGTCTGCAAGGCTGCTTTGATTGCACTGACTGGGATATGTTTTATGATGTGTGTTCGGATCTGAATGAGCTCACTGATGTTATTTGTTCTTATATTTCATTTTGTGTTAGTTGTGTCATTCCAACTAAGGAGATAACAATGAGCTCACTGATGTTATTTGTTCTTATATTTCATTTTGTGTTAGTTGTGTCATTCCAACTAAGGAGATAACCATTTACCCCAATAACAAGCCTTGGGTTACAAAGGATCTGAAACGTGTTTTAAACAAAAAGAAAGTAGTATTTTACACAGGCACAGAACAACAAAAGAAGGAAGTAAATAAAGAAGTCAAAGCTGCTGTTGCACGGGCCAGACGTATATATAAAAATAAGATAGAAGACAAGTTTGCGGGGAACAATTTTCGTGCTGCATGGCAGGGTATCAAAAATATGTCTGCAGTAAATATGGTAGGTGTCCAACATAGGTCAAAGATCAGTTTGCAGGGAGTATGTGATAACAACTTACAAGACCATCTAAATGCATTTTTTACTCGCTTTGAAAAGCATGATTTCTCAGATGAATTAAATGATCTGAAGCAATCCCTAGTTTCTGAGAATAGCGTCATTGTTGATGAAGAAATTATCTGTAAGCACTTAAAGGCAATAAATATTAACAAATCTCCCGGACCAGATGGTATATGTGGAAGAACCCTGAAATTCTGCGCTACTGAGCTTGCCAGTGTCCTTCAACACCTGTTCCAGGCCTCACTGGATACTTGTCAGATTCCGGTTATTTGGAAAACTTCCAATGTAATACCTCTTCCAAAGAAACCCAATCCTTCTCGGCCTAACGATTTTAGACCTGTAGCTCTCACATCTCTTGTGATGAAAACGCTGGAAAAGATCGTAAAATCTCTCATTCTTTCTGCCACAGAGAAAGACCTTGACCCACTGTAATTTGCATACAGGTCTCGAAGGGGTGTCGAAGATGCCAAACTATTCATTTTGAACAAGTTGTATAGCCACTTGGAAACACCTGACTCTCATGCCAGAATATTTTTTTTTTTGGCTGCCTCATCTTCTGTGACGTCCCCCGTCCCGCTGTTCCCACGCCGCTCATTCCAATCTCCCCGCCACAACCATACCCAGATTCGTTATGTCTCATCCTCAGAGTCGGAGGTCCACCGGGAGCCAATCACTATCAGGCCGCCGTGGGGCCACCAGCCAGAGAGGCCCTGCACTGCTGCTGGGTCACTTTGGTGGTATTCAGTGGTTCCTGTTCTGAGCTAACATACGCAGGACACCACCTACTAAGCCCCCTACTAACGACAGTATTAGCTCAGTCGCGGAGCCAGACTGAGTGAGTTGCCCACCCGAGGTGGCAACCACCACAACGTCCCTCCAACGACCGTCCCCCGCGAACCTCCAACCGCAAAGGCTTTGACACAAACTCACCACAGGCACAGAAGTGTATGGGCAAACCGAATCTGAGGTCACCATGAGACCAGAGCAACTGGGACCACCGAATCAGAGGCAATTTTTTAATTGCATGATGATCAATGACAATGAGGATGACGTAATTATGCTGCTGTGGAAGTGCATATGCTTTGAGACTACTTGACAGGGCTGTACTCTACGCTTACTATCATTATATATCCCGGCGTCAACCAGGCCCGAGAGATACAGACACCTGCAGTGTTGGTCAGGTAATTTGAGCAACACTCTCAAATTCGCATCCGTTAAGTGGATGAAGCTCGACTGTGTGGTCCCAGTCTTCCCACTGAGCCCACAGCACACTCACTCTGGGTAGGAGCCAGCCGGAGTCCGAAAAATCCCTATGACTCTTATGGGATTCGAACCCGCGACCTTCCAGTTCGTAACCCAAGGCGCTAACCACTGCGCCACGGCGGCTGGTCTCATGCCAGAATATTGTTCGCTGACTTTAGTTCAGCTTTCAATACAATGCAGCCTCACATTCTGGTTAACAAAATAATTTCAAAATTTGACGTAGACAATCAACTTGTTCGTTGGCTGATTGAATTTTTAACCAACAGACCACAGCGTATTTTGGCCAACAAAATATCTTCTTCGGTTAGATTTACCTGCACTGGTTCTCCGCAGGGTTGCGTCTTCTCACCACTTCTGTACATTCTATACACAGATGATTGCAGAAGCAATTATGAAAATTCCTTTCTGGTAAAGTTCGCAGACGATAGTGCTCTGTTATCCCTCTTATCCGGATCAGTCTTAGACCACGGTCCAGCCCTCACCGAGTTCGTACACTGGTGTGACGAGGCCTATCTGGAGCTAAATGTTTCTAAAACTAAAGACCTGCCTATCGACTTCAGAAGATCAGGGCATACTCCTAAGAATATTATTATCCATAATCAAGAAGTTGAAAACGTTTTGAACTATAAGTATCTGGGAACTGTTTTTGACCACAAGTTAAACTGGGACGTTAACACTGACGCTATTGTCAAAAAGGGACAACGTCTGTATTTTCTGAGGAAACTGAACTCACTTTTTGTAGACAAAAAGATTCTTTCCTTGTTTTACAAGTCTTACATAGAGAGTGTTCTAAGTTTTGCTTTCATTTGTTGGTACAATAACCTTAGTGTTAAAAACAAGAATGGCCTGCAGAGAATTGTAAGAATCTGCTCAAAAATAATTGGAAAAGAACAAAGAGATCTCATGTCGTTCTGCAATCAGCAGCTTGTACGCAAAACCACAGCCATTTTGGCTGATCCTTCCCATGCTTTGTTTCCAGAATTTCAAATGTTGCCTTCGGAACGCCGTTTTCAGTGTCCCATCAGCAAAACTAACAGAAAAAGAAATTCTTTTGTGCCAGTAAGCATTCGAATTCTGAATTCACAATGATGTTGACTACCTAGTTTTTATATTTCTCTGAATTATCTGCCTGATTGTCATTGTTACGAGTGTAGTCAATACATAATTATGTGTGTGTGTGTGTGTGTGTGGGTGCGTGGGTGTGTGAAATAAGTCTGTGTTCTAGTCAACTGTCTTAAAACATTGAATTCATATATTGGTGTATGGTGTGCGTGTGCATGTTCGCACACACACGTACCTGTGTGTGTACGTGCTGCGTATATGCGTGCGTAAAAACAAGTTTTTGTGTCTTCTAGTCAATGGGTTTAAAGTTGTGTTCGCAATTGATGTGTGTGCGTGCGGGCGTTTGCGTGTGTGTGCGCATGCGCGCGTGTGTGTGGTATGTGTGTGTGTTCGTGACATTTTATTTGAAAACCAATATGAAATATAGCTTTTGTGTCTTTGATATATTTGATGTGTATCAATCTGCCTGTCAGTATTGTAATTGCCCTTCATGGGATGATTAAAGTGTTTTTGACTTGACTTGACACATACAAACCGATCAATGACCTTGCGTGTTTATGCATTATAATTCTTTAAAAAAATAAAAACAACAACACACAATAGCAAATAGCAGTTTCTTTCTTCATTTCTGCATTTTGCTGTTTTTATTTCATTAAAATCCATTAAACCATTGTGGAGTTATTGCATGTTAACCCTAGTGGCTGTGTGGCGGATCCCGGAATATTCCGGGATGACGTGGGTGGTCATAGTTGAAAGCTTACTTTCGCTTTCAAAGGTCAGCCAATGAATGTTAAGGCCGTTGTAGGCCCGCAGAAAGGGGTGAAGGCCGTTTGACACACACAAGCAACGAAGAATCTGATTGGTTAAGAGTGTATTTAAAATTTTTTTCGGACCAGCCGAGATCGTCTTCAACAAAAATGGCGGCCAGCGTTTGCACTAGAATTTCTTCAAGTGTTTTTCGAGCTTTTTTTACAAAATTGACAGCGAGGAGGAGTTTTAGAGGCTGGATTTGGTTGAAATAAACAATGAGAGAGACAATGAGGTAAGGATTGTGGAATATTTTTGAAAAACATGGTAAAAATCGATCGCGATCGGACTGAATCGAGCCGTGCTAGTTTTGCTGGATGGACTTCTTCGCTACTCGGCGATTTCGACGTCACAGATTGTTTTACTTTATTTTGACGCAACGAGGCTTCGAAATAACTCTTGTTGAGTCAAATCGCTATGCTGCTGAGTACTTTGCATCACATGAAATCAAGCGATCTTTGTATTTTTGTCATAGAAAGCCACCACTTCGCACATTCCGCCATGACGGTCGCAATGGCGTCCATCCTGTCGCTGAACTTTTCCGAGTATTTGGTGACCGATAAAGCGATACAAACTCCTTATTTTTTTAAAACTAATGTCAAGAAATAGTGTTTACCTAATCATGACATTTATGCACAGCAAGAACTTTGCTTATCGTGTTAAAATCGATCCGGGGCCCTGACAGTGGAACAGTGATCCGTAGTGCGAACAAGATTTTTTTTTTTTTGGATTTTTTTTTACATAATCATAAACACTACTATAAAATTATACTCATTTAAAAGCATATTATCTCTTCTTTCCAGTGATCTATAGCTTAACACATTTAAATCAGTTTTATATATCAATATCAAGGGTTGTTTGAGCCCACCCTGCTCCAAAACAATGCTAGCCAATGTTAATTCAGCCAATAGAAGTGAGGCTTGTTGCTGTTTATTTAGCGCTACTAGGGTTAAATACACACACCCACTCACAGACCATCCACCTCCATTTTGCTTGCCCAGCAGGAAGTGAACAAACGATTTTGCTGTGCCCAGCAAAGGGTTAAACTGTTTATGTGGTACCATAGATCTATTATATACAAACAAAAGCAACAGACAGAAAGTTCATTACACTTTAAGCAGTTTATTACATAAAAAGTGAGTGTGATGACAAACACTATATGCGAGGTCCCCGGTAGCTGACTGTGTTGATGGGCTGGGTGACTTGCAGGCCAGCAAGGTTCCCAAAGTCCTGCACACACAAATAGTCCATCAACTTACCATTGGACAAAAGCAAATGTTTTTTAAAATTTTTTGTTATATGCCCAGTCATTTTACAAGATAAACTCAGCATACACCCTGGGTGGTGATCTACTTCATAATGTATGACTGCACAAAGCCAGCCAAAAATAAAGGTTCTTTTTTAGTCAGCCCTTTGCTGGACATAGCAACATTATTTGTTCACTTCCTGCAGGGCAAGGAAAATGTGTGGATGGCCTGTGAGTGGTTGTGTGTATCTAACATGCAATAACTGTACAATGGTTTAATAGATTTTGATGAAATAAAAGCAGCAAGATGCAGAAATGAAGCAAGAAATACTATTCCCATCTTGTACTGATCTCTGTTTACTTTTAGAATTCTAATTCATAAACACACAATACCCATCTTGTACTGATCTCTGTTTACTTTTAGAATTCTAATTCATAAACACACAATACCCATCTTGTACTGATCTCTGTTTACTTTTAGAATTCTAATTCATAAACACACAATACCCATCTTGTACTGATCTCTGTTTACTTTTAGAATTATAATTCATAAACACACAATTCCCATCTTGTACTGATCTTTGTTTTCTTTTAGAATTATAATTCATAAACACACAATACCCATCTTGTACTGATCTTTGTTTTCTTTTAGAATTATAATTCATTAACACACAAGGTCTTTGATCGGTTTGTGTGTATTTAAGTTAAGTGTTGAAATAACTTTGGAATGCATGCATGGAGTTTGATAAAACAAAAAATAAAACATTCAGAAAAGATTACAGGAAAAGAACTTTTTTCTACCTACTGTTGGTTTTCTTTCTTATGAATGATGCACAAATACACAATGCATTCCGACGATCTTCAGAAGAATGGATCAAGAAGGCAGAAAACAGACAAGAAAGTGACGAAAGAAAATGAACAAAGCAGAAACAAAGAGAGGGACAAGAACGAGGGAATTCCTAACACAGAACTTTCAGAAGGTGGGGATGCTATTTGTCCTGACAGACCCCCAGCACCCCCCAACAGGGGAAAGTTCAGTGCAATTGCATGTTTGACTTCTTGACAGCCTCTTTGAAATCATGGTAACAAGTACTTAGCACAGTCAATGTCCAGCAAAATCAGTGAAAATCAAGGCAAAAATGTAGTGATTCAAACACCCAGCGGAAAATGTGCTTTGATTATTTACAAATTGTCCTTAGCCTATGACCTACAAACCCCAGAGTGCAATAAATTTGTGAGATAACATGCATAAAAAATCAAGGCAATGTAGTGAATAACCAAACAAAGCCAAGAATATGCACGGATTATTCCCAAATTGTCCTTAGCCTATGACCTACAAATCCCAGAGTGTAATAAATTTGTTCGGAAACATGCATGACCTTCATTCAAGCCTATATGACAAAACTTGTGGGCAAAGGTACATACATACAGCTGGTCATTTGATATTCAGTCCACTGACTGAAGGAGGCCCATGTTTTGGACCTTGTCATATGTACAGCTGTAACATTCTGCCATGCACACAAGGACTGAAAGAAACAGAGCAGAAAATGGAGTAACAGGAACTTACCAAGGCCTTCAACATCTCCTTTGTGTCAGGATCAACCTCAATGATGTCCTGGTCCAAAGCAGAAACCTGGATGGGGGGAAGAAGGCAAAGTGCATTTAATAAATGTGCAGGAGGAGGATTGCAGTAAACACCAGTTTAAAAAAAAAAAGAAAAAAGCATTAAACATGTAGAAGGATTGCAGTAAACATCAGTGAATAACCACCCCCCCCCCCCCCCCCCCAAAAAAGAAAAAAAAAGAAAAGCTTAAAAAAAACACCCAAATGAATGACTGCTAAACATCAGTACATAAAACAAACACCTTTCACCCCTCCCCCCAAAACAAACAAAACAAAATGGACAAATGAAGTGCTTTATACAAATATGAAGGATTGCTGTAAACATCAATTTCAAAAAACAAACTCAAACCACCCAAAATAAAGAGACAAACAAACAAAACTAGACAGATGTTCATGTTGAAAAAGGCTTCCTGTAAATATCAGTTAAAAAGAATGAAAGAAAAAAAAAAACCCTAACAAAAACCCAAAGATTTTTACAAAAAGATAAGTGTAAACATTGGTAAAATAATCTACAATATTGGAGGTAATTTTTCACCAGCAAATCCATCTCAGCCTCATTCAAACAGGCTGGGAAGACTCCTGTAAATAAATGAATAGCTAGTTTCATTCTGCTTATAGCCAGATGACCAAGCAATGGCAAGGAAATGAATGTTTTGGCTCACTGACAAAAACCCTTTTACAGTTTCAACATTGCACATTTATATATTGTGGACAAGACAACTTATCCTGTCTAAAAACCCAACACAGTAACAGCAGATAGATCATGGATTTGGATATACTTCTACTGAAAAATTGAAGATTACAATCATTGCACATGATTTGTTTAGTAACTCGTGCACACAAATGATGAGTGGGCTGGAATAAAATCACAAGACTTTTAGCAACTAAAGACTAACTTGCAAGCTCACTCCCTCTGCTTTTCTCTTTCCTACAAAGTCACAAACAGTAAAATGATCTACAACGAAACAGAAGAGTACAGATATTTTAAAAAGTTGTTCAACAGTGAAACTCTTTTCTATTTTATGATTACTTTTTCATTATTCTTTTATTTCGAGAAGAATGAAATAAGCAATCATGTGCTTTTTTACATCCTGTCCCCGTGTGTACGCAGTTCTGTAAATTTTGTCATCCGTTCCCCCTGGCACACAAAGGCCTACTCTTCCGAAAAGCGAAACTGGTTTTAACGTGTGCACAAGATCTCTGCCTGCGTTTGCACACGGACCTCAGTTTATAGTCTAATCCAAAGGACTTTTGGGGGGAGTGGAGCCAGCACTGTTGTTCACTCTATTAAAAACTATACACAGGTAGTGGCACCATTTTTTTTTTTTAATCTACTTATGGCATATTTTTAACTTAAGTAAAAATCTTTATTTAAAAAAAGCATAATAAAAAAATTAAGCTATTGTAAATTGTTTTTGAGATATGGCCTTTTGAATTTTGACACTACCATGAAGTAATAATAATAATACATGGAATTTATATAGCACTTTATCTTGCAAAAACAAATCAAAGTGCTTTCATTCATCCTACTCATTCACATGCAGCGAGTTACAATTAATATGTTGTTGTTTTTTACAATATGCAAGGAAAATGTATAATTGGCCAAGTTTGACATATTCTTGCAAATAACAAGGCACACACTCAAAACATCCAAGTATCTCTTTGATTTACTACAGAGAATATGTAAACACAAAAAAAGAAAAGATTCTGATAAATAGAAAAACATTATAGACCACCAAAATGGAAATTCAGAATGGGCGAAATCTCCCAATGTACAATGTTTGCATCCCGTCACTTTCAAGATTTTTCTATAATTTCTCTTGAAATTGTATACGTTGTTAGGGTCATCCCTTTAGCAGCTATGTTGCCTCGAAGTTGGAGAAAAGGTCAAAATGACCTGTACGATGGCTCATTTTAGAATTTTTTTTTTTTTTTAAATCGGAATAACTTCTAAGTGAATGAACCAAATCACTTCGAATTTGGATAGATTACTTATGTTGTGTTCTACAGGTTGACAGTATTTGACTTAAACCATTGATGCTGGGGGCAACAGCAAAGTGAGAGGCTGTATGACCAGTGGCTTTCCCATTCATGAAATACCACTTTACAGCTTAGTCTTTAGTGATTGACTATGACTCTCTGACTAGGAGGCTTGACTTGCACAGTCCTTATGTGCTGCAACCCTGGGGGCTAGTTGGCCTTTGGAGAACATCTCCAATGCTGACTGTCCTTATGCCCACTTGGCCGAGAGAGTGGGGATGTACTGTGAGCAAGGCATCTCCACTATAATCACATTTCTGCCCAATTTCTGAAACAGCAGCTGCCTCCTCTGCTGTTTTGGAGGTCATTGTCGAATGCGATGGACAAACACACATACATACAAGTGTCTGCTGCGAACATGCTTTTTTTTTTTTTTTTTTAAAAAGCAGAACACACACCTCATTCACATGCTTTGCGTTTTTACGACACAGCAGCCACAGAAATAAAAATGCACTCAACAAAAAGAAGAAAGATTGAACCTTTTTTCCCGGATATACAGTGTTTTTTAATCAGTAAAACAGAAACGTAATAATAAAGACCGAAAATTTGCCATTTTTCAGCGGTGATGACAGTATTCGCCGGGGGCTGCCGCTACCTACACTCCACTGGTTTTCATGGGTTTAACCCCCCCCACCTTCTTCTGATTTTTTCCCCTTTTCGTGGATTTCCGCGAATTTGCGGAGATGTACCATGCCTGGTAATAGAAGCAGCACGAAAATTCACCGAGTCGTGATTTTAGTGAGCGAGGCTCCGGCAAGGTTTCAGTTTTATTACCGATATTTAACACATTGCTTACACTTATCCGATCAGCATTCTTGCAAAATAATATTACAGACGTTGAGTTCATGCACGGAACCTTTTATTGTTTTTTTAAATTAAAAAAAAAAGATTTTCTTTAAGATTTGTATGGAGAAGTTGGGGTGCAAAGAGTTGGTCAACTTTGCCACTTTCCTGGCTAGTGGCAACCATGGTCCTACCTAGTTGTAGAGTTGCGCAGTGCTACTGGTGGGAGTTATTTTGCATTATTGATTAAAAGGAAAAAAATTTGATTAAAACTTGGAAGGAAGAAACAAATTCATAACTGGCCAAAAACCAACAAAATAAAAACATAACCCCACCAAAGAACAACCTGAATTTCAAATGCGTTTTATCAACCCCTCCTCCCATCTGCAAATATTTTACATACTGGATTATCTCCATTCATTTGTATACCTTCTAAAAGTGTTCTGTTGCCCACGTTACATCACTATTACACATCGTCTTTATATCTCAGAAGCTCACCTCTGGGACGTAGTTATCTCTCCTCTCTCTCTCCTCCTCTTGCAGTTTAATAGAGATACCGCGCACAGGGCCACGCTGGATGCGCTTCATGAGGTGAGTCACGAAACTGACAACACACGTGCCTTTCATATCATTTACATATCATATATATACAACACCACACCACTGATTAGTTTGTCCACTTCATTACAATGTGCGTGTGTGTGTGTGTGTGTGTGTCAGTGTGTGTGTGTGTGTGTGTGTGTGTGTGTCAGTGTGTGTGTGTGTGTCAGTGTGTGTGTGTGTGTGTGTGTGTGTGTGTGGTGTCAAGTCAAATTTTTATTTCCAGGTGGTACATTGAATAAGCAATGCATTTGCTTTTTTTTCATCAAGCCATCCACCTATGAAAAAAAAAAAAAAGATCAATATTATCTAACTACATTATTACCATAACCAAGAATAATAAAACAGACGCAAGCCCCCCCCCCCCCCCCAAAAAAAAACCCCCAACAACAAAGCAAAAAAGAAAGAAAAAACACATGCACAACCAAAAAAAACTATTCAACAACAAAAATGCCCCCCCCCCCCCCCCCCCCCCAAACAGCATAACTCGTACACACATCATAATACAACCCAACACACATTCATACACTTCCACACGTACATACATACATGCGCACTCATTTGTACTCAGATTTGGATTACAGAAAATGAGGACCCCCCCCCCCCCCCCCCCCCAAGTCAAACAAATTATATCAGGTTACAATATTACCCGTTCTTTCATGTTCATATTCTATAATTAATGACAACCAACACAAAAAGCCATTAAAAAAACACACCAAAAAGCAAACAAAAGAAGTGTGTGTGTGTGTGTGTGTGTGTGTGTGTGTGTGTGTGAGTGTGTGTGTGTGAGTGTGTGTGTGTGTGTGTGAGTGTGTGTGTAAGTGACCATGCACACGTGTGCCTGCATGTTCCTATTTATTTTTAATGCTGTATTATGTCATGACTAACTATTCAGCAGGTATACTGATTGTGAACAAGTACAGTAGAAAATAAAAAATCTGAAGTCTAAAACTATATAAATAAACAGTAGGCCCATAAACGGGCCTTGCAACCTTAAATGACCACACAACTCTGCAAATCTAACCTTTTTAATTACATGGCTTTTTCCCTTTTAAAACTTTCTTTGCATTAAAATTATGTAAACCAAGAGAGTACAAAATATTTACCCTGCAATTTTGTTTCTCAGCTTTTTGCTGGGGATGATGGCGATTTCCTCGCATACTCTTTTGTTGGTGTGGAAGTCCAATGTCAACCTGGTGTAATACTTCTCTATGATTACTCTGGCGGCTTTTTTCACGGTCTTCGTTCTAACACGCGCCTGGGAAAAAGAGCAGATCACTGTGTGTACAATAAAACAAACTTCCATGCTCATAATCATGAGAAGGGGAAATGGGTGAAGAGATCTAGATATGAGTTGATAACAGACAAGCAGAAACACACACAACACATGTATTTAACTTGTAAGCACATGTATGCATCATTATACATTATACATACATGTATACACAGACAAGCGCTTGTGTAACTAAATGAGCCATGCTGATGTGTATCCATGGATCCCTAACAAGGCTTTTGGAAATTAACAAGGCATGATGAACTACTTTCTGATCATTCCGCCGCTGTTTTCTCCCTCAACATTGCAAAACCTATCAGAAAGAAGAAATGTCACCCTTCGCAATCTCAAGGCCAGACATTGAAACTTTGTCTACACAAGCTGCTGAACGACTATTACTAACCTCTGACAACAATGACCCCTTGAAACACTACAACAGTGTTCTCAGCCAACTGCTTGATCAGCATGCACCTCCCACTGACCATCTCCCACCTGACAGGCCCTGTGCATCATGGTACACCCACGACACCCTGGTTGCAAAGCGCAAACGCAGGCAACTAGAGCAGCAGTGGCAAAAAACAAAAACGGAAATCAACAAGCAGCTCTTCCAAAAATAAATAAAGTCAAATCTTTAATTCTTTCAGAAAAAACAAAGTACTACTCTTCTCAAGTTCTTGATGCCACGTCAATGAAATCTCTCTTTTCCATCACGTCCACTCTTCTAGTGAGGTGACCAAACCACCTGATCCTTTGTTGTTCAATATGGTGGAGAATTGGTGTTAGTCCTGGTGGAGAATTGGTGTTAGTCCTGGTGGAGAATTGGTATTAGTCCGACCATGTCTCTAATCACCTCATTCTTGATCTTGTCTGGTCTTGTTGACAACTTTTCTCAGGCATCTTCACATGTGACCAATTTTCTCTCTAAGGCTTTTGTTAGGGCCCATGTCTGACACTGGTATGTGAGTGTTGGAACGAAGATGGCGTTGAGTTTTGCCTTGTGCTCATTGGGATGCTGGAATGTTTTAGAAGGGGGGCGAGTTGGTAACCGACTGCTTTCGCTTTCTGGCATCTTGTTTCTATCTCTCTGTCCAATTTTCCATCTTCAGTGAAGAGGCTGCCAAGGTATTTAAATTCTTTGGTCTGTTTCAGCTGGGTGCCGTTGATGTTGATGTCCAGCTTTCCTGGATTTCTTCGGACAGACATAACTTCTGTTTTGGTGATACTGATCTTCATGTCATACCTCTCGCAGCTTGTGTTGCGTTGGTCTGTGTGTTCTTGAAGAGCTGCTTTGTTCTGATTCATCAAGGACTGGTCGTCAGCAAATAATAGTTCGTTCAGGGCCTCAAGATCTGGGTCCTGAGACCAAGTCACTAAATCAGTCATTGTCAGGATGCCAGGCGAAGCTGGAACATTTTCATCAGTGATCACCATCGTTTAAAGTTTTAATGCGCGCATACCTGTACACATCAAACCTTCTACGAATGCAAGTGAAAACTATACTAGCTTATCTAAGGATCTTTAAAACATAAAGGACATTTTGTCAAGCAAACAACAAAGATTACGCCGATTTTGTATCCAACAACACACATGCATTCACTCACCATGTTGACAGTCGCTGTGGGAAGGAAGTACAGAGCGGAAGTTGACAATGATCCATCTTTTTAATTGAAACGAAATGATAAGCTTGTCAATGTTTGAAACATTTTAAGCATCACATTTATAGACAACAACTCTATGACTTACCGAAAAAATGGGACTAAAACCATAAAAAAATACTCACAAATCGAAGACTTTATTTTGAAATTCAATGTATATAATTTATATCTTCTTTCGTTCACATGACACGCTCTAATTTTTAAGAAATCTGCACCGGTCAATAGGCTGCTACAATATAACATATTATTGTTTTTGTATCAACTGTTTTTTTCTTAGGCCTATCACATACTGTTTTGATAATGGCTGATTCAAAAGGAAAAACAGAATCGAACGGGACACGGAGGTAAGCACATTATTTTAACTGTCACAATTCAAACTGTTTTCTGTTGTAGCCTACCTGAACTTCAGCATTTTGCTGCATGTAGCCTAGGGCATGCCTCCATTATTTATACTAGGCCTATAGGCTATAATTTAGACCTACAGTCCATGACATCAGTGTTCCTCATTGTGTGCCTAATCCGGATTATTTGGGAGTCTACTCGATAAATGTTTTAGTATCTTGAATTTGTTCTTAAACTAGACAGTATACTTGAACAACACAAAGCAATGACGTTGAGTAAGTTAGTAAGAACTATTGATCACTGTATCACTATCACTGTCAGTATCAACAAAGGGTAGCTCACTAGCTGTAGCAGTGTAGGTCAAGGTATATTGTGCATTATAGTCATAGAGTTGTTGTCTATAAATGCGATGCTTAAAATGTTTCAAACATTGACAAGCTTATTTAGTTTCAATTAAAAAGATGGATCATTGTCAACTTCCGATCCGTACTTCCTTCCCACAGCGACTGTCAACATTATAAATGAAATTTATATATATCGCTATATATTGTAAAAACAAATCAAAGCCTTAAATATATATACTATATGTGTGTGCTGTGTGCACACACATGGGTGTGGGTCCCATGTGGGCGTGTACATAAAATTAATATGTTGGAGAGATAGTGAGGGGGGAACACTGAACACTGAAAAGTTTTATTGTACTTCACTGTTTTCAGCCTTAGGACACTATACAAAACATGGTTGGGGTAGGTAGTCAACATATCAGGCAACGTTGCTTCTATTTTGCATTTCCAGTTCTGCAAGCATACATAAGTACACTCAATGTCTTTGTTATTATCATCCCCATCCTCATCTTCAGCATCTAAGTCATCATCGACAACATAAGCATCATCACTATCATTATCTACATCGTCATCATCGAAATCCTCCCCATCATCTATCTTATCATTGTCTTCTTCCACCTGTATAATTATCATCGACACAGTCATCATCTTCAGTGTCTACATCATTGTCATGATCATCATCTTCATCATCCATACCATCGCGTCCATTGTCAACCTCAACTTATACATCACTGTCACCATCGTCATCTTTAACATCAACACCACCATCAGCATTTCCCTCATCATCGCCATCATCTTTTTAACATCTACGTAATCATAATCAATATCTTTGTTATCATCATCAATATTTATATCATTGTCACGCCACCTTGTAACATCTGCATCACTCTTGCTATCATCATGTTCAGTATCTACATTGTCATCACCATAATCATTTTCGAAATCTCTCTCTCTCTCATATTATTACGATTGTCAATTGTCATATTATTACGATGTTAGAGAGCCATGTATCAGAATGTCAGAAGCAGAATAAGATGTGGAACAGGGTGATGTATGTAGCCCCTTATTGTTTTCTGTTTTTATCAATGAGTTAGCCAGAGAGGTCATCAATAATGGTAAACATGGTGCCACTTTCCCCCAAGATTTCTCAGAGTTGCTTATTCTTCTGCTTGCTGATGATGTTATCCTGCTATCTGAAAGTTATAGGCTTACAAAAGCAGTTAAACAGCTTAAACAGTGCTGCAACATCACTTGATCTTAAGGTTAATCTGAGTAATATCGTTGTATTCAGAAAAGGTGGCTATTTAGTATTTAGCTGCTCATGAAAAATGGTTGTACAATGATGTTGATGATTATGATGATGTCAAACCTTATCTAAAACTTGATATGGATATACATTTGAAAAGAATCATGTCTAAGTTTAGACTTGGTGTATCAGATATAAATGTTCATAAATTCAGATACAGATAACATGATATTGACGACCTCAGGCTGCTATGCCCATTATGTAAGCAAGCACCGGAGGATGAAGAACATTTTGTGTTGTGCTGTCCAGTATTAGAGGATGTTGGGCAGAACTACTTCACTTCACTTCAGTCCCATGCCCCAAAGGACATAGGGGGGACATGAGAGAAGACGCAACAGAGATCTTTTTCCATGCTTCACGATCCTGTGTGGCTAGTAGAAGGTGTTGCAGGGGTTGGGCAGTCCAGTCTTTGATGTTGTCAACCCATGATTTCCTTTGGCGGCCTCTTTTTCTCTTGCCTTTGACTGTTCCTTGCAAGATGGTTTTTGCTAAGGTGTTGTGTCTTGTGGTGTGACCAAACCACATCAGTTTTCTCCTCTTTATGGTGGAGAGCAAAGGTTCTTGGGGGCCCACATGCTTTTTGATTTCTTCTTTCACATAGTTGTTGGTCTTGTGTTCTTTGTATGATATTTTGAGGAGTCTTCTGTGGCACTTGTTCTCGAATGCTTGGATTCTCCTCTCTAGCTCTGCTGACAGAGTCCATGATTCACAGCCATATGTCTTCACTTGTACACTCCTTCTCGTTCTCTCTGCTCTGCTGCAGATACCTTGTCCTTACAAATACCTAGATTCAACCAATCCACCATCGGCCGTCGCTCTTTCTCAATTTCTGGTCCATTGATGTGGAATGATCTCCCTCTCTCTCTCTCCGCCAAAAGCCTTCTTATGACACTTTTAAGTCCAGTCTCAAGACATATTTATTTCAAACCTAAGATTTTCCTCTCCTGCTTCATCTCATAGTTTTTTCCTGCCTTCAACAGCCAAGGATCGGTGGTCTAGAGGTAACGCGCCTGTCTAGAAAGCGAAAAGTCCGGGTCTGAAGTGTGCGGCGGTTCGTACCCCGTTTGGACCGGAAATTTTTCCCCCATCCATTAGACCATGAGTGGTGGTCTGGGCGCTAGTCTTTCGGATGAGACGATAAACCGAGGTCCCGTGTGTTACACGTAATTATTTAGCGCACGTAAAAAAAAAACGGCAACAAGAGAGTTGTCCCTGGCAAAATTCTTAGAAAAAAGCCACTCTGATAGGGAAACAAATACAGCTGCAGAAAAAAAAAAGAAAAAAAAAAGGGGGAAAGGGTTGGCGCAGCCTAAGTGGCGACGCGTTCTCCCGCTCTCCCCGGGGAGAGCAGCCCGAATTTCACGGAGAGAAATCTGCCGTGACTTAAAGTGGTATGAAATAAAATCTGAGCGCTTTGATTTTTGCTTTACAAGATTCAGCGCTATATAAATTCCATACATTATTATTATTATTATTAAGATTCTATTGCCCTGCCAGGGTGTGTGACCTCTGTGTGTGTGACCTCTGTGTGTGTGACCTCTGTGTGTGTGCGTGCGGGCACATTTGGACTTGATGGAACTATTACTTGTTACTGGTTGCATGACTGTGTAAGAATGAGTTGAGTGCAAGCGCTTTGATTTGTCTCTGCAAGATATAGCGCTATATAAATTCCATTTATTATTATTATTATTATATAAGGATGATAGATATCACGAGGGATTTGTAGAGGTGGTATTTGGTGCAGAAGCTGATGTTGTTGTTTCTGATGATCCTCTCGAGTCTGGCTAGAGCAGATGTTGCTGTTGCAATGCGAGCTTTCACTTCATTGTTTGATTGCCATCTTTTGTTAGGATGGACTGGAGCCTACGTATTTGAATTGGCTCACCTCTTCCAGTATTTCTCCATTCATCTTTATTTCCGTGCTGTCATTACTTGCGCTGTTGACCATGATCTTTGATTTCTCTGTACTGACCTCCATGCCGTATGCGCTCGCTCGATCTGATAGACTATCTGTGAGGTTTTGCAGTTCTTGTTTGCTGCTGCCCAAGAGGTCAATTTCATCTGCAAATCTGAGGTTGCAAAGGGGTCTTCCACCAAATGGAGATGAAAGTGTGGTGGTTTTGCATTTGTCTCTGTCATGATGTTTTTTGAGGGAAGAGGTTGAAAAGTACAGGTGAGAGAAGGCAGCCCTGACGGCCCCCAAAACCGTGGTCTTGAAGAACTCGCCCTGTAAATTGTTCATGAAAACTGCCACTTATTGCTTTCTCGTACATTGCCTTGATGACTTCAATGGGGCCCAGTTGTCAATGTTGAAGTGCCTGAGTACTTGCCAGAGGCCGTCTTTACCATACCCTGTCAAAGGCCTTTTTGAAGTCTATGAAATTGTGATACAAGTCTTTTTGGTGTTGGAGATGTTTCTCTATCAGAATTCTCAGATTGAAAATTTGTTCCATTGTGCTGCGTTTTGGTCTAAAGCTGGCTTGTTCTTCTGCCAGGAGTTTTTCCGCTTGGTTTTTCAGTCTGTTGAGGACTACCCGCAGCATGATCTTGCTAGGATGGCTTATGAGACTGATGTTCTTAAATATAGTAGACAGCCTAATTTATTTAGACTCTGTTTACTCCTGGCATCAAGTCATCCTGAGGTTGTGCGCAGCCTCACTTTATTAGTTTATATTTGTGTAAAGCTTTCAGAATAATAAAGAATAAAGTCCTTCGGATGAGACTATAAACCGAGGCCCCGTGTGCGAACGCATACAGGCATCTTGCGCACACGTTAAATCCTGTTCCGCTTTTTGAAAGAGTAGGCCATTGTGTGCCGGTGGGATCAGATGACAAAATTTACAAAACCGCATAATAATAATAATAATAATAATGTATGGAATTTATATAGCGCTGAATCTTGTAAAGCAACAATGCATACACAGGGGACTGGATGTAAAAAAGCACATGAGTGCTTATTCCATTATCCTCGATATATAAAAAAGTCATCTGAGCGCTTTGATTTGTTGCTTTACAAGATTCAGCGCTATATAAATTTCATACATTATTATTATTATTATTAATAAGAGATATTGTTATCCTAAGTAATATTTTTGTAGCTGACTTTTTGTTATACAGTAACATGTTGTCATTACTATTGCTTGTACTACTAAGCAGTTCGGCAACCCCCTTCATGTATGGGCCAATGTCCTTTTTGTGAATAAATCGTTCAAGTTGTCTCTCTCTCACACACACACACACACACAACGCAAAACACTCTCACACACTCACACACACACACACTCTCTCTCTTTCATTCTCTGTCTCTCCCTCTCTCTCTCTCTCTCTCTCTCTCTCTCTCTTACACACTCCACACTCTCTTTTCTCTTCTCTGTCTCTCTGTCTGTCTGTCTGTCTGTCACTCTCTCTCTCTCTCCACCCCACACACACACCACAACACACACACACACACCCCACACCACACACACACACACACACACACACACACACACACACAAACCCACACACCCACCACCACAAAACTTCTATCTCTCTCTCTCTCTTCTCCCCTCTCTCTCTCTCTTCTCTCTCTCTCTCTCTCCCCTCTCTCTCCCCTCCTCTCTCTCTCTCTCTCTCTCCCCTTCACCACAACCCACAAAACACACCACACACACACAACACACACACACACACACACACATACACACAGCTTTTTGGGGTATTATTCCATGTGCTTCCCCACCATCACAATCTCTCTGTCTGTCTCAGTGTCTGTCTGTCCTTTCTCTTTCTTCCTCTCCCTGTGTTTGTGCACATTTGTCTAGATATGTCCTTATTTTTGGTATAAAACCTGTTTGGGTTGAAGAAATGACTCGTAAAGGAGAGCTTATTTTAGGGCAGAGATTGCCTAGAATTACTGAAAAACCTTCAGCTACCCCCCAAGGGGCTCTGCCAGGGGGCAAATACCCAAAAACCATTTCAGGGGAAAACACTTTTCCTTCAGTACCATGCCTGTTTGACAGTAGTGAATCATATACTACTGATATAGTAATAATTTGCTTTCTTGTGATCTAGCTCTTGCGCTGTATTAAATATTATTATTATTATACATGTCAGTTGGTAAAATCTTCTACCTAACCTATACTACTGTACATTGGACAGTAGCTGCAGTAACATATTCTGAGATTGATTGCACAACTTTGTGGTAACATTTGCACTGTATCATTATCAGTCATACATTTGCATTGTATCATTACACAATATCAGTCTGATACATGTTGTACTAGTACAATAAATAGTCTAATACTAGTAATAGTAATGCGTGGTAAAATAACAGATATTTTAGGAAGAGAAAAGCAGTTGAACAGGATCCCAATTGTCATAGAGGGATATTCAGGGGACCATGACCTTAACCACAGACGAACAGAAAGCTACAAAAGCAATAATTAACACTTCTAACAGTTGAATTCGAACACAAAAAGAAGTGTATAGCATTGGAACATGACAAGATAATCATCATAATAAACCGAAAACCAAGAAAACAAAAAAATGGTAGTAAAGTACAAAAACAAGCAACAACAACAAAAGTGTTGATGAAATATGAAGACTGAAGGTGTCCCCCTTTGTGAAGCAAGACTAGAGGCACAAATTTGGCTTTGGATTTTATTGTTGAAGTAACCGACACTTGGTTATAATTACCTGCCTGTCCAATTATCTAGTACAACTAAACCAGCCAACAGCCAAGTGCAAATGCCCTATCCACTTTATTGTCACCAGGGCAAGCAATTTTTGACACTGTCAGTGTCAGTAAATATACTAAATGGTTAACTGAACTCTCACTGAGTCTCAGCTAGGCATTTCAGTGCCTACCAGTAGCATTTTCTCTAGACACTAAGACAGGAAGACTCCACTTTCGTTTAGATCTCCAAACTCTCTCCCCTTCTCCTTCTCTCCTGGCATGTGTTCTGATTATAATTATTATAAATATAACCTGAATCCTGCGTTGTTAGTGCCAGGAAGAGAGAAGGAGGAGAGAAGTGAACAGTTTTGTCATTGCGGAGGGTGTACTTTGTCGATTGTGAAAGTCTGTGTAAAATTGCAGCTAGTTGGTACAAGAAGATAGTCATTTCAAGATTTTACTCATACAGGCAAAGTGGTGGAGGTCGGCGACGCTCTCGTTCCCCAGTGGACAGATCCAGATCACGGAGAGATGGTTCTCGAGAAAAGCGTCGTGGTGATGGTGGTCACCCATGTCGGATCCTGGTGAAAAATCTGCCCTATGATGTCAAGTGGCCAACCATCAAGGACACTTTCAGGAATGAAGGTAATGTTGGTAATTTATTTTGGTGGATGTCATGTTAGCCTACACTATTTTAATGGAAAGAGATTAAATATAAACTGAAAATATGATTTTAGGCCATGGTAATGATATGCATAATGTAACATAAAAAATTCAAGGTGTATCAAAACAAAAAATCCCTGAGTGAAGAATTCACTAGACCTCCCCCACCCCCCTCCTCTTTAAAAAAAAAAAAAAAAAAATTCTAGCTGCCTGAGAAGTCTCAAGAGGTGAAGTTTATCCTTAGCGAAAAAGACTACAAGTATCACAATAGATTCTGCAGCCTTTTAAATGTCGTTTCTTCTCTCTTTGCTTTTTATTTTATTTAACTGAGATAGATTTTTAAAAAAGAAAACATTATCACTGGAAATAAATACTTAATATGTTTTATGCCTATTTCTTACTGACAGTGTTGATTGTACTGTGCATATGCTTGCTTGTGTAATAAATTGATGTGAAATGAGACTGTAAACTAAGGTCCTATGTGCAAACACATGCAGAACATCTTTTGCACTTGTTAAAATCTGTTCCACCTTTTGGAAGAGTATGCCATTTGTGCCAATGGGGAACAACAGATGATAAAATCTATAACCACATGTGCATGGGGAGTGGCTATAAAAAACACAGACACTAGTCCTTATTCCATTATCCTCAAAATAAAGGAATAAAATGAAGTTTAAAAAATTTTTGTTTGATATGTAAAAAGGTAAATATGTTTGATATGTATACACTCATAAAAGGATTAAATAAAAATTATCCTCAGCATATGCTATGTAGTTTTGAGTTTAAAAGTGTGACCAGTTTGATGTGAGCTTGTTTTTGAAGTGTTAAAGTGTAGTGATTCATAATTTGTTATGAAGCTGTTTGTGGGTTTTGCAGTTGGTGATGTGGCCTTTGTCGATATCCTGGAAGGACCAGATGGAAGATCAAAAGGAATTGCGTAAGTATGAGGACTTATTGGTATATACACTTTGTGTGTTTTCCCTTTCTTATAACTAAGAAGTCATTTCAACGATTTTCATTGTTTTTGAGAATTGTTTTGTTCAGTTTTTCCCCCCCAGACTTTTGGTAAGTGGTCCAGTTTTATGAACCACTTTTTGATATTTCTGTTCATACAAGTGTAATCCTCTGATTTACAAGACATCAAAAACAATTCAGTGTATCATTTCTTCTTTTGTAGTACTACCTTTTGCTTTTACAAGCTCATATGTGTGAGTGAGCATGCATACATGTGTATGGTGTTGTGTGTCTGCAAAAAACAAACACATGGTTTAGAACACACACACACACACACACACACACACACACACACCAAAACCACAAAACACACACACACAAAAGAACTTGAAAAACTTAGTGGTTATCTTTTTGAGAATGGTCTTTCACTTTCCCCTGAAAAAACCAATCTTGTCCTTTTTAATAATGGTGTTGACCCACAAGTTCTACCTAATTTTCGAATAAATGGAGAAGCTCTAGAATACAAACAAGCAGTGAAATTCTTAGGAGTATTCCTTACTTCTAAGTTAACGTGGAATCAACATATTGAATATATGGCAACTAAAGCTAAGAAAGTTTTTTAACTTCTTAAAGTTTACTAGTAAACAGCCATGGGGACAAGATATTACTGTATTAAAGCATCTGTCCTTGCCCCTTGTGCGATAAAGACTGTCTTATGGACAAGAATATTTTTCAGTGCTCCAAATTATTTGCTTCAGAAAATCCAGTCTTGATTGTAAAGCATTTCGACTTGCTTAGGGTACCAGTATGCCTCATCTCTAGGCACATATAAGGAATTTGGATTTTCTTCCTTTAAATGAATATCGACAGCTTGCTGTGGCAAAATATGTTTTAAGAAGTAACAACAAATGACAGCAACGTTGAAAATGAAGTCCAGATAAAGTCTGACATTCACTTTCCGAAAAGAGCAAGAACTATCAGCTCGCTTACTACAATTAATACTGACACTTCTCCCCTTTTTAACATTCAGAACTTAAACCCAAAATTTGAATTAGCAAAATCAGTACAGTCAGCTCCCTACCCACCTTGGGAATTTTTTAAAGCTCATTTTGACATCAATTATTCTTCTGTAAGAAAAGCTGAAAATGTTAACATTCTTTTTACATCGCTTGGGAAAAGAACATATTTCAAACACTTATCCTGATCATCTCAAAATCTATACTGATGGGTCCGTTTTAAATACTAATGAGGCTGGTGCAGCTTTCATTATTCCATCATTAAAAATTTAAAACGAGCTGTTCCTGGGAAAAAATAAATCTATATTTACAGCTAGCTAACTGGGTATAGTGTTGGCACTTAACTATGACTTGACTTCCCTAAAGACATATTCAACATACTTTTGTGTGTTGATTCTAAATCGGTTTTACATGCTTTAAGAAAATTTTACTTTTAAAGTAAGAAAAGACCTAATCATTGAAATCAGGCATCTGGTACACTTTTTGATTTTAAGGGTAGTACTGGGTTTCTTTCTGTTGGGTTCCCTCACACACTGGGATCTTTTTTAATGAAAAAGTTGACAGTCTTGCAAAATGGCGCGAGAAATAAAAATAGTTCTTGTGAAAAAACGTTGCCCTTTTCTCTGCATGAGGGGTCGCTTGCTACAAAACGCTTGCTGGAAGCACTTCAGAAAGAAAATATATGATTCTGGCTATTGTCTCTATAAAAGGCTGTACAAGCAAATGTGATAGATTTTCGAAATGCTTTCATTTCTAACAAAGTCTGTGGTTGGGATAATG
Source organism: Rapana venosa (assembly GCA_028751875.1). NCBI lineage: Eukaryota > Metazoa > Mollusca > Gastropoda > Neogastropoda > Muricidae > Rapana > Rapana venosa. Next base: position 2,006,409 of record CM054153.1, on the reverse strand, counting down.
TAGAAAAATGTTATCCCCTTTTGTACAGATTTAAACTAAATGCTTTCAGGACAAAGTACGTGAAAGATGTAAACTGTATTTTGTGGGGAAAGATTACCAATAGTCATGTTTATTTTTGATTTTGGACATTTAAAAGCATTTTTACCTGCTATACCAGGTTTATCACTGGATCAGATTTGTCTGAACCATCGTTTCTGTTGGACATTTGTTAGGATTGATAAGAAGCCGATAATTCAGTTTTTGTAGTATGTTTAAAGTTAGTTTTTAAAGCACTGTTAATTGACACTTTTTTTTATTGTTTGCATTCTCTTGTTTATATTCTTTTTCCCGTCTAAAATCACTAAATGTGAATAGCGTTAAACTGAAGAACACACAACACACACACACACTCTCTCTCTCTCTCCTCTCTCTCTCTCACGCATGCACGCATGCGTGCACACACATACACATGCGCGCATGCATGCATGCACGCAGACACACACACATGTAATATCTTACAAATTGAACGCTTTTAATTATTCTGCTTTTGACATCTGTTTAGGTTAATTGAGTTCAAGAACAAGGACCATGTCAAGAAGGCTATAGAGAAGATGCACAAGTTCAAAATAGGGGACCGACAGATCGTTGTCAGAGAGGTTTGTATTGTAGAAATCAATTTCTAATGGCACATTAAGTTCACCATTTGTATGTATCATGCTCACCAGCGCCCACTCTTAGTGTGGTCATCAGAATTTTAAGGGGAAAAGGTGTTTTTACAGCTAGTAAGTGGTGATGATGGCCAAAATATTATACGTGTCTGATATAAATAATGTACTTGTATTAAAATATTTAAAAAATCCCAGATTTGTAGGAATAGGCCAAACAAGAAAAGCATCACAATGCCCTCGCACACTCACACACACCCACACATGCACACACACACACACACACTCATTCACTCACATACACACACACACACACACACACACACACACACACACACAACACACACAACACACACACACACACACCACACATATGCATAGTAGTTTACCCCACCCAACACAGATCGGCCAGAAAAAGTTACAGATCAAGTGGAAGGTGGAACCATATAGTTTTTGTGAATAGAGCAGAGAAAAATAAACAAATTGTGAAATAATAGTTGAACAAAAAAACAAGTCTTAGAACAAACATAAAAAATGACAATGTATTCTAGGAGGATAAAATTTGGAATGAGGAATGTTGGCTGTTTGTATTTTAGGAAGAAGAAAAAAATTTGAAAGAGAAGTAGTTAATTATCATCAGGAATAAGGTATTTTTGAAGTCTTAGGATTATCATTAGGTCATCTGCCAACTGTATAGATCTAGAAATGTTTTCTTCAGCCATAGTAAGTATGGAATAGAAAATACAAATTAAATAATGTGACAGGAAATTGATTATAATTTGATTTTTGCTCTCTGTTAAATGATTAAGAAGTATTACATAGTAGTGGTCAGGACTGCTTGGTCATATTTTTATGTATTCTCATTTTTTAATAACAAATTTTCTCACCATCATACACATTTGCACTGACCTCCAACATGAGTTTACCTTGCTAAATGAGGAGCTGGGGGGTTTTTGATTGCAGGAAAGAGATCGTGACCGCATGATGTTTGAGCGACCACGTGATGGAGACAGGGGAGGAATGGGAGGGGACATGGGGCGAGGGATGGACATGCGGGATAGAGACATGGACATGGGGAGGGGGATGATGGACATGGGGCGAGGATTGGACATGGGGCGGGGACTAGATTTGGGCAGGGGACTAGACCTGGGCCGGGGCCTGGACCTGGGGCGGGGTGGGATGGACGCCGTCCTACGAGGTGGCCTGGATCTGGGCCGCGGTTTAGACCTTGGCAGAGGACTGGACTTGGGTATGCGAGGAGGAATGGACCTCGGGGTAGGGATGGGACTGTCAGGTGTGGGAGGTCTGGGAGGAGGGTTGATGCAGGGGGGCCTAGGGCTTGGAGGCGCCGGTATGATGCAAGGTGGTGGCGGGCAAGGAGACATCAGCCCAGAAATCTTGGCTCAGCTGGGGATTGAAGGGCCTGTCACCTGCCAAGTCTTTGTGGCCAATGTGAGTATATCATCACTGATGTGGCACAATCATCATAATTATGGTCCCATTGCCCATTTCTCTAGTTGAGACATTAAAGTAGTCTTGAGTTGCCTACTGTGAGGTATGAGCAAATATTAGCACAAATAAGCAAATTACTGTTTTCCAGCCCGGATTGTATTATTTATGTTATTTGCTTGTAAAATTGTAAACCATATTTCTTATGTGTTCCATGGCTATGCTAAATTTTTAGTCGAGTCTGGAAGGTGAAGTGTAAAGTCAGTCGCAGTGACCCTGCTGGTCCCACAGTGTTTCTTGGAGCTCTACTGGGCTGGATCACGCCTTGTGTCTCAGAGTGCTGAAAGTGGGACAGGACTGCAGGATATGGGAGGGAAGTTGTCACAGATTGATTGTGTGATTGTCGTGGGAAGATTATTGTTACAGCTGGTTGAATGTATGTCACAAAGTCAAATGTTTATTTGCAGATGGTACATTGAATAAGCAATTCGTTTGCTAGTTTTGAACATCACAGGCAAACTATGTAATTGTTACAGCAAGTATAGTGATTACTATTGGCTTCTTCTTCATTGAATGCTCAAGACAGCAAAAGTTGTCTGTCACATAAGTGAATATGCGTTGTGCTGCCGTTAAGCGCCTGACAAGGCAGGCCCAGAACATCTAACTTTGGCATGGGAGAGAATTGTTATTATTAATATTTTAAGTCATTCTGAAAAGAAGGCAGGAGAATGGTCCAAGAAGGCAGAGAATAAACAAGAAGGAGGTGATAGGAAGAAAAAGAACAAGGTAGAAACAAAGAGAAGGATAGAAAAGAGGAAATTCCTAGCACATAATTTTCAGAAGGTGGGGATGTTACAGAAGGATTGAGTGAATGTCATCTGTGTCTACAGGCAAACCATGTCCTTGTTACTGCAGGATTGAGTGAATGTCATCTGTGTCCACAGGCAAACCATGTCCTTGTTACTGCAGGATTGAGTGAATGTCATCTGTGTCTACAGGAAAACCATGTCCTTGTTACTGCAGGATTGAGTGAATGTCATCTGTGTCTACAGGCAAACCATGTCCTTGTTACTGCAGGATTGAGTGAATGTCATCTGTGTCTACAGGCAAACCATGTCCTTGTTACTGCAGGATTGATTTATTTATTCTTTTATATTGAGGATAATGGATTGAGTGAGTTACCATCATAGACAGTGTGCTTGTCACAGCAAGATTGAGTAACTGTCATATAATTATGTAGATGATGTGATCATGACAGCAGGGTTGAGAGTCATTGGCAGATTGCTTGCCTTGCTTGTTTCTACAGTTGGACTACAAAGTGACGCGAGAAAAGCTGAAGGAGGTGTTCGGCCTGGCTGGACGTGTGGTGCACACTGAGCTGAAAGAGGACAAGAACGGCAAGTCACGTGGCCTGGGCACTGTGCAGTTTGAAACTCCTCTGGAGGCTGTGCAGGCTGTCTGTATCCTTTGACACACTGTGTGTTGGTGTGTGTATATATTGTGTGTGTGTGTGTGGGGGGGGGGGCATGTGTTGTGTGTGTATTTTGTAGGGTTTTATTACAAATATTCATCACCCAGACCTGCCAGTCGAGCTACTATCAATTACAGCGTATTAGTGCAATTCAAAAGTACCTGTCCATAGACACAACATCCAAACTCATTGCAGCTCGCATTCTTTCATGTCTGGACTTTTGCAATTCTCTTTTGGCTGGTCTGCTGGCATCATCTGTCCATCCCTTCAACGTATACGAAACTCTGCAGCTCGACTTCTCCTCAGAAAGAAAAAATCGGAGCACATTAATAATAATAATGTATGGAATTTATATAGCATTAATATATATATATAATATATATAACATTACCCTCTCTTACGATCTCTCCATTGGCTGCCTGTGCCACAAAGAATAAACTATAAAAGCAGTACTCTCTGTTACAAATGTCTCCACAAAAATTGCACCCTCCTACCTCTGTGAATGATTTCACCTGTACACTCCTCGTTCCCTCCGTTCTGCTGCAGATTCCTTGTGTTTACCTAGATTCAGCCAGTCTACCATCGGCCGTCGCTCTTTCTCTATTTCTGGTCCATCAGTCTGGAATGGCCCCTCTCTCTCTTCGCCAAAAGCCTTCATTTTTAAATCCAGCCTCAAGGCATATTTATTTCAGACCTAAGATTTTCCTCTCCTGTTTCATCTCATAGCTGTCCCTGCTATCAACAGCCAAAATCCCATCACTCTGCCAAAGTGTATAACCTCTGTGGGGTGTGTGTGTGTGTGTGTGTGTGTGTGTGTGTGTGTGTGTTGTGTGTGTGTGTGTGTGTGTGTGTGAAAAGTGGTAAGGCAGCAGGTATAGATATTGTTTATTCTGATTATGTCAAGTATAGTAAATCAGTGTTTAAAACTTTGTACTGCAAACTGCTTAATAAATTTTTAGATACCGGATAATTACCAGATGTTTGGATGGTTGGCCTTATAAAGCCTTATACCAATACGAATGTGATAATATAGAGGTATAACCTTGTTGAGTTGTATTGGAAAACTTATTACTTCTGTATTAAACATCAGGTTGACAAAATTTCTTGAGATAAATAAGATACTTTTAGGAAATCAGGCAGGCTTCAGAAAGAATCACTCTACTACAGATAATTGTTTTACTGTAAAATGTCTTCTGGATACTTTTCCAAGTAAAAAACTCCCGTTATACTGTGCTTTTGTTGATTATCAGAAGGCTTTTGATTCTGTATGGCGTAGTGCTTTATGGTATAAACTGGCAAAACAAAATGTAAACAGAAAAATACTGAAAGTCATGAATATGTATGAAAATGAAAAATCTTGTGTTTTTGTTAATGATGGGACCTGTTCAGACTATTTCAAGAGATTTTTGGGTGTTCATAGTTTTTCTCCTGTTTTGTTTTCTATGTTTCTGAATGACTTGGAACAATATTTGACTGATAGAAATTGTTTGTCATTGAATACTCAACTTTCATCTAATGGAAAAATGTTAACCAGCTGAGTAAAACTTTTAATTTTGCTATATGCTGATGATACTATTTTATTCTCTGAATCAAAGAAGGGATTACAAGATGCTTAAGACACTTTATATGCTACTGTTCTCAGTGGAAACTTGTGAATCCGGTGAGAAAAAAAATCATGGTTTTCGACCACAGTAGATCTCGTAACATGTTTACGATTGGTGGAAAAGCGTTTGAAGTTGTAAATAGTTTTAAATATTTAGGAATTAATTTCAGTAAGAGTGGCAGTTTTGCAAAATGCAAGAAAAATGCTGATGATAAAGCTATTACAGTTATGTTTAGTTTGATAAGAACTGCACGGCAAAAAGACCTACCAATATATGTAACACTTGATTTATTCGATAAAATTGTTATACCTGTTTTGCTGTATGGATGTGAAATTTGAGGATATGAAAACTTAGCAATAACTGATAAATTTCAGTTCAGATTTTTAAAGTATATTTTTCGTACAGCGTCAACTTTGCTAGGATATGTCTATTTTGGTCTCAGTTCAAAGGGTCCATTTCTGGATGCAGCTGCTTGACATCCAGTCTGAAAAGCTATCCTCAAATGTTTATCAGATGATGAAAGATTTACATGATAAATCTTTGATTCAATCACCATGGTTAAATAAGATAAAAAATATTTTAGTACAAAGCAGATTGACAGTTTGTGGGAGATACAGTTTTGTGTGAGTATCAATTCTGTAAGTTCAGATATCAAAGCCTTCTTAACCACTAGACTGCCTTACCCCGGAAATTCTCCGGGGCTAAACGTGCACCCTATACGCTAACAACCCGGAAAATTTCCGGGGTGTCGAACCGAAGTAAACAAGCCTGCTTCCTTGACTACAGTTAAAGGGAAAGAACTCCAAAATTAATTGAGGTCACTCTCCTGTTGCTTGGCAACATTGAGCTGCAAAAACCGTTTCAAAAACGATCGTTTTTTGGCTCGTATTTTGTGTTTTTATGCATGACTGCTTGGGAAGTTCTTGTTCAAAATTGCTGACACTTCTTGTTGAAGGCATAAATAACTTTACACAGCTGTAAAAGTGGCAAATAAAACTCTAGATTTACCTAACAGTGATGAAAACGATCGTATATGATTCAGGAGATCGTGTATTTAAAAAACAATGAATGGGATTTGGCCTAGACATATGTTTGACATTATTGTGATGGGGGGTACTCAGAATGACAGTGGTGATGAAGAAATCGTATTTATGGTCAATTTTTTACATTTTAAATATATTTTCACAGTGAAATATCATGCTAACTAATTTGAGCTTGCCTCGAAGTAATCTACAATATATATACTGTCATTGGGTAGACTATCAGGAATACTCATGTAGTAGTTTCTGAGTAAGAGGGATGTGTACATAGCAGTGGTACATAAGAATTTTATTCCCCGGCATATAGGGTGCACTTGCACTGGGCAGTTAAGAGGTTAATAGCAAATTTGTTAATGAATGGAGAACCGAGCTGTGGAAAAATAGTAGATGCCTTTATTATAAAAACTATAAGATCTATTTTGGTATGGAAAAATATATAACTTGTCTACCAGATGTATATATTTATGCTCTTATGAAATTTCGTTGTAGTTGTCACAAGCTTCCTATAAAAATCTTGTTGTAAATGTTTGAAGTGGGGACATTCCATGATAAAATTAAATGAATCCCCTAAAACCGACATACAGCACTTTGAACATATTGTTTCTTCCTGTGATGTATGTGCAACCTCAATAGAAAGCTTGAGACAACTACGTAAGCACTTTGATTTGTCTGTGCAAGATATAGCGCTATAGAAATTCCATTTATTATTTGTTGTTTTTGTTTTTTCTGTGGTTGATGTTCCATGAACAAGTCATTAAGGGGAGACATGGTTTTTTTTCTTTCCAGTGTCTAGTCCTGTCAGTATTTGTGTATATCTTGATTGCCAAAGTGTAAACTGCAAAGAAACTTTCATACATCAAAGTCTTGATGTATATCCTAGCAATAGACTAAACAGAAATGTTATTGGAATATATATTGAAGGCTGACGGGCAAAGGCAATGGTTTTTCTGAGAATCTGGGGAGAAATGTTGTTTGAAGGTTGTGTGACCTTGACTGTCTTCTTAGCCATGTTCAACGGACAGGTGTTGTATGACCGCAAAATGATGGTGCGCATCGACAAGGTGGTGGAAGACAAGCCTATCTCCAAACTGCCCAGTAAGCCTCTTGTCTCTGTCCTTTTCTTTCATTCTTTCTTTCTTTCTCTGTGTCTGTCTCTCTTCCTCACCCCTCCCTGTCTCCAAACTGCCCAGTAAGCCTCTTGTCTCTGTCCTTTTCTTTCTTTCATTCTTTCTTTCTTTCTTTCTTTTTTTTTCTTTCTCTTGTGTCCTTCCTCACCCCTCCCCATCTCCAAACTGTCCAGTAAGTCTTGTCTCCTTCTCTATCTCTTTCTCTATTCAGTCACTCTCCTTCACTCCTCCCCTCCCCTTACTCCTCCCCCTTCTCCAAACCTCCCAGTTAAGTCTCTCTCTCTCTCTCTCTCTCTCTCTCACTCTCTCTCGTCTCTTCTCTCTCTCTCTTCCTCTCCCCTCTCTCTCTCTCTCTCTCTCTCTCTCTCTCTCTACTTTTGTCATCTTTTGAACGAAAATATTGTCGATATGTATATAAGGCATTCAAATTACGATCAGTGCTGACTTAGTTAAGTTTGTTAATGTGTGTGTATGTTTTAGTGATTTCATTAATTTTTACCTGTGTACTCTACCCCTTCATTAGGGCAATGGGCCTTTTCATGAATAAACATTCCGAACCGAATCCGAATCTCTCTCTCTCTCTCTCTCTATCCCCTCTCTCCCCCTCTCTCTCTCTCTCTCTCTCTCTTCTCTCCTCCTCACTCACTCTCTCTCTCTTCTTACCTCCCTCCACCCTCTCCCATTCTTTCCCCCAATCGCTTCCCTCCATCTCCACAGTTCTGGAACGTATGTATATGCGATGCTCCACCACAAAAGGAGTCGCATTGATTCTGACCCGCTTTTCTGCTGGAAGCCAGTTGGGGCAGGTGTGGGGGTCAGGTTGTGGACTTGGAAAGTGTGATTGATTATGAAACTATAGCCTTGTACTGAAGTATCAAAGCATTAGTTTATTTCCTTGTGCTTTAAAATGCATTTAAAAACACTCAAGCCCTCATTCTGACCACATAATACAATGCAGAACTTGGCAAATTCTCATTTTGTCCCTTCCTGCAGTCTATCATTTTAACGTGTAACAACTTTTCATAGAATTTTCAGATTTTCGATCTGTCTTTCGTATTGAATAGCCTTTTCATTGCAGATTGATAATAACATGTTAATAACTAAATATTGACCTCTGGTGCAATAGGACTTATGTGGTGGAGTGTCACATAATTATGTATACTGACCTACCATCCACTCCCTCACCTTTGTCTCTTCTCTCTGTCTTAAAACTGTGTCTTACAAATTCTGACACACACACAAGCATGGGCGTGTGCATGGGCACACACAAAACAGAACACAATCCATCCATGTGCGCACACGCAAGATGACCCATGCAATAGTGATTTTCAGTTGGAGTGAACCTTTCATCTCCTATGATTGTGACATTTCAGGTGGACTGAGGGGTATTGGACTGAACCTTTCATCTCCTATGATTGTGACATTTCAGGTGGACTGAGGGGTATTGGACTGAACCTTTCATCTCCTATGATTGTGACATTTCAGGTGGACTGAGGGGTATTGGACTGAACCTTTCATCTCCTATGATTGTGACATTTCAGGTGGACTGAGGGGTATTTGGGTGAACCTTCATCTCCTATGATTGGACATTTTTGGTTGGACTGAGGTATTGGACTGAACCCCTTTCACTCCTATGATTGTGACATTCCGGTTTGTGACTGGGGTATTTGACTGAACCTTTCACCCTATGATTTTGGCATTTTCAGGTGGACTTAGGGGCATTGGAATGAACCTTTCATCTCCTATGATTGGTGACATTTCAGGTGACGAGGGGTATTTGGCTGAACCTTTCATCTTTCCCATGATTGTGACTTTCAGTGGACTGAGGGGTTTGGACTGAACCTTTCATCTCCTATGATTGTGACATTTCAGGGGGGACTGAGGGGTATTGGACTGAACCTTTCATTTTCCTATGATTGTGACATTTAGGTGGACTGAGGGTATTGGACTGAACCTTTCATCTCCTATGATTGTGCATTTCAGGTGGACTGAGGGGCATTGGAATGAACCTTTCATCTCCTTTTGATTGTGACATTCAGGTGGACTGAGGGGTATTGGACTGAACCTTTCATCTCCTATGATTGTGACATTTCAGGTGGACTGAGGGGTATTGGACTGAACCTTTCATCTCCTATGATTGTGACATTTCAGGTGGACTGAGGGGCATTGGAATGAACCTTTCATCTCCTATGATTGTGACATTTCAGGTGGACTGAGGGGATTGGAATGACCTTTCATCTCCTATGATTGTGACATTTCAGGTGGACTGAGGGGGATTGGAATGAACTTTCATCTCCTATGATTGTGACATTTCAGGTGGACTGAGGGCATTGGAATGAACCTTTCATCTCCTATGATTGTGACATTTCAGGTGGACTGAGGGGCATTGGAATGAACCTTTCATCTCCTATGATTGTGACATTTCAGGTGGACTGAGGGGCATTGGAATGAACCTTTCATCTCCTATGATTGTGACATTTCAGGTGGACTGAGGGGCATTGGAATGAACCTTTCATCTCCTATGATTGTGACATTTCAGGTGGACTGAGGGGTATTGGGATATTGAACCTAATCATCTTCCTTTTTTTGTTTTTTGAACATTTCAGGTGGGCTGAGGGGCTTTGGGGGAGACACGAAGGATCCCGTGGAGCCTCGCCCTCTCATTGGTCCTCATTTGTGGCAAAGTGCCGAGACATTGGTCCATTCTCTGATGTTTTTCATCCCTGACTTGTTTGTCCTTCCCCTCTCGACCATTCCGAGTGCCTGGTACTTTTGGCGAGGTTGGGGGCGGGACGTGGCGTGTAGCTTTTTCTTTTGACATTAGAAGTCCTGTGGGCCTGCGCCGTGATTTACATCTTGCAATCCTTTTGGGCTTCTCGTTTCTCCAAAATGCCCTAGTTTTTTTGGCATTTTTTTCAATGCTGATCCTTTGTGTTTCCCGCTGTCAATGTCCATTCCTTCTTCGCAGGGGTTTTTAGTGTTTGAGAGCTTAGTTTGTTGGGAAACTGTCCTTTTTTTCCTTGGATGGTGAGTTTGTCCTGGGATTGCCATGTATTTGACTTTGACTTCGTTGGCTTTGTTTTCCCAGGAAAATCCCATAGTTTTCTATTATTTTGCAAGTGGAACAGCACGTTTTTTGAACAAACAGTAGCGCCATCACAACTGCCGATTCTGATTTTTATCTAAAAATTAAAGTGCTACTATCCACCAAAAAGTTCTCTGTTGAAAAGTATGGAACGGTTTGCTTCGATTGGCTAAGGGCGCCCTCACTTATGTGGAATGACTCAACACAAAAGGCACAGGGGATTCCGAACGTAGTTCGCGTGGGCTAGACTGTCGACGGGGGTCGGAGTTCCTTGTCAGTTTCCCCCAGTCCCGGTCATTAAGTTGTGTAGGTCTACCCCAGGAGGGGCAAGATTTACCGCTTATTCCCGCCTAAACAAGCCCTCTTCCATAATAAAGCAGGCTCATGTATAATGGCAGTTGGCCCTTCTCTGGTTTTTTCCCTCTTCGTTTACGTCATTCATCCAGAAGTACACCAAGAAACAAGTACGCGAATTTGGAACAGAAGATCTTGGGAAATCAGACGAAAGCGTCCTCAGCACTAGGTTTGAGGAACTGGCTAATCTGGAGGTGTGGAAACAAGTAGCCCCTGCCATTAGTCTAACAGTGAAACAAGGCGATGTGGTGCATTATCGCTGTGTAACAAAACATGGAAAGAACAATGCATTCACTAAAGAAGGATGCGTAATTGGAGAACAGCCACTTATAAAGGCATCAGGCAAAAACACTGCCCAACACCATGAGTCTGTAACAAGATGAAACGATATTTCAGAAGGAATCTAATCTTCAGAAAAGAACTTCCAACTATTCAACCCATCTGACCTCTCTTCTCTTTTCTCTCTGTCTGTCTCTCCCACATCTTACCTCTCCTCGTGTCCTGTGGTCCTGTCTCTCCTTGGCTCTCATTTAATTTACGATCTGTAACAAAAAAATGTAAAAGGGATGGGAGCAAGACTATGACAATGGCATTTCTTATAAAAACCTACCATTTAAAACATGAGAATCTATCTCTCTTCTGAATGTGAATAAACAAAAAAAAATTTCAATCTCAGCACGAAGCTACCCTAACAGACAAGTGACGCGCGATTAAGGCTACAATACAGCCTTAACCAGAACCCCCCCCCCCACCTCTCTCTCACTTTCTCAATTATATCTTTGGGGGGTGGGGGGGGGGGGTGGTGGGGGGGGGGGTGAGCAAGACTTGAGCTTTAAAACTTATCATATTAGAATCAAGATCTAGATACTACTCTATGAATGTGAAATACAATGAGGCCTCAACCCCTCGCATCACACTCCATCTCTCTGAAATTTTTTTTTTCCTATATATGGGCATTTAATTTATCCTCTCAATCTCATCTAGATCCTAGATATATCCCTCTAAGAGTACCCTCTAAGGAAATACCAATATTTGACATTGACCTCTCTCTCTCATCCTCTCTCTCACACGAGACCCGGCTGGAAATCGAAAAAAGAATACAAAGCCCTCCCACCCTTTTAAACCCCTCCCAACATCTCACTTACACCCCCCCCGCCACACACACACCAAAACACACAAGACACCCCCACACCCCCCCCCCCCCCCCACACCCACACACACACAACACCAACAAAAAAACCCTCAACTCCCCCCCACCCCCCCACACACCAAACCCCCCCCCCCACACACACCCCAATATCCCCCGCCCACAAACACTCCCCACACACTACCCCCTATACCCCCCCAACCCCCCACACAAAACACCTTCCCCAAAACACCCCCCCCCCCCCCCCCCCCCCACACACACACACCTCGGCTCACCTGAGACCTAGTGTCTTACCACATATTAACTGCAAAAACACATAGAGGTGAATATTCTAATGCTATGCTGCTATTTGTAACTGCCTGTTTGCTTAGTTTCACTTCCTTGAGAAATAGCAGAACCTGAGAGGCCCGACCACACTGTAAAGCAAATATTACTTCCACGCCCATTTTTTAGATGGATAGGTTGGGGGTAATCCCCCTTATTAATATATTTTTTTTATTTCTTTTCATTTAGGTGGGTCCACATGGGCCCCCTTATTATTTGAAATCCTAGAACAACACAATATATCAACTACACCACACAACACACATACACACACACACACATAGAGCTTTAGACCCAATCCTTTCACCAGAGGACACCAATGGTCTAGATGTGAACTAACTGAGAGAGAGAGGCCCGCAAGCTGGTATGAACGGGTTTGCTGCTAAAAATGACCGCCAATGACGGCCTATTCTTTACAAAATTGTCAGGGTGCCAACGTAATCATCATCAAATGTGCCCACTATTGTTGAGTCAACGGCTGGTGGAGCAACAGGAATGCTGGAGTCATGCCGAAAGACACAGGGAAAAAGGGATGTGTGCACTGCTCTTCTGTTCCTAAATGCAGGCTCATGCTGTTCAATGTGTTCTTCACACAGGAAGCTGCAGTGACAAGGGTTGCCATTTGAGGGTGTGGTAATGCGTAGTTTTACCTACAGATTTTTGTAGGCACTCTTGGTCACACAAATGCATGCGGCTGGTGTTGGTAGCTTTATGAGACTGTGTGAAAGGGATACAGCAATTTGTAGTTAATTATATATTTCACAACAAATTTCAACATTCACACAATCATTAAAAATAAAACAAATTCACAGAGAATAGAATTTCTTTGTGCTAAAAAGTTTAAAGGCTGCACATAATCAAACACACCACAAACAAAAGTGACTATCCCCTTTTTTTTTTTTATTTTTATTTTTTTTTTTTTTTTTTTTTTTTTTTTTTTTTTTTTTTTTTATTTTTTTTTTTTTTTTATTTTTTTTTTTAATTTAAATTTTTATTTTCTTATTCCTTTTATCTGTTTACGGTTCCATATTCTTGTTTCCATTTGAGACTTGCTGTTTCCTACAGAATGTTATTCCGGGACAAATCTCATGTTATTAAAAGTTTGTTGTTATTCATTCTATAAATATTGCACACAGAATGTCAGGTCAAGTCCAATGCTTGTAAAGAGTTTGTACCTTGGCCATCACTTGAGTTCTAGGATGTACAAAATTGGGGGGGCAGCTTACAGAGAGATGTTCGAAATACTTGGCTACCTGAGTGAATTGTTGTAGGAGACTGCTGAAAGTGATTTGGATGAGGTGCATCTTGCTGGAGGATTGGTGACGGTGGTCATGTGGATGTGCTGGGGACTTAGGAGCACAGAGTAGTAGTCATCACCAAAACCCACGAAGCCTGTTGATAAAAGTCATGCCTAACACTGACCAAAAAAAAAACAGTTACGAAATCTACTTCCTTTCTTAACGTGCAATCCCTGTCAAAACAAGGAGAGGTAGTAGTGCAAAGTACCAGTCTTCATCTATGCTGGACCCACTCTACAGAAGTCCTGGCTGACTTCAAAAACAACAAAGCTGACTCCTGCGTCTGTCTTCAAGGGGGACGGCTTATGTAAAAAGATATCTCCCAGGGTATGGGAAAAAGCGCCATAGATTGTTTTAGATCATCCATATACAAGGTAGGAGAAATGGACCATGATGGCAGGAGAGAAAGAGAAATGAAAGTAATGAATTTTTATTTAAAGAGGTTTATGGCAATAAATCAAACATGCTTATTACAAACCAGCCCCTCTGGGGAAAGAGGGGGGTAGAAAGAGGCTAGGAAAAGTGCAGAAACAAAGATAGAAAATATGGAAATTTCTAGCACTAGAATCTCCCAGAAAGGTGGAGTTGCTGTTGAGAAACAAAAGAGCCTCTGGCTTTCCAGTGAGGGGGGTGGGGCGGGGGGGTGGGGGGGGGATGGGGGGGGGGGGGGGGTATGATGTGTTATATGAAATGGTAAGAGGAAGCAAGAAGAAAAAAATAAAAAATGTTTTTCTGGTTTACTAAGCCAGCACCTTGTTACCCGTCTTCTTCCATACAACTTTGCAAATCACAAACTGGCATTCCCCTCCCAAGTGGGGGCGCTTTCTCTGCCCTCCCTGTCTTGCTTAACCTGCCTCATGATCAAGAGACTGGTGATGTGACCTACTTAACTTCAACATCAACACCCAAAAATACCCAGAAAAACTCAGAGTGAGATTGAACCCGTTTTCCCCATCTGATCAGATTTCCAGGATGAATAGAACGATGGGGAAAAATTTTTAGGGGCGTGATAATTTTTGTTTCAAAGCTTAAGAATCATTGGAATCATTGTTGCTGTTCCCATTAAATTTGTGGTTTTGCATTTGGGAAATGGTCTCTTTCCTCTTTTTTTTTTTGTTTGTTTTTGCAAAGCAGACATTTGAAAATGCTGGAAAGGATCTTGGCCTATGATGCTTGTATAGGAAGGAACCGTCTCAGATGGGGGTCGTGTCAAAACGAGGAAAACGCTAAAAAATATGGGTGAACCTTGATTCCAAAAATTGATCATCAACATCGTGAATTACAATTACCAATTACCTGTCACTGACCACTGTGGAGAAAAATCTTAGAGATTTTACTGAAGCTGTTCTTCTTACAAAAGATAACAGCCTATAGCTGGACTGTAAATCCAGTAAATAAAATGCAGATGCACTAGACTGTAATACATTATTAAGTGGTTGGTAAATTGAAAAGGAAAGGAGTGCGGGGTACTGTTATTTGAGAGTTTTTATGTACAGGAGATTAAGGAGTAGCAGTCAGAAGCACAGAAAAGGCGGGCACTTTTGCTCAGGATAACACCACTCCAGCTTCATCAGTTAGGCTTCTGCTCAAAAGGAGTATTTTTGGGAGAGAGCGGAACGGCTTTCTTACACTGGACTGGAGGCACAACTAGCTGCTTATGGCTTTGAGAATTGCAAAGCAGAGTGGGAGTCAGAAGGTAAGCCAATAGAATGCTGTGCCATGAGCACTGAAATAAACCAGGAATAATTGCAGAAGTTTGGGGTGCCAATGTACCAGGAATGGCAGAATGAAGTGGGTGCTGATAGAACCGGAGTGCAGGACGCAAGCAGCTGAGAGGAAGTCTGATGCAAAAATCAGCAAACGTGGGATAGCAGCTTGGAATGGTTAGTCAAGGAATGTGGAATGGACAGCCCACAGGGACATGTGGCAGCACAGGTAATGCCTTGTAGTTGTTTGGGGGTCAGTTGACAAATGGTTGTAATGTGACGAGTTTTATAGCGAAAAACCAAGGAGCATTGTATTTATTTGCAAGATATTTACAGTATGAGAGAGAGTTTTAGAGAAGAAAATTAAATTTTGGGGGAAATTAGGCCATCATTTAAGCTTGCTTGAAATTAGTTGTAAACCATGATCAGTCGCTCATGTGATTCCTGACATGAAATGTTCAGTGTGTACAAAAAAAAACAAAAAATACATAAAAAAAAAAAAAGTTAGAGAATAAAAAAAAAATGAAGAAAAAAAAGAAAAAAAAAACGGAAAATCAAAAAAAAAATAAAAAAAAAAAAAAAAAGAAAAAAAAACAAAAACATAAAACACAAAAAAAAGAAAAAGAAAAAAACACACAAATCACTGCCCCCACAGATACAAAACCCGACCCTCCCCCCCCGCCCTCTCCCCCCCCCCAGACCTCTATACTAACCCCCCCGACCCGCACACCCCTTCCTCCGCCCATATCCGGCCCCCCCCCCCCCCCCCCCGCCCCCCCCCCCCCCCCACTCACCCCCCACCACCAACACCCTCCTCCACCCCACACCACTCACCCCCCACTCTCCCCCCCCCCCCCACCCCCACCCTCACCACTCCCTCCACCCACCCCACCCACCCCACCCCCATCCCCCCCTCCCCCCCTCATGCCTCCCACACCCCCCCTCTACCCCCCCCCCACAACACCCCACCCAACCACTCCCCCATTCCACTCCCCCCCACCCCCCCCACCCCCCCCCACTCCCCCCCACCCCACCCCCTCCCTCCCAACACTCCCCCCCCTTCCCCACCCCCCCCCCCACCACCCGCCACCCCCCCTCCACCCCCTCGCCCCCCCCTCACCCCCCATCCCCCCCCCATCCCCCCCCAATCCCCCACCCCCACACTTTAACCCCACCCACCCCCCACCCCCCCAAACCCCCCCCTCCCCCCCCCCCGCCCCCGCACCCCACCCCCGCCCCCACACACACCCTCACCCTCCCCCCATCACCCCCCCAAACACCATCCCCCTCCTCCCCCCCCCGCCCCTAAGAGCAGCCATCGGTTCCTGTTTACCTGACCCGCGGCTTCACAGATCACGGCTTCACTCGAACCCCAGTGAGTCAGAGTATTAGGACCAGTTTAGTACAACAGCCATGAATGGAAGGCTGGGTGATACCGACTGTCTCCTGTGTCTAGAGTGAGTACCACACAGAATACAGTGTGTTTCCAATAAAAAAAAACAGGTTCAGCTTTCTTAAGTTTAAAGCATAACATTGAGGAAATGAATAAAGACTAAAAAAGAATTAATTGTAAATTTGAACCACAGTGGTAACAACATGGCGAGGAACAATTATTAGAAACTGAAAGATGGACTGTCCACAATAGCCAACATGAGCCAGGCCACCTACCATCTGCCCTAAGTGGCCCTAAGGAAGGTCACAGAAGGGCACTAACAACCTTCAGACCTCACTGAGAAGTATCAGATGTTTAAACTAAAGAGTGGTAGTGTAGGCGTTGTATTGGTAGGTAATTAAGGATTAAGCCCGTATACCAAATGCAATGCAATCACCCTGAATTCCGACCTCCCCCCCAATGACCCATCTAGGTCCAGGATCTGAATGATTACTCATTGTATCATATTGTTGATTGATGTTGTTCATAGTTTGCACTGATTGTTGTTTTCTGCATTAACTGTAACATGCTTGCAAAATCAGGATTTGAAGGTTTGACAGCTGTCTCATAGGGTACCAATGCCAGGAGGAAGAAGGGACAAGAACTGTGTCTAGGACAGAACCGTACATAAAGCTTGCAGGTTGACTATCTTGTAGTGGACATGCTGACTGCAGCTTGAATGCCAGAGACGTAAGAAGGAATAGATAGCAAGTTCAGAAGGCAGCCAAAATTATTAGAGTTCCCGAAGAAACCCCCTCCAACCCTGAGACTCAAGGGACGCAGAGGGAAAGATATGAATGGTGGCACATGGTGTTTTTTTTTTTCTGTTTCAGAAAACTGTTGTTTAAAATTGGATTTTTCCTGGCTGGAAACAGAAAGATTTAGAGAGTGTAAGGTTTTGCTTGGTGAACAATAAAGGTCTAAGGCAGTAAGAGAGCATGTTATGGATTTATGTCCCCTATGTGGATATGTTGTGATACAGAGATAGAGAGGGGAAAGGAAACCTGTTCCGTTTAGAGAGCATAGTGCTTTAAAGATTAGATTTTCTTTATGGATGAACTGGATTTTATTTCTCATTGAACTGAGAAGTATGCACTACATATCAATCAAACTGTGACAAAAAGGACGATTAACCAGCACTGCTTCCTCCCAATAAGTTTCTTTGTTTTTGGTGGTTGCCCCGCTCTTGGGGTAAAAAAACTTGATCATTTCAACATTCTCTTTTCTACCTTAGATTGTATCCAAGATATGTGCTGATCAATCATTAGAAAGGTGCTGGGGGTGGCCTAGGAATAGTCACTGAGCAAGAAATTTATGATCAGGGTGAACAGTGTTTGCCCAGGTTATCTTTTGGTATTGCAGGAGATTTTCTTCTCTTTAGGCCCTACATGATAGTGTGTTCTTTGGTGGAGTACATGTGCTAGGGTGGGGTTTTTCCCTTCACTTTGTGCAGAAAAGGATTGGCAAAGAGGAATATCTTTTTCAGGCATTCTTTTTAAAAAAACACTATTTTTGCATAAAGACCTTTTGCAGTTTTTTTTTCCTGGAATGCTGACTCTCCCAATTGTGCGGAGTTTGGGGAGCCTTGTATTTCTTCAAGGTGAAAGAGTTGTTTCATGAAAAAAAGGAGGAATGCAGGCAGGATGTTTGTCCCGGTAGAGTGTTTTTTTGTTTGTGATCAGTTACGCTTGCTCATCTGAGAGAGGGGAGGATTGTTATCGTACTAGTGCTGATTGCTGAACCATTTTTCTCCATATATTTATTATTCCACTGCATAGGGTGACGTATGAGCTCGGTAGGAGGGAGGTTTTTTGTAGATGTCCCCCCCCCCCCTCTAATCTCTCTCATCTCTCTCCTTCTCGTTCCTCGTATCCACTCATCTCGTCTCATCGCTATCATATATCGGCTCTCCATCCATCATGCACTATCCTCATTCCATCCTATCGCAGTTACTTCTACATCACCTTTTGAGTCTGTTGATTATGATAATTCATACTGTTTGTATTGAAATGGGAGTTAACTTATCTATCAGGGTTTGGCTTGTTTGTCTGTTCCAAAGTAGGATTTTTCTGCCCCAGTAAATATTAAAAAATTTCATTATATCGTTTTTAAAAGCAGCTTTTTAAAAAGGTTTTTTAGCATTGTGCCCATCATGCCCTTCATACTGACATCTTCTACAACACAACAAAACACAACACACAGTACACAGGCACACAAACAGAACAAAAAAAAACACCATAAAGCAACGCGACACATGTGCACCACAACAGGAAACGCACACACACCCCCCACTTACCCCCCTTTGAAAAATTAAGAAGTTAGCATGAATCCAAATTCTATACTTAAAGACATGCATCTCTTATTACCATCTTTTGCTGGAATCCTCTCTTTTGGCCGTTAATTCCCCACCCCCCCCCCTCTCACCCGTCCCCTTATCCTGACAGTTGTCAGAGGGGTTATGGTATACAAGGATGTTGGGTTAGGTATACTTGGTGTTGACAACTTGATCGAACAGAAGGAAATTCTGTGCTTGGAATTTCCACTTTCTATCCTCTCTTTGATATCTTCTACCATTATCCCTTTTTTTTTCTCCTCCGATAACTCCTTTTTTCTTCTTTATTCTTTTTACTTTTTTTTTTTTTTTGTGATTTATTTTATTTTTTTTTTTTTTATTTTTTTTTTTTTTTATTTTTTATATTTTTTTTTTTTTTTTTTTATTTTTTTTTTTTTTTTTTTTTTTGCCTTCTTGTCCATATTCTCCCTGCCATTTATTTTTCCAGAAAGACTCAAAGAAAATAATTTCCCCCTCCCATGCCAAAGGTCAGATGACGCTGGGTCCTGACTTTCAGGTGCTTAATGGCACACAACGCATTTTCACTGTTAATGGTTTGGACAACAAACTATTGCTATCAGTGAGAGTTGTAATGAAAAGAAGAAACGGGTGAGCTGGCTTAAAAAGTCTTAGTACAAAATTTAACTCCAAACCAAAACAAAAACACAAACGAACACAATCCAGGGGCTTAGTACAAACTGTAACCCCAGTTCTTTCCAACATCACTCTTCAAAAAAAAAAAACACACCATTACACCTCAAACCCAACATTAGCTGTTCAATTAAACCCACTCACTCTCATAGGTCCTATTTTACCCATTGCCTTCAATCCTCTCCACTGCAGTTAACCTAAATCACCAGCAGATCTCAACAAGCCTTTATCCTCCTTCTAACAACCTTCACATGTGCTTTGTATCAATGACCCAAATCTGTCTGCAAACACCATAAGTTACGCTGATCTCATTTCGGATTTTTTGTCTCAGAAAAGAATATTGATCAAACATAACTTACACAGAAAACCTGTTAAGAAAAAAAAAAAAACACTACAAAAAAAAGTAATAATACGGTCGAGAACCGATAAATTAAAACAACTGACAACAACCTGGTTATAAAACTCTTTCCTCTTTCCCCGAATGACCAAACCTCCCGTGGAGGTGGCATGCCATCGTTTATAAAAGATAACTCTCGAACCTGCTCTTTTTCTTACTGTCCACTGCTTTTTCCCCTGCTTGTCCTCCCCTTTGCCATTCCTTCATCAGACGCTGAATCCTTTTTCGAAGTCATGTGAACACAAACTTCAACTACACCTGGCCACTTCTATTTTTTTTATTTACTTTTCTGCTGTCTTTACCCGCATTATAGTCCACTCTCTCCCAATGCCGTAAAAGAAAAGAAATATATCTGGACAATTCATTTTCCTATTCAAGAGTATTCAGTCCACTCCCTCGGATCAGACTACAGCCTCTCTCCCAGAGATGCTCATCATTTTGTTGTGACTTTAACTTCCCCATATTGATAACCATTCTTCTTTTCTTCCTGATACAAACGACTTTATTCCCCTCCCTTCATCTCCTATCCGTTCTAATGTCAAACCACTCTCCACATATAATTCTCAGCTGGTAAACAAAGACAAAGCACAGGATCAGACATATTTTAAGACTGGGCTAATTACCAGAATAATACCCAAGATCTGAATCCAACTGTAACAACAATCACTGATAACTAACTTTTTTTCAGATCATCCGCTTGTTCATCATCTCACAAAAACAATGCACGCCTATCACAGAAAGAAAAAGAAAGTCACCCGTCGCAAACATTTAAGAATATACGTCCAAGAGCCATAGAAATCAACTTACCCTCACTTCACCAGCGCTGAAAACGCGCTATCACAAACCTCTGACAACAATAACCCCTCTAAACACAACAAAGATGTTCTAAGGCCAACTGCTGCAAGAAAATTCTAGAGCAATGCACCTTCCCACAGACGTCTTACATCCCCCTCTGAAAGGCCAAGATGTTGAGATTGCGGGAGCCAATATGAGGAACACCCATGACATCCTGACGCGGGGGTGGTGGGGGGGGGAGGTCCAAGCGCAAACGCAGCATCTAAAGCACTCTAGACTGTGCAGAAATAAAACACGGAAATTGATAAGCAGCACTTTTTCGAAAACAAGTAAACAAAGTCAAATCCCCTCTTCTCTCTGGCTCACCCCACAACGCGCACACACAACCACACATTGGAGACACAATATCTCGGGGGGGGGGGGGGGGGGGGGGGGGGGGGGGGGGGGCCACAACACACAAAGCGACATTATGTCGGAGGGTGTATGGTGTCTGTATTATATCTTATTTTTCTCTCTCGCGTGATCAACACATATCGCTCTGCGTGTGTACAATGTAAGGAAAAGCCTCTATATAGCACACTTAATCTATCAGGGGGATAAAAACCACATGAACTTCATTCTATATTTTCTGCATTTTTTTTAATAAAAAGTCTAAATAACATTCGCTCCAAACTGGAATTCAGACGACTCCTCTTTCACCCCACCCTGGCACTTCTATATTTAATTAATGCTCTTTAATTACCCCAATTCCTCCAGGCACATCCTCTCCATTTCTTTCAACCAAACAAGTGAGCAAAACGAAATCATGACCAATTCCTGAAAAAAAAGACTAAAAAATCATGTTAACCCTGATCCCCATACCTGCTTCTTCTTATCACCACAGAGGCTACCACAAACTTAAACTGGCTATCACGAAAAATGGGGGTAACTCGTCTCTTGTTTCAAGGAAAATGTTCCATCAGCGTCTCAAAACTGCTAAAGTCACAAACCTCTACTTAACTCAACAAGCAAATAAAAAAATGACCTAGACCTAACATTTCTGAAGAATTGTAGAGCCCTTATACCAAATATAACTAATACGCTTTCATTTCAAAATCACTTAGTGAAAAGATAATTCTAATGTTCACAAACAGCTTAACTCCCACCTTTCGTCACAAACAATCATCTTCCTGAGTATTTTCAGTCTGAGCCGCTATATATGCGTCAACCACCTAATAACAGCACTAAAACTACCACCCTAGTACCACACTTTAAACTCAGCATCTACTTGCATCAAGACTCAGGGAAAATCTCCCTTCTCCCATCCACACTACTCGACTTATCGGCAGCCTTCGATAACTAATGTACAATTCACCACTCAATTCTCATCCTCATCTTCCTCCCTCTTCAAAAAATGTTCGTTGTTACTGGCAACAGGGACCCTCAACCTGGTTTAATTCAATACCTTAAACTGGAAACAGACCGATTCCAGACCAAAACAAGTTGCAGTAAACAAGATTCAATCAATACCTCTGCCAAACTGGAATGCGGGAGTCCCTATCATTATCCCAGATATCTAGATCTACACTCAACCACCATGGTACCATTCCCCCTCATCCAGAGTCATCCCTCCAATGTACCCACCTCCACCAGTGAAATGACGAAAAAGAGGATGGGTAAGGCTTAAGAAGAGGAACACAGTTCTAGCCCTTTTCTTTTCACTCTTTACACTGCTCCACTGTCAAACATATAATAAACTGTCATCAAACCAACCAACATTTTTAAAATGCCGATGACACTCAGAATCAATAGCAAACCCTAAAGTGTTACTCCTGAAAATCTTCCTTCTCTCCTGACAATATGGCCAAGCTTTGGAAGATATTCAAACTGGAGGCACAGAACAAATTACAGCTAAATGCAGATAAAACAGAAGCCAAACTCGTAGGGGGACCCAAACACATGAAAATTAAAAAACTCCTCAACCCACATAACAACAGCTTCAATAGAACATCAGCAATACATCAGTCCCCCTCTATCCACTCCTTGTGAAGTATCTAGGTGTAGTTTATCCGACACAGAAATAAAAAAAACTAAACACTCTCAATGCAAAAATTCATCACTCCAGACCCTGTCATTGAGCAACTATCAACTACGGTGTATTGTTGCAATACGAAAGTACCTATGTTCTACAACGACGAACCACAGAAACGCAACAGCCAAACCTTGTCCACTTCTCCTCCATAGAGTTACTTATTTCACGGTCTGGACCTATTGCAATTCTCCTTTTGGGGTCTTGTCTGCCACATCATTCTATCCACTCCTGCACCGTAAAACAAAACTTCTCACCGCAGCTCTACTATAGTTTATTCAGAAAGAAAAACATCTAGCACACAGAAAGAGCAGGAAAGATAACTCCCTCTCGTTTGGCGATCTCTCCACTGGTGCCTGGTGCCACAGAGAAGTAAATATAAGATGTCCCACCACAAAAACTGCACCCACTCCGGTAACCTCTGTGAATAATGTTGTCTCAAACCTGTACACCCCTCCTTCACGTAGTCCCTCCGCTCTGCTGCAGATATTGTGTGCCTGTACGAATTAAACACAAGATTTTCCAAACCCACCAAGAACCAGCACAACAAAATCCACCGTTTGCCACTGCACTTGTCTCTCTCTATTGTTTGGGTCCATTCACCTTGGAATGAGCTCATCCCTCTCATCTCATCTCTCCTCTTTCACCAGAAAACCCTAGTAATGACACTCTATAATCCAGCCTGAAAGAACAAAATATATTTTGAAAATTTCACAAACCAAAGATTTCCCCCCTCCTTTTCATATCAAGAGACTATCCCACCCTCACATAACCCAGTGTGGAACGTTCTATCACCCACAGCTACAGTATATGACCTGTACACACAAGTCATATGCAAACAATGAGCCAAACAATGCATCATTGATTGCAAGACAACAAAAAAAAAACAGTGGCTGTGTAAGATAAGGTTAGAATGCATGCGCTTTGATAGTCATTGCAAGAAATAGCGCTATAGTAAGGTTCCAATTTTGAGATATTAATTAATATTATATGATCAGGTTAGGTAATGAAACCTAACCCCACAATCCCCAGATTGCCAGTCTTTTTTTTCCTTCGCCCCCTGTCTTTTTTGTTTTTTCCCTCAAACGCCCAAAACAGTTGTCCTTCAGAATCTGGTGGAAAAAGGCACTCGGCCACGCTGGACTTAAATGCTAATGAATGCCGCACAATACGTGTTGTCCTGGCGTACAGAGGACCGCACAACAGGCCATTGCCCCTGAGATGTACATAGCCTGCTAATGTTGAGTTGTTGTAGTGCATTGTTTGTCGTCGGCACAGCACCAACCTACGTTCCCTGGCCCAGGTTGTTGAAACTCATGCCAGCGAAAAAGGGGGTGTGGGGAAAGATGGGTGGTGTTTCCTATGAATCCGTGTCCTCAACAGCGGACGCATTGGTTCCAATCACCAGCAGCCACATGGACTCTTGCGGTTGATGATCTTTGCTTCTTTCAAAGTGTTCTTGTCAGGGTATCAGGATGTTTAGAGAAGTAGATTTTGGCATATTTGTTTTTTGAATATATTAACTATAGTATGGTTATCATTTTAATTTCTGGATATATTTAATTTGATAATTTTGGAATGGTTGTCAGGAAAGATTCCTCCCCTGAGTTGGATCGCGGAAACTGTAAGAGAAAGAACCATTTTGTTTTAATTTTGGATTATTTTTTTAAAAGAATTGATTGAATAGTCAGCTAAAGAATGATGACGAGAGAATTAGACTGTAATTTTATGTTTTTTACATTTTATGGTGCCAGAAAAGAAGAGGGAAATTATATGCAAAGTTGTGGTTTTATTGTAGAAAGTGATTTGCTGAGTTGGGTAAGTTTGGTTTTAATGTTGTAGCTAGGAAGTTTGCAAGCTGATTTGGCTTGAGGACTTGGAAAAACTGCCTATTAAGTAACCTGAGGACTGGAACACATAAACAAAACAAATAGTGCTATTAAGTAAACTGAGTACTTGGAAACGGGCAATTACGTAAACTTAGGACATGTAGCCAGTATTCAAAAGAAAATGTCAGACATAGGTGCAGAAGTTTATCATGGGCTTTGAAAAAGTGATAGAAATTAGGCCTATGAGGAAAGCTTAACCTCCTGGTGGGAAAAACATATGCCTGAAAGATATGTAAGTAAACTATAAATTGGAATAAGGGAGGAATTATAATCTGGAACATGAGGTAAAAATAAGTTAGTGCTCTTTTGGTGAAGCACTTTTCAAACAAAGCAGACTTTGGAAGCAGTTTTCTTCAGGAATTTGGACAACAGCGACCTGTATAAGTTCATTATAAGGCATGTAGAAGACACACAGACTGACTTTTCCAGGAGCAATGCTACCCCCACTGGTCAGAAACATTTTGGACACCTGGAGAACCTTGGATTAATGTGAAAACAATACAAATTGTTTGCTTACACACTTGGCCTGTTTAGGAGAATGGAAATTGAGATGTGGCAACACTGAAGAGGTGGTGCTGGAAGACAACAGTAAAGGACACGCTGCTTATACTTACAAAATGCTATGATGGCTAGAGGTTATTTGGCTCTTTGCGTCATAGGATATTACTGTGTCCCTGTTCCTCTGTTTTAAGAGGAGCATGTTGTACTTTTAATAAAAAAGGAATTATAAAAATTTTAAATTAAAAATTATATTTTTAATATCTTATAAAATTTAATATAAACGTCAGGATGATTTGGCTTTTTCTCTTCCCATTTCCAATGGATGGTCGCCTTCATGTTCTGATATGGTGTGAGATTTTTTGGGGGATGGTTTCATGGTAAGACTTGCAGTTGTGCGGTGGGCTGACCGGTCACTGGCTAAGCGCAGGTCTTTTATTAATTGTTGTTGGAGGGCCTTCGTAAATAAAGTTTTGTTTTTTTTTTTTTTTTTTTTGTTAAGTGTTTTTCTTCCTCTGACAATGTGATTCCATCAGGATACACTCTGTAATAACCTCTTGGTCACGGCTTGCAAAATAAGAGTGGTAGGTACATGATGTTTTTAAAGGCCAAAAGCTCCCCTGACTGGGTGAAACAGTCTTTGTTGGCTTGAAGCCAAGGTCCTCTTGCTCTGGGAACTTTTGATCTTGTGCTGTCAAAGGCCTTGTAAACTCCACAGATTAGGCTTGATAATTATCCTGGCTTGTTTTCAAGTGAACACCTTTGAACAAAGACTAGTTTTCCAAAACCAAGCTTGTGAAAAAAAAATGCCAAGGAAACAAAAACCACAAAACCCATCCAGGTAGACACATGAAAAATGTTCATTTATTTTATTTGGATGCAATATCACAAATACAGCATATAAAATAATAATACAGGTACTGGACCATCAAGAAAGGTCTGCTCTAGAGACAGAAGGAAAAAAAAGTGAATCATACCCCCAACTCTTGTTTGTTTGCAACATATCCGTGAGTAGTTATTATTATCCTATACCTAATACATGTGCTCAGAGAACGCTTAAACTTTCCCTTTCCTTTAATTCCCCAGTTTTACTCTCCCTACCCCTCCCTAGAACAAATCTACCGCTGAAAATAAGATACATAGTTCCAATAGAAATGTACGCCTCGAATTCTAAAATGAGTAACCTCAGGTAATCAAGCACTGTAATTGTTTCATAGTATTATGAATGCAGCAGCGTAGGTGAGAGTGTCGAGAGAGTTTCAGCTAGGTAGGAACTGTGCTTGGTAAAATGTGAATAATATAAGGGAGAAACAAAACTGTCAAGCAGCAGAAATCAGCCATGCCTCAGGTTCCATCAAAGAAGCTCAGTAGATCCCCCATCAGAATCAGAAGATAAAACTACGTGGGATGGTTTATGTTCTAGGTTTGTGCACCCCCCCCATAGCGGGATTCTCCCACATTTTTTTCAAAATGTATTGCCGCAAAACATATTGTAGCATGCAACCCTAACTGATGCAATAAAAAACAATGGAACAGCACGTTTTTTGAACAAACAGTAGCGCCATCACAACTGCCGATTCTGATTTTTATCTAAAAATTAAAGTGCTACTATCCACCAAAAAGTTCTCTGTTGAAAAGTATGGAACGGTTTGCTTCGATTGGCTAAGGGCGCCCTCACTTATGTGGAATGACTCAACACAAAAGGCACAGGGGATTCCGAACGTAGTTCGCGTGGGCTAGACTGTCGACGGGGGTCGGAGTTCCTTGTCAGTTTCCCCCAGTCCCGGTCATTAAGTTGTGTAGGTCTACCCCAGGAGGGGCAAGATTTACCGCTTATTCCCGCCTAAACAAGCCCTCTTCCATAATAAAGCAGGCTCATGTATAATGGCAGTTGGCCCTTCTCTGGTTTTTTCCCTCTTCGTTTACGTCATTCATCCAGAAGTACACCAAGAAACAAGTACGCGAATTTGGAACAGAAGATCTTGGGAAATCAGACGAAAGCGTCCTCAGCACTAGGTTTGAGGAACTGGCTAATCTGGAGGTGTGGAAACAAGTAGCCCCTGCCATTAGTCTAACAGTGAAACAAGGCGATGTGGTGCATTATCGCTGTGTAACAAAACATGGAAAGAACAATGCATTCACTAAAGAAGGATGCGTAATTGGAGAACAGCCACTTATAAAGGCATCAGGCAAAAACACTGCCCAACACCATGAGTCTGTAACAAGATGAAACGATATTTCAGAAGGAATCTAATCTTCAGAAAAGAACTTCCAACTATTCAACCCATCTGACCTCTCTTCTCTTTTCTCTCTGTCTGTCTCTCCCACATCTTACCTCTCCTCGTGTCCTGTGGTCCTGTCTCTCCTTGGCTCTCATTTAATTTACGATCTGTAACAAAAAAATGTAAAAGGGATGGGAGCAAGACTATGACAATGGCATTTCTTATAAAAACCTACCATTTAAAACATGAGAATCTATCTCTCTTCTGAATGTGAATAAACAAAAAAAAATTTCAATCTCAGCACGAAGCTACCCTAACAGACAAGTGACGCGCGATTAAGGCTACAATACAGCCTTAACCAGAACCCCCCCCCCCACCTCTCTCTCACTTTCTCAATTATATCTTTGGGGGGTGGGGGGGGGGGGTGGTGGGGGGGGGGGTGAGCAAGACTTGAGCTTTAAAACTTATCATATTAGAATCAAGATCTAGATACTACTCTATGAATGTGAAATACAATGAGGCCTCAACCCCTCGCATCACACTCCATCTCTCTGAAATTTTTTTTTTCCTATATATGGGCATTTAATTTATCCTCTCAATCTCATCTAGATCCTAGATATATCCCTCTAAGAGTACCCTCTAAGGAAATACCAATATTTGACATTGACCTCTCTCTCTCATCCTCTCTCTCACACGAGACCCGGCTGGAAATCGAAAAAAGAATACAAAGCCCTCCCACCCTTTTAAACCCCTCCCAACATCTCACTTACACCCCCCCCGCCACACACACACCAAAACACACAAGACACCCCCACACCCCCCCCCCCCCCCCACACCCACACACACACAACACCAACAAAAAAACCCTCAACTCCCCCCCACCCCCCCACACACCAAACCCCCCCCCCCACACACACCCCAATATCCCCCGCCCACAAACACTCCCCACACACTACCCCCTATACCCCCCCAACCCCCCACACAAAACACCTTCCCCAAAACACCCCCCCCCCCCCCCCCCCCCCACACACACACACCTCGGCTCACCTGAGACCTAGTGTCTTACCACATATTAACTGCAAAAACACATAGAGGTGAATATTCTAATGCTATGCTGCTATTTGTAACTGCCTGTTTGCTTAGTTTCACTTCCTTGAGAAATAGCAGAACCTGAGAGGCCCGACCACACTGTAAAGCAAATATTACTTCCACGCCCATTTTTTAGATGGATAGGTTGGGGGTAATCCCCCTTATTAATATATTTTTTTTATTTCTTTTCATTTAGGTGGGTCCACATGGGCCCCCTTATTATTTGAAATCCTAGAACAACACAATATATCAACTACACCACACAACACACATACACACACACACACATAGAGCTTTAGACCCAATCCTTTCACCAGAGGACACCAATGGTCTAGATGTGAACTAACTGAGAGAGAGAGGCCCGCAAGCTGGTATGAACGGGTTTGCTGCTAAAAATGACCGCCAATGACGGCCTATTCTTTACAAAATTGTCAGGGTGCCAACGTAATCATCATCAAATGTGCCCACTATTGTTGAGTCAACGGCTGGTGGAGCAACAGGAATGCTGGAGTCATGCCGAAAGACACAGGGAAAAAGGGATGTGTGCACTGCTCTTCTGTTCCTAAATGCAGGCTCATGCTGTTCAATGTGTTCTTCACACAGGAAGCTGCAGTGACAAGGGTTGCCATTTGAGGGTGTGGTAATGCGTAGTTTTACCTACAGATTTTTGTAGGCACTCTTGGTCACACAAATGCATGCGGCTGGTGTTGGTAGCTTTATGAGACTGTGTGAAAGGGATACAGCAATTTGTAGTTAATTATATATTTCACAACAAATTTCAACATTCACACAATCATTAAAAATAAAACAAATTCACAGAGAATAGAATTTCTTTGTGCTAAAAAGTTTAAAGGCTGCACATAATCAAACACACCACAAACAAAAGTGACTATCCCCTTTTTTTTTTTTATTTTTATTTTTTTTTTTTTTTTTTTTTTTTTTTTTTTTTTTTTTTTTTATTTTTTTTTTTTTTTTATTTTTTTTTTTAATTTAAATTTTTATTTTCTTATTCCTTTTATCTGTTTACGGTTCCATATTCTTGTTTCCATTTGAGACTTGCTGTTTCCTACAGAATGTTATTCCGGGACAAATCTCATGTTATTAAAAGTTTGTTGTTATTCATTCTATAAATATTGCACACAGAATGTCAGGTCAAGTCCAATGCTTGTAAAGAGTTTGTACCTTGGCCATCACTTGAGTTCTAGGATGTACAAAATTGGGGGGGCAGCTTACAGAGAGATGTTCGAAATACTTGGCTACCTGAGTGAATTGTTGTAGGAGACTGCTGAAAGTGATTTGGATGAGGTGCATCTTGCTGGAGGATTGGTGACGGTGGTCATGTGGATGTGCTGGGGACTTAGGAGCACAGAGTAGTAGTCATCACCAAAACCCACGAAGCCTGTTGATAAAAGTCATGCCTAACACTGACCAAAAAAAAAACAGTTACGAAATCTACTTCCTTTCTTAACGTGCAATCCCTGTCAAAACAAGGAGAGGTAGTAGTGCAAAGTACCAGTCTTCATCTATGCTGGACCCACTCTACAGAAGTCCTGGCTGACTTCAAAAACAACAAAGCTGACTCCTGCGTCTGTCTTCAAGGGGGACGGCTTATGTAAAAAGATATCTCCCAGGGTATGGGAAAAAGCGCCATAGATTGTTTTAGATCATCCATATACAAGGTAGGAGAAATGGACCATGATGGCAGGAGAGAAAGAGAAATGAAAGTAATGAATTTTTATTTAAAGAGGTTTATGGCAATAAATCAAACATGCTTATTACAAACCAGCCCCTCTGGGGAAAGAGGGGGGTAGAAAGAGGCTAGGAAAAGTGCAGAAACAAAGATAGAAAATATGGAAATTTCTAGCACTAGAATCTCCCAGAAAGGTGGAGTTGCTGTTGAGAAACAAAAGAGCCTCTGGCTTTCCAGTGAGGGGGGTGGGGCGGGGGGGTGGGGGGGGGATGGGGGGGGGGGGGGGGTATGATGTGTTATATGAAATGGTAAGAGGAAGCAAGAAGAAAAAAATAAAAAATGTTTTTCTGGTTTACTAAGCCAGCACCTTGTTACCCGTCTTCTTCCATACAACTTTGCAAATCACAAACTGGCATTCCCCTCCCAAGTGGGGGCGCTTTCTCTGCCCTCCCTGTCTTGCTTAACCTGCCTCATGATCAAGAGACTGGTGATGTGACCTACTTAACTTCAACATCAACACCCAAAAATACCCAGAAAAACTCAGAGTGAGATTGAACCCGTTTTCCCCATCTGATCAGATTTCCAGGATGAATAGAACGATGGGGAAAAATTTTTAGGGGCGTGATAATTTTTGTTTCAAAGCTTAAGAATCATTGGAATCATTGTTGCTGTTCCCATTAAATTTGTGGTTTTGCATTTGGGAAATGGTCTCTTTCCTCTTTTTTTTTTTGTTTGTTTTTGCAAAGCAGACATTTGAAAATGCTGGAAAGGATCTTGGCCTATGATGCTTGTATAGGAAGGAACCGTCTCAGATGGGGGTCGTGTCAAAACGAGGAAAACGCTAAAAAATATGGGTGAACCTTGATTCCAAAAATTGATCATCAACATCGTGAATTACAATTACCAATTACCTGTCACTGACCACTGTGGAGAAAAATCTTAGAGATTTTACTGAAGCTGTTCTTCTTACAAAAGATAACAGCCTATAGCTGGACTGTAAATCCAGTAAATAAAATGCAGATGCACTAGACTGTAATACATTATTAAGTGGTTGGTAAATTGAAAAGGAAAGGAGTGCGGGGTACTGTTATTTGAGAGTTTTTATGTACAGGAGATTAAGGAGTAGCAGTCAGAAGCACAGAAAAGGCGGGCACTTTTGCTCAGGATAACACCACTCCAGCTTCATCAGTTAGGCTTCTGCTCAAAAGGAGTATTTTTGGGAGAGAGCGGAACGGCTTTCTTACACTGGACTGGAGGCACAACTAGCTGCTTATGGCTTTGAGAATTGCAAAGCAGAGTGGGAGTCAGAAGGTAAGCCAATAGAATGCTGTGCCATGAGCACTGAAATAAACCAGGAATAATTGCAGAAGTTTGGGGTGCCAATGTACCAGGAATGGCAGAATGAAGTGGGTGCTGATAGAACCGGAGTGCAGGACGCAAGCAGCTGAGAGGAAGTCTGATGCAAAAATCAGCAAACGTGGGATAGCAGCTTGGAATGGTTAGTCAAGGAATGTGGAATGGACAGCCCACAGGGACATGTGGCAGCACAGGTAATGCCTTGTAGTTGTTTGGGGGTCAGTTGACAAATGGTTGTAATGTGACGAGTTTTATAGCGAAAAACCAAGGAGCATTGTATTTATTTGCAAGATATTTACAGTATGAGAGAGAGTTTTAGAGAAGAAAATTAAATTTTGGGGGAAATTAGGCCATCATTTAAGCTTGCTTGAAATTAGTTGTAAACCATGATCAGTCGCTCATGTGATTCCTGACATGAAATGTTCAGTGTGTACAAAAAAAAACAAAAAATACATAAAAAAAAAAAAAGTTAGAGAATAAAAAAAAAATGAAGAAAAAAAAGAAAAAAAAAACGGAAAATCAAAAAAAAAATAAAAAAAAAAAAAAAAAGAAAAAAAAACAAAAACATAAAACACAAAAAAAAGAAAAAGAAAAAAACACACAAATCACTGCCCCCACAGATACAAAACCCGACCCTCCCCCCCCGCCCTCTCCCCCCCCCCAGACCTCTATACTAACCCCCCCGACCCGCACACCCCTTCCTCCGCCCATATCCGGCCCCCCCCCCCCCCCCCCCGCCCCCCCCCCCCCCCCACTCACCCCCCACCACCAACACCCTCCTCCACCCCACACCACTCACCCCCCACTCTCCCCCCCCCCCCCACCCCCACCCTCACCACTCCCTCCACCCACCCCACCCACCCCACCCCCATCCCCCCCTCCCCCCCTCATGCCTCCCACACCCCCCCTCTACCCCCCCCCCACAACACCCCACCCAACCACTCCCCCATTCCACTCCCCCCCACCCCCCCCACCCCCCCCCACTCCCCCCCACCCCACCCCCTCCCTCCCAACACTCCCCCCCCTTCCCCACCCCCCCCCCCACCACCCGCCACCCCCCCTCCACCCCCTCGCCCCCCCCTCACCCCCCATCCCCCCCCCATCCCCCCCCAATCCCCCACCCCCACACTTTAACCCCACCCACCCCCCACCCCCCCAAACCCCCCCCTCCCCCCCCCCCGCCCCCGCACCCCACCCCCGCCCCCACACACACCCTCACCCTCCCCCCATCACCCCCCCAAACACCATCCCCCTCCTCCCCCCCCCGCCCCTAAGAGCAGCCATCGGTTCCTGTTTACCTGACCCGCGGCTTCACAGATCACGGCTTCACTCGAACCCCAGTGAGTCAGAGTATTAGGACCAGTTTAGTACAACAGCCATGAATGGAAGGCTGGGTGATACCGACTGTCTCCTGTGTCTAGAGTGAGTACCACACAGAATACAGTGTGTTTCCAATAAAAAAAAACAGGTTCAGCTTTCTTAAGTTTAAAGCATAACATTGAGGAAATGAATAAAGACTAAAAAAGAATTAATTGTAAATTTGAACCACAGTGGTAACAACATGGCGAGGAACAATTATTAGAAACTGAAAGATGGACTGTCCACAATAGCCAACATGAGCCAGGCCACCTACCATCTGCCCTAAGTGGCCCTAAGGAAGGTCACAGAAGGGCACTAACAACCTTCAGACCTCACTGAGAAGTATCAGATGTTTAAACTAAAGAGTGGTAGTGTAGGCGTTGTATTGGTAGGTAATTAAGGATTAAGCCCGTATACCAAATGCAATGCAATCACCCTGAATTCCGACCTCCCCCCCAATGACCCATCTAGGTCCAGGATCTGAATGATTACTCATTGTATCATATTGTTGATTGATGTTGTTCATAGTTTGCACTGATTGTTGTTTTCTGCATTAACTGTAACATGCTTGCAAAATCAGGATTTGAAGGTTTGACAGCTGTCTCATAGGGTACCAATGCCAGGAGGAAGAAGGGACAAGAACTGTGTCTAGGACAGAACCGTACAGAAAGCTTGCAGGTTGACTATCTTGGAGTGGACAGGCTTGACTGCAGCTGATTGCCAGAGACGGCAGAGGATAGATAGCAAGCTGCAGAAGGCAGCCAGAAGGATTAGTGTGCCCCTGAGACAGAGGACAGAGTGAAGATATGAAGGTGCACATGGTGTTTTTTCTGTTTCAGAAACTGTGTTGGAAATGGATATGTCCTGGCTGGAAACTGAAAGATTTAGAGAGGTTTTGCTTGGTGAACAATAAAGGTCTAAGGCAGAGAGCATGTTGGTTGTGATGTCCACTTTGTGTGATATGTGTGTACAGAGATAGAGAGGGGAAAGGAAACTGTTCTGTTAGAGAGCATAGTGCTTAAAGTTAGATTTCTTTTGGTTGACTGGATTTTCTCAGATGAAGTATGCTCTATCAAACTGTGACACACAGCACTGCTTCCCATGAAGTTCTTGTTTTGGTGTTGGCCTCTTGGGGTAAAACTTGATCATTTCAACATTCTCTTAGATTGTATCCAAGTTATGTGCTGAGCATCATTAGATAGGTGCTGGGTGTGCCTAGGAGAGTCCTGAGCAAGATAATTTTGATCAGGGGTGATCTGTGTTTGCCAGGTTTCTTGGTATTGCAGGAGATTTTTCTGCCCTTCAGATTGTGTGTTCCTTTGGTGGTGTACAGTGTGCTAGGGTGGGGTTTTCTTTGTGCAGAGGATGGCAACAGAGGATATCTTTTTCAGGCATTCTTTTTTAACACTATTTGCATGAAGACTTGTGCAGTTTTTTTCCTGGATGCTGTCTCTCATTGGCGAGTTTTGGGGAGCCTTGTGTTCTTCAGGTGAAAGAGTTGTTTCTTGGTAAAAAGGAGGAAGAGGTTGTTTGTCCCTGGTAGTGTGTTTTGGTTTGGATCAGTTTCGCTTGCTCTCTGAGAGGAGGGGGAGGATTGTGTCTAGTGCTGTTTGCTGAACCTTTTTTTTCTCCTATTTCCTTCTGCAGAGGGTGACGTTTTGTAGAGGCCCCCCCCCTCTCTCTCTCTCTCTCTCTCTCTCTCTCTCTCTCTCTCTCTCTCTCTCTCTTTCTCTCTCTCTCTCTCTCTCTTTCTCTCTCTCTTTCTCTCTCTCTCTCTCTCTCTCTCTTTCTCTCTCTCTCTCTCTCTCTCCCCTCTCTCTCTCTCTCTCTCTCTCTCTCTCTCTCTCTCTCTCTCTCTCAGCTGAAGATGTGGTCACTTTGTTTCTGGTTTTCTTCTTGGCTGTAGGCACATTCTTAATTGCCGCACTTTCTGAAATCTGTCAAACTCTCTCATGCTAACACAGTTGTAGAAGAGAAGAAGGGAGGGAATGAAATGAGTTTGTTGTGTGTTTTGTGTTGTTAACTGGAGTGTGGCCATACACTGATACAGCTGTATGTGTGCTCATTGCTGGTCTGTTCTTTGAACATGCAATAAAAGAAAGCGAGTTGTTCGGTGATACAACGCAGATTGCAGAAGAAAGTGAGCCGATAGCGAAGGTCCTGCTACCAGAGGGGACATAGACCTGGAACTACTAGTTGCTGCTGCTTTGTCTGTCTTTGTGGACCACTCAGCGCCCTGTGGACTGGAAGGTAATCTGTATGTTTTGGTCTGTTTGATTTGATTTGTGGGGACTGACATTTGGAAATGGGATATGGCCTGGTGGAGACCAGTGCCAGTGCTAGCTAGTGCTGCAGCTGATTTCTCAGCCAGCAGCTGGACAGGTTGATGTTTGTTCAGTACTGCCTTTGGCTTTAACAGAGAGTCTCCAGCTTTAAAGCGGGGGGCAGTCTTTTTCTCCATAGTGCACTCTGCCTATGCTAGAATGTTCAGCGTTATTGTGGCAGTTAGGCAAGACCTTTCACATTTCTGGGAGAAACTGCCCCGTTTGATAGAAGGGTTGTGTTTGAAAGGCAGCATCATCGAGAGTGTCAAACTGGGATGTTTTTGTCATATGTGTGTTTTGGAAACATGGCACAGTGCATATGTTTTTATTTTGGGACAGTAATTTCTCCAACAATTTTAAATGTATCTCCATTTAGTGATAGATCAGTGGTTGCATGGTTTAAAACAGCTTTATGAACAGCATAAATCATTTGACTTTGGCCTCAGTACAAGCCCACCTGATACCAATAAAGGACATTGTATTTTGTTCAGTACGTGTTAAGATTCAATTTTAATTACTGACAGGCATACCTCTGAAAGGATGCCAGGCTTCATGACCTTGTCCCATATTCATCAGGATCATAGGTGGCTTGCTTTGTGGATAGCTGTTTGTCACATACTGATTCTTGCTGTGAACTCACTTTCCACTGGAAAGCACAAACTCTTGGCTTGGGAAATTTGATTAAGATTGAAAGAAGGGTTAAGCAGATGACAGAGGGATGATTGAGCCTTGTTAGTTGTTTTGTGCGCTTTAGCTTCTCCATTTGCTCCTCAGTGAAGTTTGAAGCTGGAACTGTGAGTAGCACAATCTTGTGGTTTCAGTTTTGGTACCTAGAGAATTCCTCCATGCATCGCTTTTGTCTATCATAATTATGAACTTGATCTCTTTAGGCATAGTATTCAGGGATACTGTACAAGAATGTATTTTGTATGTGGTTGGTCATTTTTCTGTGTCTATGTGTTTACCTACATGAAGTGATTACAGTCGAAGGTCAGAAGAGTTGTTGTCAGGTACTTGTTAATAGTTAGCGTGGGAAAAGCAACTTTTTTGTTGTTTGTTTTTGAAAGAATCTGAAGACGACATTACAAAGTGAGGAAAGACAAACAGCTGATATCAATGCAAGAGTTTTTGCTTAGTCCCCAAAGCTTGTGTTCAAAGTTCTGCTGGCTTTCTTCAGTGTGTGAAATATTTACAATTGAAATAAGGGGAGACTTTTTGTTTTTGTTTTTGTACAATTGAAATGATACAACATCCCTGTTTAGTGACTGTTTTAGTGCATAAATTGTTTATGTAGACTATCTTGATAGTGTCATGGCGTCTTTTGAATACTGCTCTGCACTTGACATAGGGAGTAGGAATGGCATCCTGTACACTGGACAGCGTGTCGAAATACACTGAGGGACAGGAAGAATGGTAAGAGGGGGAGAACGTGTTTGCTTGCAGTGGTGTATGATTTTTCTGTTTCAGCCTGACAGCAGTTCTGTCACACAAAGCATACAGTTCTGCATCTTAACAGACACAGCATAACCTGACAGTTTTGCTGGCAAGGAATACATGTAGTGAGTGTCTCTGGGTAATAGCAGGAATTTGGCTGGTCCAGCAATGACAGTTCTAAAGGATAATTTGTGATCTTTCCACAGAAAGAAACCATCATGGACTACACTGGGTTTATATCAACTTCTTGTAACCACATGTAGCATGTTTTGGGTGATATAAAGTGGGAACAGATGAGGGAAGATTACACTACTTTTTTCAGATAGCACAATTTGTTACAGTTCATCAAAAAAAATCACTAAAATTTTTCTTTGATCTTGTTTACAGGAAATGTCTTTGTGTGGCTGGAATCAGACTCTACAATGGCTTCAGTTAACTCTTTCCTTGACCAGAATCCCTAAGGCGTTGCTGCTACATGAGGCTGAATTGCTAGGGATTTCTGTTCAGTTTGAAATCAGTGTTCTGCTCTGTTGATCCTACAGCTGCAGGTTATCAAGAAGAAACTTTGAAAATGCTGTAGTTGCTTGGTTGTAGAAATGACATGAGACTCCCTTCTTGTCTTGGTAGATATGAAATGTTTTGTTCAGTGTACCATGGTTTTCAATGAAGCGATGGATCTTCAGCATGGTCTATGTGGTCATCTGTAAGAAAGTTTTGAAAATTCATGAAGGTCCAGCGCAGGGGAATTACTTTGTCTTTCATCTTGTCTTTTCGTCTGTATCACATGGATTCTGTAGATTTTTTTTTTTTTTACATTAGTGGCTGATAAACTTATACATTAGTTGTTATTTCTGTGAAGTGTCTATTTGTGGTTTAATTCTGTTAAGTTTTGTTGTAGAATACTGTGTGGTAGAGAACTATATGGAAGGAGTATTTTTCTGCCTTGAAATAATGTCCAGTTTTAACATTATTTCAGTCTTCTGGGATGAAAAACAAGCGACGTGTTGTTTGGCAGGCCACTGCAGAAGAGGGTGTCTGTCTTTGGGAAGTGTGGAGGGCCTGTACCCTGACCTGTTTGGCTGTAGTTTCCTTTTCTGATTCTGGATCTGTTGACGGTTTATTGTGGGTTGGTTGTTGGGTTTTTCCCTCTCTCTTTTTTGTGTGGACTTTTCTTTGGAATGAGACAGGAAAGCAGAACTGTGCTGTTCCAAAAGGAAATCAGGGTAAGTATATTTAGTGAACTTTATCTTAAGTTTACAAATACCATCAGGTGGTGCCATCATGTTTACAAGGATTCCATAGAGAACTTTAACTTGCAAATACATTAATAAGAGCAAGCTTCTGTGATATTGATGATTAGTTATTATTACCCTACACCATACACATCAGCACATGGGTGTGACAATTTCCAATCGGTGCCTTTGATTGCCTTGAAGTGTTCTCTTGATTTGTGGTTGGTCAGTATCATTGGAAAGTGATAGTAAGTAATAATTGTCATTAGAATTGATGGTGCTACTCAAGATTAACATGTAAAATTGGTGGTGCTAAGTTGTGATTGTCATGAAGAATTGGTAATGTAAAGTAGATATTTTCTTAAAGAGTTGATGGTACACAACAAAAGCTTGTCATGAAATATTGGTGGTGCAAAGGGATGATTAACCAGACTTGGCCTCAGTGGATTGTTCACAGGGTTCCTGCTTTCTTTAAAGGTACCATAACTTTTGATCTGGTATTGGATTTTACTAAGCTTTCCATGTACTTGGGTCTAATGAGCGTTTTCTTTGTAATTGAGCAACTGATCTTTTGTATACAATACTGAAAGATGTGTGGTTTTGGAAAATCTTTGAGATGTGGACAGCTGGTCGTTTATATACTGTATTGAAAGCTGCTTGGGTTTGATGGCAATTTTGATGAGTTCAACAGCTGGTCTTTGAATGAAGATGCTTGAGCTTGTGGAAATTTGTACAGAAGGATACAGTGTTGAAAGCTGTGTGGGTTTGGTGAAGATTCTTTGGACACCTGGTCATTGATGTGCAAGTCTGAAAAGGGCTTGAGTTTAATAGAAAATTGAATTGAGATTCCAAATCTTTATCAAGTTGGTTTTTGTTTTTTGTTTGTTTGGGGTTTATTAAATATATTTTTTAAATGTTTCTGTGTTGGAAAATCCTTTCGAGTTCAACAGCAAATGCAGCTGTAGAAACTGGAAGGAATTTGAATTTATTTGGAAATTGTTGGAAGTTTGCAGTTATCAGTTTTTCATTTCCTCTTCGTTTTTTTGTTTGTGAGGGTTGGTTTTCTTTTGGGGGGAGGGAGGGGGGGGGGGGGGGGGTGTTATTAGGTCTCCTCCACAATGGGGGAAGGAGGGAGATCTGATTTGTTTGCATTGTTTGAATCTCTCTTTGCTCCTTCTCCCCCTCCCCCTGCCTTTCCCCTCTATCCCGGGGGGGGGGGGGGGCAGAGAAGAAAATACATTTGTCTCAGAAAATGTTGAATTGCTGCATTCTTCAATATCTACAGCACTAATATTGTCAACGCATAATCATTCAGTAAACAAGTGTGGCTGTTTGCTGCAGGTACAGTACAGACCACAAGGCAAGAAGAAGAAAGCTGCTGCCTGTGGTTGTGGGGGGGGGGGGGGGGGAGAGGAGGCGCGCGACACGGACACACCGCCGCCTTGTCAGCCACCAGCCTGCTCTGCTTCCCTGCCTCCCCGCCCCTGCTTATCGAGCCATTGGTGGCCACCACCACAAGCCTGGCCCTGGCCACAAGCACAGGTGTGGTGTGATGATCACCTTGTACTCTTTGTTTAGACATACATGTGGCTCTGTGTGTCTGTGTTTAAGATAGACTGGCAGGGGAGGGAAGACAGTTTCACTGTTTATACACTTGGCAGGTTTTTTTTAAGGTGTTTTTTTTGGTAGGGTGGGGGGTGTATTTAAGGGGGGACTAGGCGTAGAATGTTGATAAAATATCTCTACAAAATGTGTTTTGGGATTATTGTAAATTTTGAAAGAATAATGTCTCTACAAACACTTCTAGGGCAGATTTTGATTCAAACTTGCCTAAAAATATGTATAATTATACTTTTTTGGAAGTAGGTGGCCTAAAAAATCACAAAATTCACTGTTTTTCTGCCCCTAATAATGATTGTTTTGCTTCTACTGACTGTGGAGTGCAACCACACTTTGGAAAGGTCAAGGAACGCTCTTTTTGGTGAATTTAATTTTGTATTCATATGACATCACTGCAAGCGCTCCGCGAAGCATAAACTTCTTCTTCAAGTGTCCGGTCTGGTCCTGCAGACATCGACGATCATGGCTCTCCATTCTTCCCTGTTCTCGGTCCCTCTCATGAGCTCATTGTTGGTACCCTCTTTATTCGTTGCGAATTTGTTTAAGCTGTCTGTGAATTTTGTGCGTTGTCTTCCTCTGCTCTTGTTTCCACAGATTTTGCCACTCCATAACAGTTTCTCTAGTCCGTCAGCCCTGATTATATGGCCGAAAAATTTGAGCTGTCTTTCTCTGATGGTGTTGAGAAGGGATCTCTTGTACCCAGCCATTTCCATTACTTCTGCATTAGTTTTTCTTTTTGTCCATGAGATTTTCATGATTCTCCGATGAACCACATTTCCACTGCTTCTAGTCGCTGTTCTGTGTCCTTGGCTAGGGTCCAGCACTCACATCCGTACAGAAGAATGGACCATACGTAGGCTCTCAAAACATGGATCTTTGTCTTGAGGCTTATCTTACTGTTGGTAAAAATGCATTTCATGTTGTTAAAAGTTGCCTTAGATTGACCGATTCTCTTCTTGATTTCTGTGTCACACTTGCCGTCCGGGGTGATAGTACAACCAAGGTATTTAAAGGTGTTTACTTGTCTGATTCTCTCTCCTTTACAGGCTATGTTGCATTGTGGTATAACAGCTTTTTTCGAGATCACCATGCATTCTGTCTTCTTTGCATTGAGCTGTAATCCTTTCTTTTCGCTTTCATCTGTTACTGTTGTTAAAATCTTTTACAGTTTTTCTTCAGAGTCGGCGATAAGGACTGTGTCACTAGAAAGCAGTTAGCAGACTGGTGATTGAACCTAACCAGTCACAAGAATGAATCCACGAATCTGATTGGCTGAACCTCCGCTCGCCGCCAGATTGGCTGAACCTCCACTCACCGCCATCATTGTTTACAGCGTCTCTTTCAATGTCAGCGAACACAGGCATGATAGTTTGCCAGTTTTAGGCAGAATTTTGGCTTTTTATGATGCCAAGAAAAGTTTCAATGAATTTGAGAGTTCTCCATAAGTTTGGCTCAAAAAGAAGACATCTGAGAAGAGGCTAGGCCAGTCGTGAGCCCTAACGACTTGAACTGGAATAGATCAGTCACTTGGACTAACTACATCAACCTCGTTTGCTTCAGTGAAGAAAAAATATTTTCATCAAAAAAAGAAAGCCTATCTGACTCAAGTTAATAAGAAGATGAACCAGGGCCCAGCATAAAAACGGAGATTTATAAAAATGACGGAAGAAGTGATGATCTTGACATAATCGCGAACAAGAATTGCATTCAGTCTCTTATTGCTGACACTAGTGAGGGGGGCCACAGTGTCCAGAATCTTCTTCTTCATTTTTTGTCATGTTTCTCCCAGGGGAGGTTTGATCAGCCTTCTCCATGTCTCTCTGTTTTGAGCTTCCTCCTTATTTATGCCCCGTTCTCTAAGATCATCTGCAATACAGGCAGCCCAGGTTTAGCTAGGTCTTCCCTTTGGTCTCTTTCCATCCACTACGAAGTTCAGTGCTCTTTTTATGATGTGGTGGTCTGCTTTCCGTTGACCGTGCCCAAACCAGTGCAGTCTATTGCTACCAGCCACAGACTTCAGATCATCAACTTTGCACATTCTCCATAGTTCTTTATTTGTGATCCTGTCTTCCCATTTGATCTTTGTCATGTAGCGTAGCATTCGGTTTTCACAGCTCTTCAACAAATGTTCGACGGTTTTTGTGAAGTGTCCAGAATACAGGACCAGTAAATTTTGTGTTTGTTTTTTGTGAAGTGTCCAGAATACAGAACCAGTAAATTATTATTTTTCAATTTTATTAATATATTTTTGTTGTTAGGTTTTCATACTGATCTTACCTCCCTCTGAATGCCTCTACTTTGCATGCCAGTACATGTGCTTATGTAAGTGGGTGTGTGACACTGTGATGGAGTGTGTGTGAGCAAGTGTGTGTGTGAGTGAGTGATCAAACTGATTTTTCTCAAGTTTCTTGATGGTAGAAGATTAACCTTATTTATAGCTTACATATTTTGTTCAGCCTGCCCTCACAGGAAAGGAAAAGGTCATAGAAAACTATGCTCCCTGAAGTATAAATTGTGTCAGAAGTAAACAGTGAAAGAAAACAAAACAATATCAATATAATTTGTAGGAAAAGAAAAAATTAGCAACTTGTCTGAAAAGAAGATTCAGAAAAAGAAGGAAAGCAACCATCAAATAAATGGACAGAATATAATGATAATATATGGAATTTATATAGCGCTAAATCTTGTAAAACAAGTTTATTAATTTCAAAGATATTTGAATAAAACCTTTGTTGCACAAAATTATCCTAGCAAATTTCACAGGGTACACTGGACTACCGCACAGCATCCCGCTTTTCCTCTAAAGCTTTTGATGCCAACTTATTGCCAATTATCTGGGACAGGGCTATGCAACAGCGGACATCCAGCTGTGCAAATCGTTCAGCTGTGCAAATCGTTCTTGCCTAGGAGTGGATACACTTGACTGCTGGGCAGAGTTTATGTAACACTGGCAGACCTGGAGGTTGTGTGGATGTTCCTGCTGAAAACTGATGGCTGGAATGTGATCTTATCTGGGAAGGAGGGTCAAGCTTTGTGCCATGTCCTGTATTTTCTCTGCAAGCAAGGTGGTCTACCTTCACTGCCAGTGTTTTTGCTATCCTGGCCTTTATAAGAAATTCCACTTTCTACACTAGCCTAGCCTAGCATCGCTTTGAGAGGACCAGAATTATGGACATCAAAGTTTCCAGTGCAAAAATGCCAAGAAAATTTTTCCGGGCAAAAATCGGGCCCACAGTTGTAAATTTTACATTTATGCGCTTTCTTCTACATGTTTTACAAATTGTTTGCTTTTGTTAAAGTTTAGCATCAAAATCATTTCTTTCCAAAACTGAATACTTCGTTCAATTCTTGATTTGTTTCCGACTTTCAAATTTGAATGTATCTCAAAACTTTGAAAAATGGAGCTCTGCGAATAGACCGTTGTTGCTTTTAAGGCATTGAGGGTGTGTGTGTGTGTGTGTGTGTGTGTGTTTACCATAAAACCATCAATATGTTTTTACCATGTATGTTTGTACAAAGCTTGTAGCGGAAGAAACTACAGTGAAAGGATCATGTGCTTTCACAGCCTGAGGTTAACAAAAGGAAGAAAATTGGTTTTATTGTGTGTTTCACATCATGTTAAACTTTGGAGTTGAATTTTCTAAAAACGCCTTTTTTATCGTATTTTACAATTCTGGCCCCTTTACTGTGCAAGTTCTATAGAGTTTTGCCATAAATTTTTTGCAATAGATGTAAAAATGCTTTAGTGCAATGAAAATATGAAAAAATGACTCATCATTTCAAGGTTTTGATTTGGCAAGTTAAATTTGATTATTACATTTGGGTAATTTTAAAGTTTAAATTCCGACTTTTTGTTGTCTGTATCTATTTTGCATATTTACTACATTTAAAATGGTGTGTTTATTCCCACCCTTTGTTCATGCCCTTTGATTTATAATGATTTGACTCAATACTTATATTTTTTTCAAATTTGTTGAAGGGGCCAGGACAATGACCGTTTTTCACTGTCAATTTTTTTGGAAAAAATCATAAAAATTTGTTAATGTATATTATCTTGAAAACTTTGCATCATAGCTTAACCTTTTGTCCCGATACGGCCACGAGGACAGTAAGGAGGCTGCCAGCTAGGATTCAAATCGACCAAGCGAAGTGGTGTCGTGCCCACGTGGGAGTACTTTTCCATAACACAACCTCGTTTTTACATATTGTTGAAAAATTTTGGATGAAAGAAGCCTAGGGAGGGTGTAGAAGGGGGCCAGTATAAATTAAACTAATATGTGTGTTATGGAGGAAGGAAGAATATAACAGCCAGGTGTGCTTTCAATTTTGGCTGAGTGGGAAAAATGGGTTTTCTTTAGTTGCAGTTTATTGATTGGGGTTAAATTGAAGTTATTTCTTGGAGTGGCTTTTGAACGTATAATTGTTAAGTGGTCCGATATTAACGCTTACGGGAAGAGGGGAAGAAGTGGTTAGGTAGAAGTGTGAGCCTAATAAAGTTCACGGCATTCTTGTTACAACACGTGTGGAGAATTTGGACCTCCCGGCGTCAGCATAGACGCCGAAAACGATGCCTTCTATGTTTTCTCATTATTTACCAACTTTTGCTTTGAAACTGCATGGAGAAACGATCAGATATCGAT
The DNA here is from genome assembly GCA_028751875.1 of Rapana venosa. Classification (NCBI taxonomy): domain Eukaryota; kingdom Metazoa; phylum Mollusca; class Gastropoda; order Neogastropoda; family Muricidae; genus Rapana; species Rapana venosa. Next base: position 1,962,132 of record CM054153.1, on the reverse strand, counting down.
ATTAACAAATGGAAGTATGTAATAGTCTAGGTCTGCCAAGTTACAAGGTGAGGCAATTGAGTACCCCCTTCCCCCCTAACCCCCCACCCCCTCACCCACAACAAACAGTTACATATTTGGTGTGTTGTAATGTGTTTGTGACCTGTGCCACACTTTACTTTAGAGAATACCAACTTAAATTTTGTGGTTACGAAGTTCAGTGTTGTTTCGAATTTGTCACACCTGTGCTGTAAATGGTGACAGTGTGACAGCATGTAAAATAATACACTTATGTACATTAAACAAAACATGGTAGACACGTGATAATGAACGCAGTATAAGGTACATGTTGATTGAATATGACTGTTTTCAAGAAAAATAGTTTAAACAAAATTTCGGTTCTCCAGACATCATAAAACAAAGGTCTATGGGAAACATTGTGTGACACATCCTTGAAGTACTATTGCACATAACTATTGGTAACCACACATCAGCTTTATCATTCCTTATTCGACACTAATATGCTTGAACTATTGTCAAATCCATGCAGGATTTGCTGTTTTATCATATATACCATATTTTTACCTATGATTGGTGACAAATAAGGTGACAATGACAAGACATCTGGTGACCAGACACATAAACTTGCGCCTAAATGCAAGTACAAAGACATACCTAGCTCGTGACAAAATTTCAGCTTGATAGCTTGTCATGCACACTTCAAAGAATTCAAAATCTATAGGCAGTTTAGCTCTGTAGGATCCAACAAGAGGGTTAAAATGATGCTTTCTACCACTGTGCAAAATTTCATGGGCATACCTTCAGTAAAACTGGACAGATAAAAATCAAGCAAAACAGACGCCTAGTCCCCCCTGAAGATGGATTGGCTGGGCAGAGAAGACAGTTTTATAGAGTGCACTAAGTTGCTGTCCTCTGAAAAAGGGGATGGTTTTTTTAGACAGGAAAATGTGCACAAAGTCTTTCAAAATAATGTAGAGAGTATCATTTAGCATTTCATGTTGAACAAAAAAATGACTTGTTTTATTGTCTATTTATGTTCAGAACAAAATCAAGAGCAACAGTCCATCACAAAATATTTCAAAAGTAATGACTATGAAACACAGAACAATCAACTTAAGTTTACCTTTGGCTCTGAAACAAAGCAAGAGCAGTAAAGGTATGCTGCAATGATCCCGATATTTGTGTTGCTGAAGAACAGGTGAGAATGTGTGAAAAATGCGTTCATTCTGGCCTCAGCTTCTCGTTCAGTATGGTGTATCATAGACTTCCATCTTTCCTTGTGCTCAGGAAACCTGTATATAGTGTCTGGAGCTTTAACTCTTTCCACCCCATTTACAAGTAGTCTCGTAAACTTCGTCCAACCTTAATCACCCCATTCACAAGTATACTTGTAACAGAGCAGTAAACTAGAATGGATGTTCTTATTTAGTTATTTCCAAGAATTAATCAGTTTTATAGCTTAAACTCATTCTCAAATGGTTTGTTTACATGCCACGATGGCACTTTCTGTTCTGAGTGGAGTTTTCATCGATCTGTCAGCTTTCAATCAATATGACCAAACACTCACAAAGTCTCATAGCTAAAGAAGCCATTCAGCAGGTTTGTGAGTGGATTATGAACTACAATGGCAATGAATCTGAGGATTCGGCTGAATACGATGCTAATATCAGCAACCAGAGTGACACAAGAAGTGATGAAGACTGGCAGATGGAGCTCTCTACAGAGTGATCGATGATTTAGGCAGGGCGAAGTACAGTCATGCAAACTGGTGATAGTCAGTGATACTTGGTTGAAAGAAAGGAAACAATCTTTTCCCAAAGTCTTTGTAATTTAAACGTAAATTCCTACAATTATTGCAATTGATAGAAAACTAAGTATCTAAGCTAAGTGGTGAAGGCAGAGATGATAATGATGCCTGTGAGTCAGTGTTTTCCTAATGAAAGCCACACACTATGAACCTATGTGTGTGTGTACTTTGAAATGGTGTGCACGGCATGGTGTTTGGTTTTGGCTTTATTTTTGTTTTTGTTTATTTGCCATGGTAATAAAGTTTCATCTATATTTAAAACTGAACAGAAAATATTTGTATTGCTTTTATTTTATTTTATTGCATTGGTTTCTCAAAGTTTTGTTTCATATTAGGAAAATGTTGAGTTTTTTGGGTTGTTTACCAATTTTGTTATTTACTTCAAACAAATAGACGCCCATTTTTGACTCCCTAGCTATGAACACTGGACCATAGGTAGTTCATTTGCATCACATCCACACTGTGAAATGTGAAAGCGTCCATGTGATAGTGATAGTGAGGAAGCTGGTGCCTGTGTTCTCTGCCTGCTGTTGGTTCAACTGGCTGTACAGCTGGGCAGGAGGAGGGAGACAACTCAGGCCACACATATGGGGTAAACAGGGTTTTAAAAAGTAAAACAGATTGACGTATAATTAGGTGAAGAAAACTTGGAAAACTGACCAAAGTATAGCTGTTGTGACTGTTTGTTTCCTGCCACACTCACAAATAGTTCAAATTGACTAATGCATGGACTACAGCTCTGAGGTTCACCAATAGTGACATTTTTTGGTATGCAGCTGTGTTTTTCCCATTGTTTAGGTGTTGCGTTCCAGCTTAGGGAATGGTGTCCAAACACGACACCTGTGTGTGTGTGTGCATTTTTTAAAATGGTGTCGTCCGGTTTTTCCTGCAGGAAATGACTCTTCCAAAAGGGGGAACTGATTTTTGATGTGTGCACAAGATGCTGTGTGACCCCACCATGCTGTGTGCTGTGTGACCCCATCATGCTGTGTGCTATGTGACCCCACCATGCTGTGTGCTATGTGACCCCATCATGCTGTGTGCTATGCGACCCCATCATGCTGTGTGACCCCACCATGCTGTGTGACCCCATCATGCTATGTGACCCCCACCGTGCTGTGTGCTATGTGACACCACCATGCTGTGTGCTATGTGACCCCACCATGCTGTGTGCTATGTGACCCCACCATGCTGTGTGCTATGTGACCCCATCATGCTGTGTGCTATGTGACCCCACCATGCTGTGTGCTATGTGACCCCACCATGCTGTGTGCTATGTGACCCCACCATGCTATGCGACCCCGCCATGCTGTGTGCTATGCGACCTCACCATGATGTGTGCTATGTGGACCCATCATGCTGTGTGCTATGTGAACCCATCATGCTGTGTGCTATGTGACCCCACCATGCTGTGTGCTATGTGACCCCATCATGCTGTGTGCTATGTGAACCCACCATGCTGTGTGCTATGTGACCCCACCATGCTGTGTGCTATGTGACCCCACCATGCTATGTGACCCCACCATGCTGTGTGCTATGTGACCCCACCATGCTGTGTGTTTTGGCAGTTGTGTTCTCTGAATTTGGCAAAAATTTGGACTGGCAACTTTAAATGCCACTTAAAGAATAATCCTGAAATCATTGTGATTTTATTATACATGATCATAGAGTATGCACTTAGTTTTTCAGTGTACACTGCTTCTCAAACCCTCCGTTTAGTTTCCCAGCCAAAGTTCATGATTGGCAGCTGGCAGGGCGTGGATATAAATAAACGGGGCAAAAGGAAAGGCAGCACTAGCGCTTGCAGCCTGTAGCCGTGTTCAGCCGTAAATTACCTTGTGTCTTTCACACATCCTCTTGCACAGTGAATTGTTTAAAAATGACAAGCAATGCACTCTTTAAATGAGCTTTAACGAGCTTTTTTGACTCCGAACTCATGAGTTTCTTTCATACTGGTTGATGTGACAGCAGTTCAACAGACTATGAAGATATAGGAGAGGTGCAGGAAGAAACAATCATCAAAAAGACATTTCTAACTCTCTCTCATAAAAAAGTATAATTTTAATTAAATAAAACAATGAACATAGAGAAAACATTGAATATGTCTATGCAGACTAACCTTTTTGGGGGCTGTTACATGAACCTGTTGGCAGTGAGGCCATAAATAAACACAACCTTTAGTGGCTACTGCGCGCGCCCAGCGCCGTGAGAGGCAGGGTGATGGAGAGTGTGGGGAGAGAGTCTGCCGCAGTCATTAGTGTCAGCTATCTGATTCTCTATCTGACTCCTGCTGGTCAGGCTTTTACAGCACGTACACAGTCTACTGTTTCATCAGTTTTAGCGGTATCCTTGCTACAGCTGAAGGTTTGTTCATGAACCAATTCAGTAAGCTCATAATTATAACCCCGGGGAACACAGTAGAAAAAGATGTCTTGTCAGTATCTAAAACTGTCATCAAGCAGATACCTCACAAATGCTCAGGTTTTTATTTCACTGATGTTTCTGATACTATTCAAAAAGCATTTCTGATCCTGTTAAGAAATTGTTGTGATCAAATGTTTATTACTTATCAGTCTGTGTTGTTAAAAAAAAAACAAATTGCACACAGGCCTACACTTTGACATCAAAGCAACACCCTAAAAAAAAAGCGGAAAGAAAACACACACACAAAACGGATTACGAATTTACAAAACTGCATATACACGGGAACTAGATTTTAAAAGCACATGAGTGCTTATTCCATTATCCTTGCATAAAAAGAATAAGCAATAAATAACCACACACATGAGCGCACGTGCACACACACACATACCACACACAAGCAGGACAAACAACACACACACACAAAATGGCATAAATACATGTACGCATACCCTATACTCACACATATGCGCCAGGGTTCGTACAAATCTTAAAAAGCCCTAAAAGGCCCTGATTTTTGAAGATCCAAAATAAGGCCCCTAAAAAGCCCTAAAAATTAGACCTATGGCCCTGGAGGTCCTGACAAGCCCTAAATTGGGAACCTGAGGGAGTTTCTTGTTGAAATGTAGATTACAATAAAATTCAAAATACACTTATGCTATGAAAGCCAAGAAGGATGTCCAAAGATCGTATATGACCGATAGAGCTGTCGTTGCTATTCATGTTGCGCCACCTATTTTGCCAAGGAGGTAATTTGCCTCCATTGGAAGCGAATATTCGCTTTGCTTTCATCAGTTATTTTTACTGCCGAAAACTACCTACCCCTATGGTATGCCATAATTTGTTTGGAAAATGATGTTTAACTATGAAACTGCAATCATGAGTCAAATAATACCAGTTTTTGTTTACTGCGCTACAGTCCTTCTCTACAAGATTTTTCAATTTAGCACAGCTGTGCTGTGGAATAGAAAGGGCCCTATTGTTTCTCTGTGCACAGTTTACAAATGGCAGTCAGTGATACAGTCGTGTGTCGAATGGGAATACAATAAAACTGTAGCCAGATCTATTCGTTTTGAGAGATTATCCACAGATTTCCTGCAGAATGCATACAGAAACGATATCCAATTCATAAGGCAATCAAATGCCTGAATATTTACAAATATACAGGAAAATACAATGTTTGATATTTTCCACCGCTCATGTGGTTGATTTAGTTGACTTTACTTTAAAATTCGCAGCTTATTCAGTTTTTGGCCGACTTGATTGAATTCTTGCTTAAAAAACCAACTTTGGCAGAGGTGTTTGCATCCTTATAAAGCAGTGTTAGGCCTACCTCTCTGTCTGCATTGACGAACGGGACTTGTACATGTATTCATAGTGAAGAGAACTTGCTTTCAGCAGCCTTCTCTGTGTCTTTCTCAGTTTCTGTCTCTGTCTCTCTTTTATGCATGCATGCGTGTGCGTGCACGCGTGCGTGTTTGGTGTGTGAATTCCTGATGTACGCATGTGTGAGATTGAAATAAGGAGAGAATTTGGAAGAGGCATGTGACTGTGTGAGGGTATTGTTATTTACCAATTAGTACGGGCAACCATCTGCACTTGGTAACGGCAAGGAGACTAGTTCACATCAGATGAAGTTTGAGGGATAGTGTCTTTAAGTTCACTTGCTAGCTGTTTGTGAAAAACACACTTGGAATCGGAGAAAACTTATTTCAGTTTCACTTTACTCTGTATTTCAAGATGGGACTTCATCACACCATGGGTTTTACTGTGTGAGGATTTTAATTCAATTTGTAGATCTATGAGTGAAAGTCATTTTATTCTAGAACTTCACTTTGATTTGTCAATAATAAAACCCATCATGCAGTTGTAGACGAGAAGACTTTGCTTACATGAATTTGAGATTGGTTTATCAAAGTAAATGTTTATCAAAGTAAATTTGTACACAGGTTGATAACATACACTTTGATGCCCCTGGCTAGGCCTAAATGTTGGAAATAATGGCCCCAAAAAGCTAAAAAGGCCCTAATTTTTCCCACCAAGTCTGTATGAAACCCTGTGCGCCCCAGCGCACACATTACACGCACGCGTTGCACACCACACACATGTAACTACAAGAAGTTTGCGCAGGCACCATGTGCTTGAGAAACTAACAACTTGAAACTGTACACACCCAAAAGGAAGCACCTGCACATGTAGGTGCTGTGGCCGATCCACACACCACACACAACACACACGTTCACACATGCATACACGGGCACATAACGCATACACGCACGCACCAACGTGTGCGCAAACACACACTCGCGCAAGCACACGCGTGCGCCCACGCACGCACGCCACTCACATTCCCCGCAACACAACGCACAAGCTAAAGCATTTGCAGGGACGCACACACACACACAAAACACACTCACACAAAGTAGATCTCTCCCCCCCTCTCTCTCTCTATCTCTACCCCAAAACCCCCCCACCCCCTCTCTCAATCTCTCCTCCCAAATCCAACTCCCTCACCTAAACCTCTCCTCTCTTGCATTCAGTCTCCTATTTCTGGGTTGTCTGAAGACCTACTTTACTTACACACACACACAACACTACACACCTACCATACACACAGGCATAAACACACAAACACTCAGCCCTTCGTTTCTTGGAAACACGTGTTGTAAAAAAAAATGTTTCAAAATTGTTACCTAATTAGCTGTACAAACCTGTCACCACAAACAAGTAAGCTGGTTTTTTAGTTTTGTTCACTAAGTATGAGTAGTTGTCAAAAAGTAGGACATCCAGCAATGATAATACCCTTTCAAGTAAAACAAATCCCAGTCTAATGAGACACAGTAAAGAAATGTGTGCTGAACGCGAATGCTGGACTGGTCCCTGACCGCGCGAGGTAGAAGCAGCCAGATGGTGTTTAGGTTACGGAGCGAAAAGTCAGCGAACATAAAGAGTGGGTTTTCCTGTTTCTGAGCAGCCCCAGTGCTATGCAGAAGTGAAGGAAAATGGTACTTGTTATGCGGGAATCTAGTTAAATGGTTTAAAAGATAAATTCTGAATTTAAAGTTTGTTCATTTTTCTCGTGAAAATGAATGTATTGTGTTGTTGTTTGTGTTCCAGTTATTGAAGTAGTGTTGTTATAAAAGTGATGAAAGAAATTTGGGTTTTTTCTGTAGAACAAAGTAATTTCTTTTTAGTTCTAGGGAACATGGGCAAAGTAAAGTGGGTGATGGGACTTGTGCTGTGGGAATTTATTAGGGGGGGAGTAAGTGAAACCACGCCTAGCTGGCTGAGGGGGGAAAGTAAAAGAGAGCGAAGGTGGGGGGGGCATCTGGCCAGAATGACCCTGGGGCTCTCTCTGCCTTCCTTCTTTCTTCCTCTTCTTCTTCTCTTACGATGAATGTGCTGCTCCCCAACCACCTTTGGCCAATTTCTAGATTTTTTTCACAACTAACAAGATGTTTTTATTCTACCTTCTTTGTAACTAAGTGCTTTAATTATACTTTATAGTAGTGTACAAAAACTCGTAAAATGCCTACTTCGGTTTGTTTTCTGGTAAATCATGTCATTTTGCTCTAAAGGTATATCTTTCATCCCTAACAATTTTTTTTTTTAAAGGACTGGAAAGTCCATGCAAATGGGATATCACATGTTTACTTATGTAGTACCTACACAGGTACTAGTGGTGTTTTCTTGCATGTAAATCATGTAATTTTGTATTAAGGGTATTTTTTCGTCCTTCATTTAAAACAAAATTAAAAGAGACTAGCAAGTCCATGCTTACAGGATATCCCATGTTTACTGGTTAACATAAACATGTGTTCGAGTACTTCCCCAGGCTTCAGTCAGAGAAAGAGTAACATGGGGGGGGGTGGGGGGGGGATAGGAGGATAGATATCACTAGCATGTCTTACTTTTTAAGATAAGGTATGTATGTGTAATAGTTTTGTATAGCTTACAAAGTATGATAGAAGAAATCTGGACTTGTTTCGTTATGCCTCTACTTCTAAAAGCTGAAGGATAGTTTGTGCATGTTCATCTGCCTTTACTTTCAGCAAGTTCCCTTCCAATTGATCAGACTTCATTCCACAGTTCTGCATACTGAAGATGACTCTGAAATGTTCTTTGTGTTTGTCCAGCTTTATTTGAACTGAAAGGAACAGAGTCAAATCGGATACTCCAGGAATTATTTGGAAAGGTGAAGGCAGATATGTTGATTTCACAGTTTCTGGAGAATCAGAAAACATTCATCTTAAAGATCTTATTTCAAATTGTACATATATTTAATTATTCATCTTCTTTTCATGACAAACTGATTTTGGGAAGGATATTTTGAAGTCTGGAAACAAATCATACCAAGTTTGGGGGGGAGGGTGATATTGCTTCAATTCATGCTTCCAAAAATTACTTTGTCATGAAAAGAAGATGAGGATATGTGTACAATTGAAAACATGTATAGGAAAACCAATGTACACTTGATGTACATTGATTGCACCATGCAGTGCAAACGAAGCTTAAGGGTTTATATAAAACATTTTGGATTAACCAGAAACAAAATTCTACAAAACTTAACTTTTATAATTCTGTGACAAATGAATATAGATTAGAGCCGTATCTGATTAATTGTGAAAACAAAAACCATAGGAAAATGTTTTGTAAGTTTCGGACAAGTAGCCACAACTTAATGATAGGGAAAGGAAGGTGTAAGAATATACCAAGAGAGAATAGAACTTGTCAATACTGTAACAAAATAGAAGACGAGATTCATTCACTGGATGAGTGCATTTTATATACCCAGCAAAGAGAAAAACTTATCAATAACTTTATTCTCAATGTCAAAGCAATATGAATGTTATAGACAAATTAAGCAAGATTATTGTAACCGATGATAATCAAGCCGAAATAATTAATTATGTTTGTACCTGTTTTGAAAAAAGAGAAAAATATTTGAATAAGATAGAATGCAACATGATGTTTTCGTGCACATCATTTCAGACATGCCGACCAATGAATAATACGTTGTATTGAATTATGAAAAGTTTATTTTGTTGTGTCAAATAAGTCCATGTGACTTATGGCAATAAACAAATTTCTGATTATGATTCCCTGTCTTCAGCTTGAGCTCTTCCCAGGTTCAATGATGAGATTTTTACGATTTCTTTGCGACTGTTTTTGCCGACCATTATTAAGGTAGTCACATCCTGGCTATAGGGATGATATCTAAACATAACACTAGTGTACGTCCAGTTTTTTGGTTTATATTTGATTTTCCTTTTGTTATCTATTCTTATGGGCAAGAATGTCCTACTCTTCTGAAAGATGAAATAAAATGAAAGAATAAGATAACAAACATTTTTTAATAAATTAAAAAGAAAGGCAAAACAGGTTTTAAAGTGTGCACAAGATGTTCTGCCAGTATCAGCACAAGAGACCTCAGTTTGTAACTAGTTTCATCCCAAGGACTCTAGGGGAAGTGCAGTCAGTACTGAACTGACTGGGCATCTTGGTGATGGCTTGAACCCAGGCTCAGTCCTGGGCTGTCATCCTGAGCACTACGCTCTAACCAGGAGACTACCCTGCCCCTCTCTTGTTCCTGATTCTGCTCAGGAATGAGGAAAAAACCCTCAGGATGTGCTCAAGATAGTAGGTACAAACTCTATTTACAGATCTCTATAGCTGTGCTGATCCTTTTTCATTGAATTCACATCTGTTTGTTTGCAGCTTGCTTTCATCTTTTTTTCCAGCAGATTTCCAACTCTGCAAAAGACAAGTCTTCTCAAACCAGCAGAACATGCTAGCTCCTTTGACTGAGGGAAGGACAGAGCTAGTGCCTCAGCTAGAGGGGACCCTTGCAGCCAGCCAGGAAACAACAAGAGTAGATGGCAATCCCTTGGAAGCAGCTCACATTGTTTACTTCTTTGTGAAAACAGCTGGAAAGTTGAAGAAAAAGTTTGTAATTTCTTTACATCATATCAGTTCATACTTCATATTGCAAGAAAAAAACAAAAACATAATGTTCTAGGGAAAAGCAGAGTTATTGTCCATTTATAAGAGAAAAGTGGTACTTTTTAACATCACTTTAAGCCCAATTTGCTGAAGAATATGAGATGATAATTTGAATTGTAGCCATTTTGTTGACTGGGGTTTTTTTTGCATCATGACAAGAATGAGGCATATAGTGCTCTCTCATAAATGCATGTTCTCAACAGTTTGATCTTCGTGTCACAAATAGACAAATGATCGGGTGATATGGAGTAGTTACAGTGTCTGATGTCTTTGTTAATCTTCGCTGTAGGCTACTTTGAATGCCTAACAGTCTCTTTTTCTTAAAAAATCAGAAATACTTTGATAATTGGGTGTTAAAACAGCAGACCTTAGGTCTGACATACCCATGACCCAGGAATAAGTTGATAAATAACATGAGCATTGCTTTCAGCTTAACTTAGATCGTTGTTTGGTGTTTTGACTGTTGGTGTGATTTGTCTGTTAATTTTGCTGGCTTGTATTCTGTGTGGATGATTGTGAAATCAAGCACAAATTCAACTACGCATGTAAATGAGTTTTTCATTGAAATCTATCTCTCTCTCTCGCTATCTCTCTCTGTGTCTCATTGATCTTGTGTTCATTCTCTCTCTGTGGCATGTTGTTTGGAATTGTGACACCTGTTTTGTTGATATTTTGTAAACTAATCCTTTTTTTTTTTAAAGTAAAAATTGTCAACCCTATTTGCTTCTGTGGGTGTGTGTGGGCGTGTGTGAGGGAAGTTTTGATTCTGGACTGAAGAATTGTGTTTGTTATTTGGATATGAGCTGTGCTGAAAACTACAAACAAAGTCACTATGAAAGTATCACCGATATTATTTTATGGAGCAGACAGAAATCATTACATTGTTTACTAAACAAATTTACATTTCAAACCTTCCAGCTTAAGGGTAAACACAAGTCTAAAAGTGGCCAAAATCATGTTTGTTGTTTTTTAATTTTAAAAAATGCTTAATACAAATAATTGTATGGAGATTTCCCTTTGTGAATTTACAGAATTTAGGTTGTCTGTAAAAATAAGTTTCTTGTACTTGTTATAGATAAAAAGGTTTGGAAGTTTGAAACATTGAATTTTGGTGGCCATATCACAGGGTTCGTACAAATCTTAAAAAGCCCAAAAAGGCCCTGATTTTTGAAGAGCCCATTTAAGGCCCTAAAAAGCCCAAAACATGAGACATACAGCCCTGGATGCCATAAAAAGCCCTAAAAACGGTAATCATGAGCGAGAGTTTCTGTTGAAATGTAGATTAAACAAATATACAAAATAAAACTTAGGTGAAATGAAAGCAAGAAGGGTGTCCAAAGATCGTGATATCACTGATAAAATGCCTGTCGTCTGCTATTTGTGTTGTGCCACCTAATTTGCCAAGGGAGATAATTTGCCTCCATGGAAAGCGCATGGTCACTTTGTTTTCACCATTTTTTTCTTTTTACATGCGCAGGACTACCTACCCCATACGGTATGCCTTTAATTTGTTCAGAGAATGACGTTAAACTGTGGAACTGCGATCATGAGTAAAAAAACCCAACAGTTTTCTGTTTACTGCACTACAGTCCTCTACGAGATTTTTTAAGTTTAGCACAGCTTTGCTGAGAATAGCTATTCCTTCTCCTGTGTGCATGCGCAGTTTACACAATGGCAGTAAGTGATAAAGTTGCATTTGAGAATGGGAAAACAATAAAAAGTGAAGCAAATCTATTCTTTATTTGAGGTGGATCGGTGGTCTAGAGGTAACGCGCCTGTCTAGAAAGCGAAAAGTCCGGGTCTGAAGTGTGCGCGGTTCGTACCCCGTTTGGACCCGAAACTTTTCCCCCATCCATTAGACCATGAGTGGTGGTCTGGGCGCTAGTCTTTCGGATGAGACGATAAACCGAGGTCCCCATGTGTTACACGTAATTATTTAGCGCACGTAAAAGAGCCCACGGCAACAAGAGAGTTGTCCCCTGGCAAAATTCTTAGAAAAAAGCCACTCTGATAGGGAAACAAATACAGTTGCAGACAGGAAAAAGAAAAAAAAAGGGTGGCGCTGCTCTTGTGGTGACGTGCTTTCCCCGGGGAGAGCAGCCCGAATTTCACGGAGAGAAATCTGCCGTGACTTAAAGTGGTATGAAATGAAATCTGAGCGCTTTGATTTGTTGCTTTACAACATTCAGCGCTATATAAATTCCATACATTATTATTATTAGATGACCCCACAGATTTCCTGCAGAATGCATACAGAAACAAATCCAGTTCATAAGGCAAGTCAGAAATACCAGCACTTTGCATATTTTTCACCACTCCACGTGGTCGGTCCAGGTGGCTTTACTTTGAAATTTGCAGCTTATTGGCAGACTCGATCCAAAGATTCTTGCTTTTTTTGCTTTTTTTAAAAAAGTAATGATTACGATGGAGAGAGGGGGTATGCATCCTTTTGAAGCCAGTATTAGGCCTGCCACTCGGTCTGCATTGATGATAAATGACTTGTACATGTGTGTTCATAGTGAAGAGAACTTGTGTCCAGCAATCTCTCTCTTGCAAGGAGACTTAGTTCAAATCAGATGAATTTTGAGGGATAGTGTCTTAAGTTCACTTTGCTAGTTGTTTGTGAAAAACATCTTAACTCATTGAGGTTGTAACTTCGGCACACCTCTCCTTCACTGTGACGTTCCGAAGCTTAAGATTTGGCAGAATTACGAATTTTTAAAAATACACTGATGTTCAACTCAAGGGATAGTACTCTGGCCTGTAGGGCAATCATTTATCTAAACACAGTTGCTTTCCTTGACCATAAGCTTGCCTCGTTTGTGTCTGTTGGCTAATTTTGTTTGACATGTCAGCAGGTGATATCTTTGGCATTTCAGGCTCTCCAGTGTTATGATTCTTTTTTCTTTTTTTTAAATTATACAAAAACTGACATCAGATGGATTCAGCCAGCTTCAGGAAACTTTACTTTGGTGAAAAATCATCACATTGCTTGAAGGGGACTGGTTGATGAACAGTTCAAGCCATGTAAGATATGCAGCCCTAATTTTCAAATTTTTTTTTTTCAGCATTCAGTGATATATTTTGAAAACTTGTTTAAAAAAAAATTTTTTAATACAGTCATCTATTGAAAAACTGTGTAACAATCTCAAAAGTAGATATTTTAAACCTTTCAATGATGTATAATGTGTATGTCATTATTATGTTGGGTAAGTCTGCTGAAGTTTTCAAATATAGCCAAAATCATGCGTCACCACAAAATGGCAGGATCCATTTCACTGCGACTCCATTGAGTTAAAATCATAGACACTTATTTCAGTTTTCATTTTGCTTGGTGGAGACTTTCATCACACCATGACTTGAAGTGTTACAGTGTGAGGAGTTTAATTCATTGTGGGATCTATGATTGAAAGACATTCTATTCTAGAACTTATCTTGAATTTGTGTCAATAATCAATATCCAACATGCAGTTTTAGACAAGGAGACTTTGCTTACATGAGTTTGAGATTAGTTTATCAAAGTAAATGTGTACAAAGGTTGATAAAATATACTTTGATACCCCGAGGCTAGGCCCTAAATTTGGAAATAATGGCCCTTAAAAACCCCTAAAAAGGCCCTAAATTTGTTTCCACCAAGTCTGTATGAACCCTGTATCAGATTGTGTCCATGGCAACAGTGCATAAAAGTAAGTAGTTTTTGTTGTTGTTGTTGTTAAGGCTTTACAAGTGATGTCCTTTCAGTGTATCGTACCACTTCTAACATGAGCTTGTAAAAACAAAGTAATCAGTTTTGACCCAACCCCATGCCCCACTTTAAGACAAGTCGAAACTGAGACACAAATTATTATTTAAAGCAGCAGAAACACAACCATGGATGTGTATACTCTATCTATCTATCTATCTGTCCTGTAGTCTGACGACCGTGGGGGCACCCTCAAAGACTCAACAACCAGTTCCCTCCATCCTCTCTCTGTTCTGCCTTTCTCAGGGTTTTGTTGAGTTCTAGGCCTGTCCATTCGCTGATGTTATCCTCCCAGCTCTTCCTTGGTCTGCCTCTTCTTCTTCCTCCTTGGACAGTGCCTTGTAAAACTGTCTTTGCACTTAAAACAAAACCAATAGAAAGAAGGGAAAAAACCTCAAAGATTGCTTGAAGGCAATGAGAGTTGATCCGTGCCAAATTCTGCAAAACCCCACTTCTACAGGTAAACAACAGACAAATCAACCACTTCTCTGTTTATTCCTTTGTATGTTTTCTTATAAGTAGAGCACATCTGTGTGATGAAACACTCTTCTGACAAAACAAAACTTTTCCCCCGTGGTGATGATGCCAGGAGCCAGTCGGTATACATAGCATTCCTACCTTCTGAAATTCTGTGCTAGAAATTCCCTCTTTCTATCCCTCTCTTTGTGTCCGCCTTGATCCTTTTCTTCTTGTCACATCCTTCTCGCCTTTTCTCTGCCTTCTTGTTCCATTTCTGCTGCCGTTTCTTCCAGGAAGACTTAAAACACATTTTCACTTGTATGACAAGACATCAATAGTTGCTGTCTGAGCGTTTGACTGAGAAAAAGGAACACAACTTTCACTGACGCAGGCACATGCACAAACGCATACAAAATGAAGACCAGAAAATTGGACTAACATTAATTACTACCACTGATTTCTTCAATGCACCAGTGACACCAGTAATTGTACATCTGAGAGAAATTATTACACAGCCTTTGGCACCATAATTATGCTTTAGTTGCTGTGAAGTAGTCATTCTTCAGAAAGTAGGTACGTGTCAACTTTCAGTCTGCAAACAGCTCTCCAAGATCCACAATGACAGAAAATACAGAAAAACTTTTCTTTCTTTTTTTTTTGCATTAACAGATGTCGGTGTCCAGATCACAATGGAGATGATGAGAATTCACAGCAATCAGAAGTTATGCTCGTGATGACTAACAATGAAATAAGGCTGTATATTTGCCTGTCTGGCACAGCAAAAAGGACTCTTAAAACTATGAGTATTTTTGGCTGCAGTAATTTTCACTTTTTGAACATTTATTTCTGCAGTTACCTTCATGTGAGCAAACAGCTGCTTACACAAAATCTCTCCATTAGTGAACCTCACTGCTCTAGCCTACAATTCAAAAAAGAAAAAAACACCAACCCACTCATTTAATTTTGAACAAAAAATTGTCAACAGCAAAACCAAGCAACAAAGACAGATTTCTGGAAGAAAAAAAGAAATGTGGTTGACATGAACGATGAAATTCTTCTTCCAGAAAATGTCACACACTTAACATTAAAATAATGCTATGAGTGTCTGCAGCTACTCTACCATTGATTATTTCAGTTCAACACCCACAAGCAATGCAGATCTGAGTTCATTAATTATAGAGGAAGTCCTGCCCAGAGCCCAGCCTTTGACACAGCAGCCTAGGAGAAGACTAAAACTGGTCCTGTGTAGGAACACGTGCAGGACATCTTGTGCACACGTTAAAACCTTCCATCTTTCAGAAAAGGTCATTGTGTGGCAGTGGGGACGGATGACAAACTGTTCCAAACCACATACACACAGAGACATGGTGTAAAAAAACACAAGCCCTTTTTTTTTTCACAAAATAAACAATAATTGAAAAAAGAAAAGAGACTCCCTTCATCATGAATACCGCATTCAGTGAGAACCATCAATCACTCATGACCTTCTACAAAGGCTGCTCAATAGGCTACTCATCTGTTACATCACGAATGTCTAGCAACGGTTGTGCAATAGACAGTATAATACAACAACGGTATTGTTTCCCCTTTGCAAACAGCATTGCAGCATGTGTTAATTTGGAACACACCACATGACCTGTGAATAATGCAAGGCACGCTTGGTCATGTGGGAATAGTATACTCTCTCTTCTTCTCTGCCTGCCTTTACTGGGGGCAGGTGGGGTGTATAGTGCCTGGCGTTCTCCTGTGCTTGTCATTTTGCAGGTCTGCCTGCTGGCCTCAGCCAACACTTTCCAACTTCAGAGCAGCTCATTTCAATGAACAAGTTGCACAGTGGGTGCATTTGTGTTTTTGTAACCCACTGAATGCTGACAAAATTACAGGATCTTTAACATGTATATTTGATCTTCTGCATGTATATATACTGAAAGGAAATTAAGGCATTGTTGTTTCATTGAATGCTCTACAACAGCAACTATTTTTGTCTGTCATATGAGCATGAATGTGGTGAGCTGCCATTAAGTGCCTGGCCAGTTGGGCCCAGTGCATCCAACTTTGGTGTGGCAGAGAATTATCTTTTCAGTCTTTCTAGAACAAAAGGTAAGAGAATGGACCAAGAAGGTGGAAAATAGGCACAAGGGAGGTGGCAGGAAAAAAAGGAGCAAGGCAGAAATAAAAGATAGGGATAGAAAAGAGGGAATTCCTAGTGCACAATTTCCAGAACGTGGGGATACTACTTATAGTGACAGGTCCTGGTATCCTTACTGGGGATCTAGCAAGTCTACACTTGGTTGACCTTGAGGTCATAAAACTCCCACACACACACACACTTAATTCACCAGACATGGCCACCGAGATTCAAACCTGCGACTTCATGGACCCCCAGGATTGAAGTCAAATGGTCTTCACCACTTGGCTATAGCATCCATTGGTATCATACTTGATGAACATAAGTAAAGTCAGTTTAAAAAATAAATATTTTCTAGACAATTGAACCAATCTACATTGTATAGGTCCATTAACTCAATCAACAAAGAAGGAAAAATCTATATTTTTAAAAAAACAACCACTACCCACCCACCCCTGGAAAAAAAAAAGCATCACTGGTACAATTTGACTGTTTCCTCCTCCACCCCTCAAGGCACACGCGCACACACTGACATCTATATCTAAGCAAGACTACAATCCACAATATAAGGGACAAAACAACAAGTTCCTCCTTATCAGTTTGTAAAACTCACTTTATTTCCATTCTTTGTCATGCCCAGGTAATGCTAACAAACCGAGGACCCACGTGAGTTCCTAAAGTGCAAAAATTAATAAAGAAAGCAAAATAATGTCAAAACATCATTCACAGTGGTTGTCCTTTGAGGATCGTAAGGAGGATTTTGTTAAACAAAATCGTCAGTGCTTTTGTAGGGGACTCTGCAACTCATAAACATGAAAAGTAGGGGTTTAGATTTCTTTGTTGTTAACTTTAGAGTCTTGTGTGGTGCTGAAAAACAATGTAGAGACTTTTGGTTGCTGGCAATGAGCTGTAACCAAGTTTTAGAAAGCACAGTTGTACAGTAAAAATTTGGTGAGAGTTGATTAAGGCTTTGCCATTATCTATTTTACATGATTTTAGGTAGGTAAATCTGGAGTTACAATACAGCTCAGATGGACAGTTATCCAATGACTTCATGATGTTTATTGTGATAGTGGAAAAGTGTGCAATAAGTTTGATCTAGTGGAAATAGCTCACTCCATTTCAAAAGCTTGTTAGTGCCCTGATATCAAGAGCTGTCCCTGAATTATGAAGTAGCTTACTGATTTTTGTTTATTTGTCTTATAATAATAATAATAATAATGATGATAGTAATAATAATAAATGGAATTTATATAGCGCTATATCTTGTAAAAACAAACCAAAGTGCTTGCATTCATCCTACTCTTACACATGCAACAAGTTACAATCACAGTAGTAATGAGAAATGTCATATTAAGTTTCAATGAAATCATTTAAAATATGTGAGAGCATCACACACACTCACACACACACACATGTGCGCGGATTTATGTGAGTATGTGTTATCATTGAAATGAATCACTCAATATATAGTGATTTTGTTGTATATTGCAGCTGTGATTCCAACTTGCAGGAACCGTAGATTCTCGAATACACCGAGAGACCGAGAGAACAACTGAAGTCGCCATCATGGAGGATAGTGCCAACATCGACGAGCTTTTGGGTTCTGAAGACCTCCCCATTCCCGTAGAAGCAGAAGGGGATCCAGTCGAAGGATTGGGAGAAGAAGATTTTTCTTCTGAACATCAGAATGGCGACAACAAAGACAGGGAAAGAAGCAGAAGGTCAGAAATCGTTACGACCGGTTGGCTGGCCGGTTGAGGTTTTATCAATTCATGTTTCTTCATTTTCACTTTGTACATTAACCTTTAGCCTTTAGCAGTTTAGGCCTATGTTATTCATGATATGATAATGCATTTGATACATTCACTATTTGTGTCAAAGAGCATTTTGATATGTGTGCACATTCGTTGAAACACGAGTTTGTAGGTTTGGGGTTTTGTTTTGTTTCTTATTTACAATTTAGACTTAGCTTAGAGGGAGGTCTAACCTCCACTGGCTCCGGGCAACTGGAACGAATAAGGATGGAGAAAGTACCGTAATTCATTTTCAGTAATTGATAAGTAGTAAGTACTAGAAGCTAGCGAGATTATGTTAGGGTTTAGTTGTTTTGGTAACTGGAACTTCTGGTTTATGGGCGATGCGTCAGTGTGTGTATGTGTGTGTATACACTATACAATAATATAATGTACTACTACTAGTACTAGATAGGACCACTCATTTTTTCAATTATCATAGAATTTGATGTTTCTTATTTCAAATGAAAGATAATAACAAGATCAAGAAGCATGCAAAATTTCAAATCATTATCTAATATACTATAGTAATAATCTTTGAGGTTTTAAAAAAAAAATCACTTTAAACATTTTAAATTTAAGACCCCAAGAAAATGCCATTTCCTTATATAAAGCACTATTTGGACATGTTCCTCATGCTCATTATGAATCTCACATTGCTGAAAGTGAAACCAGTTTTATATTGTTCTTTGTTACTTTGAAGAAACAAATATTTAACAAATAGGAAAATAAGCCAAAGGAAACAAATGGAATTTTACATCAAAATCAGAGAAACATTTGAAAAATAGCTTATGATTTGAGCTGAAAGGGGTATTTTACCCTCCCGTTAAAACCACAAGAGTGCCTGAAAGTGACAGATACATCTATATGACAGCTTGTACTTAATTACTCAGATGCTGTGTATTTTTTTCTAGAGGCTAAAAGCCATGCAGAGGCAAACTGCAATCATCAAAAACACCCTTATGACAGCAATTTGTGAATATATAAAACCAGTCCAAACAATAACACAAGTCCTGCCCGTAGGCATATCATCATATCTCAGCTTCTAATTAACAGACGGAAATGGTACACATATCAAAATGTTTGTCTTCAAACAATCAATGAGTCTTTTTAAAGGGCATTTCAAGTGATTCTGTTTATTGTTCCACCTTCACCCCCTCAAGCATCTTCTTCAGTACCACAGGTGTAGTCATGACACATTTATTTCAAACCTAGATTTCCCCCCTCCTGTTTCATATATATATAATATATATCAGAGCTATCCCACCTTCACTAACCCATGTCCTATCACCCTGCTAAAGTATATGACCTGTGAGAGTGTGTGTATGTACTTTTGAAAAACATTTAACCATTGAAATTTTATTTCATAGATTTTGTCTGCAGTGCACCATGTTTGTAATATCTGTGTTTATACTATTGATTATCATTGATTGCATGACTGTGTAAGATTTAGATTAGGTTGAATGCATGCGCTTTGATTTGTCTTTGCATATAGTGCAAATGCATGCAGAACATCTTGCACACATGTTAAATCCTGTTCCGCTGTTCGAAAGAGTAGGCCATTGTGTGCCGGTGGGAACAGATGACAAAATTTAAAAAACTGCATACACACGCATAAATAAATTCAAAAAGTCATCTTAGCACTTTGATTTGTTTCTTTACAAGATTCAACGCTATATAAATTCCATACATTATTATTATTATTATCAATTCCATTTATTATTATTATTATTATCATTATTATTATTATATGCATACATATTATACAGTGTGTTTGCATGCCTGCATAGCTATAGGTAGGTTTCTTACACTTTTTACATGTCTCAATTAAACTCACGTCTGACCATTTAGCATTAAATTTTGTTGTGATGTACTATGATTATGTGTTGATTCATCTGAGTATCATCACTATCATATCACATACATGTATAGAACCCTCCTAAGCCTGCCCTAAACCGGGCTAAGGGTATAGAAGTGTATCACACTGTATGTGGCCGATTTTGAGGATCAGTGTATTTTTGCAAATAAAAAGGCACACACTCAAAAATCAAAGTATCTCTTTTATTACCATCAGGAATAAGAAAACAACAAACTGAAAAGAATCTGTTGGTAAAAAAGGAATAATTATGAGCCCAATAAATGGAAATACACCATTAATTTTTTCTTCAAAATAAATTTCAAAGGCAATGTAACATGTTTATGCACCCATCAATATTCAATATTTTTCTATCATTCTCATTGAAATTTTTTAATATATATTCCTGTATTATACAGATTATAGCTAATAAAAAAATTTGGGATCATGCTAAGGGTCATCCCTTTACAGCTATTTTTCCTCAAGTGAGATGTTGCCTAATTAATGACCATGATTGGAAGCTGATTTTTAGAAATTACTAAAATGTCGAAAATCTTTGATATTATCATTACTTACAGATGTTGAGATGAAATTATTTATAATGATTCGCATTAGTTGTACATTCATATATGAAATCTCAGAAAATCTAACTAGTAAACAGCGGAAATGGTACATGTGTTTATGTAACAATCAATATTATAAAAGATGCTGATCCGTAATCAGAACTGCAACAGTTTCTTACACTGTGACTTTACATGATTCAAAAAATTCTGAACATTATGTATATATAAAAATCATTTGTTTTTGTATTTTACATTTCCTTGAAATTTTATGACTGTTTGTTGCATCAGTAAAGTGTTTTCTGTATATTTGTAAGTTTAGCTTGCATGTTTGCAACATGACTGCACAATTGAATTGTTGCATGTCATGATTGTGGTGCTTGAGATCATTTTAAATCACATAATGTATAAACCCAGCAATAAGCAAAAGAACCAAGAATTTGTAAAAAAAAATTTTTTTTTTTTAAGCAAAAAATGTCTCTGAAGTCTGCCATATGTTGAGGTTCTTAAAACACGTCAATAATACAACATACAAAAGTGTTGTACTTGAATCATAATTCATTGTGATATCCTATGATGAGGGAACATAGACTTAACGAACAAATAGATTATATACTAAAAAAACAAAAATTTGTGTATCCAGCTTGGTGAACATGTCAGCCAAAATATAACAAAATGCTCAAAACAATTACACATAATCATAAAATTTAAAGAGTATGGTGATGACTGATGGCAACATTACAAAAATTTTCAATATTTGAATGCTTATATTTTCTGTTTAAGTCTGTTGCTATTCAACTACAAAAAGCTCCAGATTATATATGTTTGCAAGATTAAAGTCATGAATAATATGTAGACTCACAGAAAATGTTAATTGCTCATGGACGATCTTACCATAAACACACAGTCCTCTAATCAAATATCTTGTTTATTTCCACGATGAAAAATTAATGTCTGCTTTGTCTCAAATTATTTGATGACTTCACGATGTAAAAGAATATATCATAAAATAGAAACAAGCAATATCTAGCACCAAAAATTGGAAAAACCATAATTTGTCTTCAAAAATTCACAATGTAGCATTTGGACCATCATTTTCAAGATCTTCTATCAGTTTCTTGAATTGTTTAGTATATGATTCCTGTTTAGTATAGCTTAAAAAAATTTTTATGTGGGTTCCTAGCAATTTTTCCCAGTAAGAACAATGACCATTGCAGGAGTTTTAGAAGACAATAATACATTCAAAATTAGTCATAATTTAGCAATGTGAACCATTTATCAGATTTGGATAATATTATTTATATTGTTCCATAGGTTGACATTGATTTGATAAAATATTCAAATCTGAAGAAATTGGTTTACAGATGTTATGTACCTAATTATGTGAAAATGCATTGCCCACGCATAACCTATGCAAAAGTCTTTAGACTCTGATTCATTGGTTAGATAACAGACAGTTTTGCAAAATTCATTTCCCTTTGCAAAATACACTGTTTTTGATTATTTTTTTATATATTTGTTAGGTCAGCATGTGTTCACTCGAAAGTCAAAACAAAGATACAACATTGAAAAAATAAGCAATATAAATTCTCTGATGTCTGCTATGTTGAGGTTTAACAGTATAGTTGACAACCTGTGTGTGTTTGTGTATAATTCATTGTGATTCCGGGTGGTGGAAGAACTACAACAAATATAACTAATCACCAGAACTTACTGGTGACCGTGAACATGTAGAAAATACATAAGACTCAAAAAAACATATATTAAGTGTTATATGAGAGGTTATAATTTTTTTTGAAAAGGTCCAGTTTTATTCATATACTTCCTTTCAAGTGTTCTATTCAACATTCAAAGATCTTCAGTTGATGAATTGCTATAGATTATACAGATCCAGCAAAATATCAGTATGAAATTGTTAAATTCAGATTTATCACACTAAACACACAGTCCACAATCAGAACACACAGTTTTGTTCCATGAAGTTGATCTAGCTTGGTTCATCATTATTTTGGACTTTACGATGAAATCATCATCATAAAGACAGCAACTAGTCTCTAAAATTTAAAGAAATAAATCGACAAACACACTGATCTAGGTTAATTGTAGTTTGTGAGCACACTGGGAACTTGAAAAAATTTTTCTTTTGTTCTAATTTTTCACTCGGATATCATTGCAAGGTTGAGACATGACGACAATCATTCTTCAGAATTAGAGGAGTTACTCCCAATATTTGAAGATGCCAGGCTACATTTAAAATACAAATAAAAATATTTAATTGACAGGACCATGTAATATCAGATTTGAGTAGTTACTAGATTTTTCCTATCTGCATGCTTTGATGTATACTCTATAAAAAATTACTTTTTAATCTAAGTGTTGTGCTCGGACCACAGAATTTTGTCAATAAAGCGTGTCAGTTTCGTGACTCTGGCAAAATGATTTTTTCTCTTCAGATCAAGATCAGGTACCACAAATGACATAAAAAAATATCAACAATGAATATAATGCAGTATGATTATGTGAATTGATATAGTCAAATGTGATTATTATCGATTGTGGTTGTAGTTTGTCATATGTGATGATGGTGTTGGACACATTCAGACGAACCAATTCTACTAAGACTACTGGTCATACTGTGCCATCTAGCTGAATAGAAAATGAATGTGGAGGTCAGCTCTTAAATCTTTTAAAAGGTTTGTATTATTGTAGGTACTGTATCTTTTTTGACCCTTAATAATGCAACTTTTCTAGTTAGTTGGACTTTCACTTTATCGAAATTTACATCAGTATATTGAATCATGATGTATCAGTTGAATGTCTTATTAAATTATGACACACACGAACAAACACAGTGACACCTTTCAGCATGTCCATCGTTTCTAACTGCATACATATTTTACTTTCAGATCGTAGTCATCAGTCTGAACTTGTCTAAATTAAATGAAATTAATCGACACACACTGACATCACGCTCGCGGCATTTTCGCCTTACACAACACACAGCAAAACATTCTTTCGATTCATGAAGTTGCAGAGACGACTTTCCTGAATTATGCGAGTTACTTCCCATGTGAGATTCCGGTACAGAACATATAAAATAACAATAAAATGTGTAGTTATGTAAAATTGTAGTACTAAATTATTCTCTCGCAATGCATTTTAAGTATCTTATAAGAGAAACTATTCTCTTATTAGTTTACAGTGAACTTTTATTCACGTTTGCATAGGAAATGATTCGCACCATTCATGAATGCAAAAATAGACAACATGTATAAAGCAGATAGATAATGGATTGAAGAAATGTTAGTAATTATTGTTTGTCTATAGTGGTTATAGAGTTGTGCGCGTTTCAAATTGACGCTCGGTTTAATGAACCAGCTCTAACTGACTTGGTCAATTGAATGAGTTTAAAATGTTTGAGGATGCTCCTCAGAAGCTTTGCTAAAGGTTTGTTTTTGTGATAGAAGCTTCATCCTAATGTTGTTTTGTATGGATTTCAAGTATTGTATTTTTTCACATTGAGTTTGTATCATGATTAATTTATTGTAAGTCATGAATATAAAAGTCAACTGTTGTTATCTAACATCAATCAATAAATGATTTGTGTGCAAGAGCGCTTCGCTATTTTACAACATGAATTTCACGATGCGAATGTGAACTGCATTTTTGCACATGTTTTTGCGATTTCGGCTTCGCCTACACATACTCACTACATACAGATAAAAACGCCAATGAATAGTAATCTATTCTGTATGTTACATATCATAATAAATCTAGAGATGCAGAGTAACGATAAACTTTGTGAAGCAGTAATAATAATTTGACTAAGTCTATAGAGTGCGTGTTGCTGCCTACGTTTAAAAGTAACCATGATAGATTTATGTGCTGTTGTTGTGTAGACATGGCTTGATTATATATTCACTCATATTACTTTTACAAGCTTCCATTGATAAAAGCTAAATCCATAATATACTTGATATCATTTTGTGAACCTTAGTTGGTGATATTTATTATTACATTCGATTTGGAAAGTCCTGTATTGGGATATCTTTGATGTCACCCCAAGTGCCAAGGCAGATACTTTGGCAAGATTTAGTTAAGGATTCGATACATATTGATGTGACATACATTCAGTGTGCATAGATATTTATTGTTTAGTGTAGGAAATCAATGTAAACAAAATGACGTAAGCTTGTCGCAAACTTGTTCTTTTGTAATGTAAAAAAGTATTAAACAACTTTGAGTCCAAATTTGTGTAGGGCTGTGATATCATAAATCTGATGATTACAAGTGTGTTGTTTTCATCATGTGTACATGTATAATTTACTGTGATGGTAGCTGAAGGAGCGAGTCATCACACACTGATAATTACTTGTTTGAAGCTCTTTAGGGAGGCAGAAACGTGAACTAAAACTATTTGTGCAGTTGTGTTTGGCCTACGTGAATCATTGATGTACAATATGGAAAACAGAGAATGTGAGTATCTCGTGGATGACATAATATAGATCAGGCTGTACTGATGAGGATGAAGAGCTTTAACGATACACATTGAGGACAAGTCATCCTTAGATAGATAGAGTACAAGCTATATATGATGAGTGATAGTTGCTATCAGGTTGGAGTCGATAGGATCGCTGTTGCGTTTGCCTTATATACTATATATTTTACACTTTTGGTCAAGATGGTGAATCAGGGCTGTGATCAGTATTGGCCATGAATGGATTGGATCTTTTTAGTGTGTCTTTGCTATTGATGTCCTGTCAGGCTATTTGCAATTTGTATCAATACTTCACAATGGAATGACATAATTAATCACAATCTCTTCATTGATTTGTGTTCGAACATCAATGAATAAACGAGTCATTTGAAAGTTGTTATTGAGCTGATACATGAAATACTGGCAAAACATTTGTTTTCTAGTGTGTTCAGGGAACATACATATGAGGGTACTGAGGCAAAAACAGCAGAATTAAATAGAGGCAACTGACATCTTTGTGAAGTCTGGACTGGCAGTGAAAAAGAGCAATGGAAGCTAGGTATGAGTAATCATTTGATGAAACTGATTGGCAAAGACTGCTCAGTGGATACAGTACAAAGATGATGACAAGCTAATCAGAGATAAATTGAGGTATGACATGCGAGTGACTCTCAAAGCAGGGCTGTAGATGAAATAAGACTCTTGAAATTCTGTCGTTCAGCTCATGTTTCAATGACAGAGATAGTTGAATGATTGATATACTATTCTTGCTTCAAGTTAGCTGATGTCACTTCCTTGCACCAATGATAGTAATAATATTGTAGTATGTGTTGGTGGACTCATGACTGCGCATTGGATGATGTGGTACACATCGCATTGAGGTTTGCAGCATATTGTGAGTAGTGATAGAATACTTGATTTTGTATGTGCAGTGTGCGGAATTCAAGACAGGGTGCTGGCAGTGAAAGCATAGAAACATGTACATCTGATAGCACAGGTCAATGGACCGCTATGACTTTAGTGCAGGTGCATGAGGTCAAGAGTGCTGCAGGAAACACTGTAGAAGCTTATTCTGGATGATGCTGCAAACTGTCCACGTGAAATGCTTGAATCTATTTTTGGGGGGATAACGTTTTTGTTGTTGTTCCCTTGAAATGCTTGGGGCTTTTGCTGTAATCTAGATTTTCTGTGATTGAAGTTACCATATATATATATATATATAT
This sequence comes from Rapana venosa, assembly GCA_028751875.1. Classification (NCBI taxonomy): domain Eukaryota; kingdom Metazoa; phylum Mollusca; class Gastropoda; order Neogastropoda; family Muricidae; genus Rapana; species Rapana venosa. Next base: position 1,935,661 of record CM054153.1, on the reverse strand, counting down.
ATATATATATATATATATATATATATATATATATATATATATGTGCACATCTACAATACTGGATTCAGACCCGGGACATGAGGGTGAAAAATTCAAAGACATTAAAAAAGCAAGCAAAACAGATTTTTGGAGAGTCCACACATACCTTTAATAAACAGGAAAAAAGAGAACAGCGATCATTTAAAGACTCCAGAAAGTCAGCAAAATGTAGACAAAGTGGCTGGTGTAATGTGCGTTACATGGTTTCCACTTGGTGCTACGTATTTAGATAAAATAGCCAGGCTTCATGAAAAGAATGATGCCATCAATACAGACGACTTACAGCATGTGTTTAGTATTAAACTTGAAAAGAACAACTTAATTGTGTTCTGTGTATAAGCTTACATTTAGGTGGAGACCGTAATACATGCAACATTGGGCTTAACAATTTTTGGCTAATATTGATAGTGCTGTGGCATGGAGGTCTCTTAATTTATTTTAGAAAAGATGTTAAAAGCTTTCTATGACAATGATTATCAGATTAGTATTTGGACATTGGTATATTTATGTAATTGACAAATGTTACGTACAGTACATGGAAACCAAATGGGAAACTGTTCTTAGATTCCATCAAGCAGCATCAAATAAATCACTGTCTGTACACTTTGATGGTCTTGATGCATTATCTTTTCTCTACTGTTAATTTTAGTTTGCAGGACTTTATAATTAGGCATATTTGCGAGCTATAACTGTTCTGAATTTTGAGAAGTTTATTCAAATTTTCTGGATTGAAATTTTTTTATTTCAGTGTGCATGAAATTTCATTTCTTAAACGTCACAGGGTACAGTTGGAAACAGACTGGGGTACAGTTGGAAACAGATGTATTTAACTGATTCATCCTTTCAGCTGGTCTATTCTCAGTTTGCTGAAAGTTTTAAGTGGAAGGCGAGAAGACTACATCGTCAGGTCATGCTGAGAATCCATGCTGATCCTTGGTTACATTTTCACCACCTGAACTTTTTAAAAAAGTCCCTGCATTGGTATACTTACAGCTTTCAAGCAGTGAAAATGGCTGCAAAGATAGTTTAGTTGACAGCTCAGCAATGTCATCATGAATGATGGACTGCTGATCAGTGACGAATGTGAGAGTGAAGGCCATGTTTCCCTCATGGACAAGAAACTGCATGGTCACAGGTGGGGCAGATCACAACATACTTCCTCTGCTTGTAGGATTGTGGATGGCAGACATGCTTAATTAAACGTCCTGTGCAATGAATGTATACATGACATTAAAAAGAAACAAGCAGTTTACTGCATTCATCAAGCATCGTACAACTGTCACTACAAATTTTGTGCACTTATAATCAGCTGTTGAAAGATGTAATTCAGCTGCTCAAAATACATATGACATGCATTCTTCTTATGAATGGAATAGAAGTTACTTTACTGCATGTTTCATTATGATGATGGAATTCTGCTTGAGTTGAAGATTTGTTCATCAATTTCTGTAAAAATAATGAAAACAAATTGTGCTAGCAGTTTGATATTTTATAAAAAAAAGGGTGTGGGGGGCAATGACCGATTGATTAATTGATAGATGATGATAATGATTACTTTGTAAAGCGTGTTAGGGTGCTGAGAAAGAGAAAGCCTGAAGTTAATATATTTTTTATAATTTAAAAAACTTTTATATCATATGTAAGGAATTAACACTTGTGTGCTTTTTACATTTTGTCACCGTGTGTATGCGGTTTTGTAAATTTTGTCCATCTGTTCCCACTCATAAACAATGGCCTACTCTTTGCGAAAAGCGGAACAGATTAACTTGTGCGCAGATGTTTCATATGAGAGAACAGACTAGGAGGAAGAACTCTGTAGCCTAACCTATAGATCTGGGAGAGAGACAATAGCAACACATTGTGCTGATGTATAGAATCAAGCAAAGAAGGGGGAGAAATGGTGGGGAGGGGGGTAGTGATGACGTTCCATGCCTATCCTCTCTCCCTCTAGCATCCTTTACCATTGTTTTTACACTGCGGTGCTGCCCTTCTTGAAACTTATACCCTTGTTGTTGTTGTTGGTAACTATCTTCCTGGCCTCACTCGTACCAAGAAAGTTGTCACCACTTTCCCCGTTGTTGTTGTTGTATTTGGTACTGTGCTCCTGGCCTCACTCGCTACCAAGAAAGTTTACACCATTATACCCTTGTGTGTGTGGTACTAGCTCCTGGCCTCACTCGCTACCAAGAAAGTTTCAACCACTTATACCCCTTGTGTGTGTTGTTGTTGGGTACTGTGTCCGGCGGTCACTCGCTTACCAAGCATCTTTCCCCCACTTATACCCCTTGTTGTTGTTGTTGGTACTGTGCTCCTGGCCTCACTCTCTACCAAGAAAGTTTCACCCACTTATACCCCTTGTTGTTGTTGTTGGTACTGTGCTCCTGGCCTCACTCTCTACCAAGAAAGTTTCACCCACTTATACCCCTTGTTGTTGTTGTTGGTACTGTGCTCCTGGCCTCACTCTCTACCAAGAAAGTTTCACCCCAAACACTCTGACTTCTCTCATAACTGACTTTTCAAAACTTTCTTTTTTTAATAATCAATATAATAAATGACAAAGAAATCAAGGCAAGTGTACAAGTGAGAAGATGAACAATATGGACAGAAGCCAGTAGGGTTAAAAAAAAATTGTTTAAAGTGAGTGAAAAGTTAAGGTTGTACGTGCATGTGCCTGTAGGTATCTTTCCTGTATTTGCTGTCTCTCTCTCTCTCTTGCTGTTTGCATATGTTTGTTTATTTGGAGGTTTTTTGCTTTGGTGTCTGTTTGTTGCTGTTGGGTTGGTTTCGGTTCTTCTGTTTTGATTAGAGAGAGAGTGTGTGTGATTTTTCTTGACTTTTTTTTCTTTTTTCTTTCTTTTTTCTCTCTCTTTTTTTTGGGTGAGAGTATGGTGTAAAGAAGCCCTGTGCTTATCCATTTACTCTCAATAAACATTTCGAGTTTTGAGTTCTCTCTGTGTGCTTCTTCTCTCAAACTCAGGCACGCACAATTGTCGTACTACTGTCCAGTTGTACTGACATGATAAAAAAATAAAACAACAACAACAAAACAAAACTGTTAAAACCTCAACAAGAAACAAAATATTTATGAAGAAAAGTGTTCAGAAAATAAGGTCAAATTCAGCAAGAAAAGTATGTGAAAAGAAAGAATATGAGAGAGAGAGAGAGAGAGAGAAACAAGGATAAAAATAGGAGTGTGGCAGAATAGTTTCTCTGCATCGCACAAACAAGAAGTTAATCATCCAATCCGTTGTTTTAACCCTTTGCTGGGAAACAGGCAAACATCAATTGTTCACTTCCAGTGGCAGGCAAAATGAGTGGGATGGCCTTCTGAGATGGGGTTGTATTTAACATGCAATAACTCCACAATGCTTTATGGATTGTATAAATAAAAACAGCAAATGCAGAAATGAATTAAAATTCTGCTATTGTATTGTTGTTGTTTGTTATTTTTTTTTAAAAAGAAATTATAATGCATAAAACACAATCATTGATGGGTTGGTATGTTCGCAACATGTTAGTGTTGCAATAGCTTGAATCATGCACAAGGATTTTGATAAAATAAAAGTAAATTCAGAAAATTACAGAGAAAAGTTTTCAACTACTGTTGTTCTTTCGTTTTTTTTGAATGGATGACCGAAAACATGAAACATTCCGACGGGCGCCATTTTGTTTGCCAACGATCGCCACATCGCGATGATTTAAACTTTAATGTTCGAGCGCTTCAAACAAAAGTCCAAATACAATCAATTCACAAAATATATCAAGTTGTGAACCATTGACAAACGAAATCCCGATTAATTTCCACAATTTATGAGCCAAATTCAAACGCCATTCGGCCGAGTTAGATTGACGATCGATTCGTCTGAACTTCGTGTTGTTCAAAAGCGGTCTTTCTCGCTTCAATCAAAAAGTCAAGATCGCACACACTATCTCGGATCGCTTACACATAGTTGAGCTGGATACACATTCTCACAGCGTCATATTTATCGGCATGAAAGTCCATAAAACGGTCGTACATTCGTTTTCGTCAAGATGCGTCCATCTTGGGAAAAATTGCGATTTTTTCTTCCAAAACTTGCCACAAACACATTCAACCGCCGCCATTTGCAATGTAACATGCGGAGTCACGTGGGCAGTCCTCGTTGCTTTTATTTTGACCGAGATTTGAAGCGAGATTGGCGGGATATTTCGATGTATGAACGCACTGAGTTGACGGTCACGACGCCGGCCGTTTTGGCCAGTTGTGCCACAAGGATAGGTTGGAACGTTTTGGGACGCTATTGCCCAGCAAGGGTTAACATGATAGCCACTTGAAGTAATACAACCAGAGAAACAGTGAAATGAAACTCGATCTGTGTGCTGAGCCATTTCCAGAAGCATGGTCAGAATGCCTGCCTGCGTTGCATGTAGAAGGGGTACTGTCATCTAAACAGATTTAATTCGCACACTGTCACGAACCAACTTATAACGTCTTTCAGCGGTTAGCAGAATACTTATTTTTCTCTGATTTACAGTTGGGGTTTCATCTTTATAGGATGGATGGATCTAGATCTATAGCTCTTGCACTGCTGATAACAGAAACTACAAAAGATTGTGACTAACGATTCTTAAAACCTGCAACATGTTTCGTCTCTACAGTAACTGGCTCACAAGATCTGACTTTTGATGAAATCTCTGTTCTTCAATAGTTACATGGATATGTTATTGGACAACCATGATGATTGCTTTTCCATAATCATCATCTGTTGCGAAATGGGAAATTCCTAACATGAATCAGCAACGTGAGGTTACTGGGGGTCATTAAACTACGCAATTGAACTATTTCCTGAATCTCCTTATTTGTGAGACTTCTTTTCCAAAACGCAGACGAAGGCTCACAGTGTTCTGAATCACGACGCACGCTGTAAAGCTTGTAGAAACAAAAAGTTTGACAAAAATGCCCAGTTTTACGTTCCTTCGATGTGTTCGCTACAATAGAAGCAACAAATTCACTCTTTCATCTCTGCAGTAGCGTACAACTGCGATTCTCTGTACACATAAGTAGTTAATGGAAGCTGAGCTTTGCAAAATTAAATGACTTGCGCTTAATATCTTATTAAAAGTTTCAATTGATCATACTTACTTGCTTAAAGCTTTGTTCCTTGGAACATAGGGCTGCAACAACATCCTCAACACGAACTCGTTTCGGGAGATCCTTTCAGGCTTGGCACCGTGTCATTCCGGCTGCCAATCGTTTTTTCTCAACCTTTAGCGCAGGTCTGTTTGGTCACTCAACACTTTCCGCTTCCCTTTGTGGATTATCCAGTAAAGGGTCTGCTGGTGATTTTGACGCAAGCTTGTGGAGTGTATGCCGATCCAATCCACTTCATTGTTAATAATGACTCGATGGGTTTGTCTGGTACCTGTCCCACAGTTGTTTGTTGATTGATTCGGCCAACACTGAGTGTGTAGGAAAGTTCTAGGCAATGTTGGTAAGGAACGATTATGTGGTGTTGTTTTTGTACCGCCAGGATCTGAAACATAAAGTAGGACCGATTTGACATTGGTGTTGTAGATCCGAATTTGTTTTGAAATGAGAGGGCTGTTGACTTCAAATTGGCCGAAGGGTTGTGTGAAGCGTGACGCTTTGTTGATTCGCACTTGATTTTCTTCACATTCGTTCACCATCTTATGAGACATGCCCAGTAAATAAACTTGCTGACTCTGATGTTCTGCGCAGTGCATGTCAAAGTGTTCTGTGTTCACCTCAGACCCTCCGATTTGATTGGAGCATCTTCATCTTCAGAAGACAAAGTCTCTTGTGCTTTGTGCTGTGGAGAGAAGTGATGTCGTGCGAAATCAGTCTCCACTGCTTCATGAGTCCACTGTATGCCGTTCTCCGCTGCTGGCTTGCCGATTATCAGTCAACCACCAACAGAAGATGGTTGCGACACAACAGCCTGACGAACACGTCGTATGGAAGGGTTCCGTCAGTTTCCTTCATGATGACTTGACAGGTGGCATCTTCATATAGTCTGGATGATGTGATGATTTGTGGAAGCCATAGTGATGCATCAGTTCAAATACTCTCTGTCGACGCTGTCAATGCTCTGGAAGTCAACAAAGACTGAATATGGGGGTTGCTCCAGATGCTAGTGTCAGGGATTGTGGCGATTTGATTCTGTGCATGTCTGTCTTTAAGCCTTGTTATCGAAGTGTCTTGTCCAGTGCTGTCTTCATCTGTCTAGCAGATCCTTGTACACTTCCTGGATGGATAAATTATCATGCACATTGGATATCGTGTGAAAATCTGTTCATAATGCAGAGATGATCAAATTGTAGATTTGATTTACTTTTGCGGAATCAGCATTATTTACATTTATGGTTTGTTTTAATATTAATCTATTTTAAGTAGAGATTGCATCATACCTAGTTACTCGTCCAATACACACCAAGAGATGCCCAGTTGTGGAATGTTTCATGGCGTGGGGAGGAGTGAGTTACAAGCCAACATTTTTTATCGCTCAAAGGCTTGTGCTGTTTGTCACTAGCAACGTTTCGACATTCTGCGCTCTTTAGATCAGAGTATTAAATCCGCTAACAGATCTTGAATAGAGTGGATGTGTTTGTTCTTATCATTCAAAGCAAAACGATGCGGTTGTAAAATTCAGATAAACTTGTCATTCGCTTGATATCCATAGCGATGTGACAGAGCGATCCAAAGATCGTTCTGGTGTAATTTTAATCAGTAGCACTGCACGTTGTGAGAAATCACGCGAATATAAATGTTATCAGGGAAACGAATGAAACACACAAACACTGTATTTTAAGCACCAAAGCATCGTAGAACATAAATTTCGGGCTATTGCGGGTGGGAGGAATGTTCTATTACTAGCAGGACACACATAATTGTTCTGTGTGCTGTTTGGTAACAGACGTTGGGCTTGTGGTAACAAGCCATGTCCGCTCTTCGCATTTTGTCACAACACAGGACAAAATAAAATCGGACAAACCAGCAACAAACTGGATGAACATGCTTATTGATGAAGAAAATGCATACTTTTACTATAGACTCACTAAATATGCAAAGAGCTGACTGAAGCTGGAAGTGGGACCCTATCATGTAATGGTGTTTCCAGTATTGGTAGACGTGCACACACCATATATTTTTTTTGGTTGTTGGTTTTTTTGTATATATCTTTCTTTGGATGTAACATGTTTCAAAAGATAAAAAAAATGTTGTTGGATAGTTCATGGTGATCTTTGATTCAGATAGACGGTGTCTTTTTTGGTCTGTGTGTTTTTGCTTTCTTTCGTTTGTTTTTCCCACCTTACATCTGGCGAAAAAATGTAGATGATTGCCTGTTCAATTCAAAAGAGAAAGAAAAAGGTAATTTGTCATCTCCGTTATCATCATTCACTGGGTTTTATCTCTTTGCAGGAGCGAGATAAGGACAGAGATGTTCAGTCCATGGGCGGGATGGGGGGGTTGGAATGGACGGGCGGGGATGGACACGCGTGGAGGGGATGGGTGACATGCGAGAGGAATGGGACCGGTTCCATGGACTGGTGGGGAATGGGCTGGGGGATGGGGGGAGGGATGATGAACAATATGGGCGTGCCGGGAATCAGCCCTGAAGTGTTGGCTCAACTGGGCATCGATGGACCCGTCTCCACGCAAGTGTTCATTGCCAATGTAAGTGTGCGTAGGCATGGGCAAGGGTTGATGGGAGAGTAGGTGTGTGTGCGTGCGTGCATGTTTGTGTGTGTGCGTGTGTGCATGTGTTTAAGGCTGTTCGGCCAAAATAACACCAGGCACCAGGCTTCTAATGTAATAATAATAATAATAAAAGGAACTGATATAGCGCTATATCTTGCAAAGACAAATCAAAGCGCATGCATTCGACCTAATCGTACACAGACATACAACCAATGACAAATAATCAATAGTTCAAACAGATATTACAAACATGGTATGCTGTAGACCAAATCTATGAAATAAAATTGCAATAGTCAAATGTTTTTCAAAAGCACACACACACACACAGGTAATATACTTTAGCAGGGTGATAGGACATGGGTTAGTGAAGGGTGGGATAGTTCTGATATGAAATAGGAGGGGGGGAAATCTTAGGTTTGAAATAAATATGTCTTGAGGCTGGATTTAAAAGTGTCATAGCTAGGTTTCTGGCGAAGAGAGAGGGAGCTCATTCCAGGTAGATGGACCCGAAATAGAGAAAGAGCGGCGGCCAACGGTAGATTGGTTGAATCTAGGTATTCGTAGGCACAGGGTATCTGCAGCAGAGCGGAGGGAACGTGAAGGAGTGTACAGGTTAAGACATTCACAGAGGTAGGAGGGTGCAGTTTTGTGGAGACATTTGTAACAGAGGGTACTGATCTTATAATCTACTCTCTGTGGCACAGAGAAAATGTAAAATAATCTTGGAGCATAGATTAGAAGCTCTGAGCTATCAGCTGCAATTGTTTTATTTTAATTGTTTTATTTTTAGAGATAATGTTCAGTTGGTCAGTTCATGGAGTGTGTGCTGTTTTTGGGCAGCTGGATTACAAAGTGACCAATGGGAAGCTGAGGGAGGTGTTCCGCCTGGCAGGTAATGTGACCAAAGCGGAGATCAAGGAGGACAAGAACGGCAAGTCGCGGCGCATGGGCATCGTGCAGTTTGAAACCCCCTTGGAGGCTGTGCAGGCCATCTGTATCCTTTTGTTGTATCTTAAAGTTAAAAGGGGTTCTGATAGGGGTAACTACATATTCGTGGATGCCTCCTAATACCACACCCTACTGCTTTTTGCTATAGTGCTGCAGAGCAAAACAACACTACAGCAAAGTAAGAGACCCGCAGACATACTCACACTACCGTGTACAGATGATGCCCACATGCACATGCTGTCTCATGGCTTAACACAAAACACACGCATCATGTGTGGATTCCCTCAAGGAGGTGCCGGGGGCCTGTCAGTATCAATAGTATCCCTTTCTTCAGAAAATAATTCTGTGCTAGGAATCCCCTCTTCTATCCTTCTCTTTGTTTCTGCCTTGTTCCTTTTCTTCCTGTCACCCCCTTCTTTCTGTTTTCTGCCTTGGCCATTCGCAAACCTCTGACCACACTGACCTCGCTGAACACTGTAACACTGTCCTCCGCCAATTGCTTGACAAGCATGCTCCTCCTACAGACCATCTCCTGCCTGACAGACCCTGTGCACCATGGTACTCTCACGATTTATTGATAGCGAAGTACAAACGCCGGCAACTAGAAGGGCAGTGGCGGAAGTCAAAAACCAAAGTCAACAAACAGCTTTTCCAAAAACAAATAAAGTTAAACACTTAATTCATTTAGCAAAAACAGACTACTACTCTTCCCAAGTTCTCTGCGCTACATCCATAAAATCTCTTTTTTTCCCTCACCTCAAATCTCTTTGGATCTGCAAAAACAACTCCTTTGCCTAACACCCACAGCCTGTCTGAACTTCCATCCATCTTTTCTGCCTTCTTTTCAGACAAAGTCCGCAACATATGCTCCAGACTGGATCAGACTCATTTCCAGTCTGCGCGTCCTGATCCCCAGTTCACTGGCACTCCTCTCTTCTCCTTCCATTCCACAGTGAAAAAGAAATCACGACAATTCTGAAGGAAATGACTATAAAATCATGTGACCTTGATCCCATACCTGCTCCTGTTTTCTCACAAAGCCTTCCACAACTTAAACCTGTTATCACTAAAATAGTAAACTCATCTCTTGTGTCAGGAAATTTTCCATCAGCTCTTAAAACCGCAATAGTCACACCTCTACTGAAAAAGCACGACCTCAATCCCAACATTCTGAAGAATTATAAACCTGTCTCAAACTCACCCTTTGTCTCTAAAGTACTAGAAAAAGTTGTTCTCAAACAGCTCAACAGTCACCCTCATTCCAATGATCTTCTTCCCACTTTTCAGTCTGCCTATCGCCCCAACCACAGCACCGAAACCACCCTAGTCCATGATTTAGATACACTTCTACTCGCTTCTGACGCAGGAAAAATCTCCCTCCTCGCTCTTCTCGACTTATCTGCAGCCTTCAACACTTCAGATCACTCCATTCTTCTTTCTCGCCTCCAAAATACGTTTGGTATTAATGGCACAGCCCTCACCTGGTTTAGTTTATACCTCACAGACTGATTCCAGAAAGTTATTGTAAACAAAATTCAATCAAAACCTGTCAAAATGGAATGTGGAGTGCCACAGGGATCAGTCCTGGGCTCTGTTCTCTTCAATCTCTATACTGCTCCACTCTTACATATAATAAATAACCACCATTATAGTGATCATCATTTCTATGCTGATGACACTCGGCTTCAATGCAGTGATACTGTTGAAAACTTGCCTTCCCTCCTGACAAATATGTCCTACTGCCCTTAACACATTAAAAACTGAATGACTCAGAACAAGTTACAACTTAATGCCGATGAAACCGAAGCCATGCTCGTAGGGACCAAACATAAACTTTCCTTCATCATAACAATTTGTTTCCTCAAGGCCAACTGTTTGAGGCATAAAAAAGAAAAGAAGAATCTAGAATAGAAGATAGAAAGTGACACTGACTTTAAAGCTCCTTGGGACATAACAATGAATGTGATAGAACATAACAAATTCACAGATTTACCTTCACATGTCGGTGTCTCAGAACAGTTTCCACAGTTTATAAGCAAGCGTGCAGTAATGAAAGAAAAGAAGGCAGGAGTTTTTCCTTGACCATTTTCAGCCATGTTCAACAACCAGTCTCTGTATGATCGCAGGATGATTGTTCGCATGGACAAAGTGGTGGAAGATATCACCCCACCCAACAAACTGCCCAGTAAGGAGTTCATTTTTCTCTGTGTGTTTGTGTGTTCACATGGTGGCTGGGTTTTACCCCCACATTTTTGTGTGTTTTTTGTGTGCATCAACACAGTACCTCCATTTGGTGCACATTTCAACAGCTGATCCACCAATGGTTGTTGGACGTGCCTACACACCCCTAAGATGTTGCTTAGGCTTTGATTTTTTTTTTTTTCTGTTCCTTGGCTGGAGCTCTCAAGTTCACCAATGGTGAGGTTTTTGTGTATGTAACGGTTTTTTTACCTTCCATTTAAGTAGCTGCATTCTGACTTTGGGGATGGTGTCTAAACATGACACCTGTGTGCGTGTGCTTTTGAAATGTTGTCATCTGTTCCTACCAGCACGAAATGGCATACTCTTCTGAAAGGTGGAATGGGTTTTTAACCCTGGTAGCGCTGAATAGACGGCAGCAGGCTCAGTGCTTGCTGGCTGAATTTACATTGGCTAGCGTTGTTTTGAAGCAGGTGGGCTAAAATAACCCCTGATATTGATATATAAAACTGAATTAAGTGTGTAAAGCTATGAATCACTGAAAGGATTAGATAACAAGCTTTTAAATAAGTGTAATTTATAGCAGCATGTAGTGTTTATGATTATATACCAAATTTTGTTTTTAAAATTGCGTGTGCACTACTGATTACTGCTGTGCTGTCAGGGCCCCGGATTGATTTTAACACAATAAGCAATGTTCTTGCAGTGCAAAAATGTCATGATTAGGTAAATACTATCTCTTGACATTCGTTTAAAAAAAACAAAAACAAGTTTGTGTCGCTTTATTGGTTGTCAAATACTCGGAAAAGTTCATTGAAAGGATTGACGCTATCACGACCGCCTTGGCAGAATGTGCGAAGTGGTGGCTTTCTATGACAAAAATAGGACGATCGCTTGATTTCATGTGATGCAAAGTACTCAGCAGCATATCGATTTAACTTGACAACAATTGTTTAGAAGCCTTGTTGCGTCAAAATAAAGTAAAACAATCTGTGATGTCGAAATCTCCAAGTAGCGAAGAAGTCGATCCAGCAAAACTAGCGCCGCTCAATTCGGTTTGAACGTAATCAAGGACTTTGATGTTCAGTTTGATTTCCTTGTCAAACTGGGAAGAAAGGGCAAGGCTAGGCATTGAACCCAGAACCTCACAGTTTACTTGTTAGTCATGTGAACTTCTTAACTATCCTGCCATATTCCTTTTTCGGATTTAAATACTTATAAGACTAAAAAAAACAACCAAACAAACAAAAAACCCACCTACAACCTCCCTCTTCTAAGATATGTGTCAAACATAGTCTTGTTACAGTCTTATTTTTTATGGTGGATAGTATGCTGAAAGTGTATTGAGTGTATTGTTGTGCATTGAATTGATAGTGTCATTTTTTAACATTATTTTTCTTAGGATAGACTATTTTTTGTTTTGTTTTTTGTTTTACTGTTGGAGGTATTGACACTACAGTCTGAATTTGCAGGTGGCCTCAAATCTATTGGCATGGGACTGGGTTTGGGTGGAACTCCTCTCTCTCATTTGAACCAAATGAATGGTAAGTTTACATCTACAGATATGCACAAATAGCTTTTGACAGGCATGCACACTACAGTCACATGCACTCAGGCACACACTTGTGCAGACACACGCACACGCATGCCTAAAACTAGGAATAAAAAAATTCCAAAGAAGATATTCACAGTCAGATTGTAGCGCAGATACATGAATGAATCAGCTTTTGCACATATTAATGATGAAGATAATTCTACTACTACTTATGATTGTAAAATATTTTATCATAATATATAATCATAAATTTCAGTATTTAATCGTAATATACAATCATAATGATAGAAACAATTTCCGTTCATATGATACAGGTTTGGTGTGTGAAATGGCTCAAATGTCTGTGTACATTCTATGTGAAATCTGACCGACATTACAGCCAAGTGGTTAAGTCCTTTGACTTCAATCCTGGGGGTCCGTGAAGTCCCAGGTTCAAATCTTGGCAACAGCATCTGATGTGGATTATAGGCCATGGTTTCTATGATCTTTCATGTCAGGTTCAAGTGCAGACCTGCCATTGCCTTAATTACCTTTGTGTATACATATGCAGAAGATCAAATATGCATGTTAAAGATCTCATAATTCATGTCAGTGTTCAATTGGTTACTGAAGCACAAACATATCCAGCATGCAACCTGTACAACAAAATGATTTGCTCTGGAGTGTGAATGGGTTGACCAAGACCTATGGGCAGACCTCTAAAATGACAGCATAGGAGAAGACCAGGTGCCCCACCCATTAAAGGAACTCAGAAGAGAGTATGTGAAACCTGAAATCTTCCCTGTCTGTAAGGTTAAATATTGTACGCCCGTCATCTTTTCCCTGACTGCAGAACATGAACTTGCTGTGCCAGTTGTCTTTTTGTGATTATCTCGACTGTGTATGGTATGAATTGAGTGTCATCATATGTTCCCATTTTATGATTCTGTTACCTTTTTACCTCTCAGCTGGAGAGAGGGAGGTGGAGGTGTTTTTTTCCCTAGTGAATGGGAACAAGACGTGCTCCTGTACATGATGTCTTCTGTTTCTGTGTGTGTGTGTGTGCAGCGGCAGGGTCAGGCCTAGGCATGGGTGGGGGGCTGGGAGGAGGAGGGCTAGGGGCGGCAGGTCTGGGGGGTGGGGCTGGCTTGGGAGCAGGGGCTGGCTTGGGGCTGGGCATGGACACGGGGCTGGGGGGCCTGGGGGTGGCCGGCCTCTCCGGCATCTCCGGCCTGGGCTCCGGAGGACTGGGTGGAGGACTGGCTGGGTCTGGATTAGGGGGGCTGGGTGGGGGGTTAGGCAACAAGCTGGGGGGGTTGGACGGGGGCCATGGGATGGGTCTGGACTCTGGGATGATGGGCAGTGGAGGGGGAGGGTACGGCGGTTCCAGTGACCGGAGCAGTCGCCGCGACGAACGAGGAGGCCAGCGCTTCACTCGCCCGGACAACTGCACCGTGCAGGTGAAAAATGTGAGTGGATTGTTTTTGTTTTTTTTTAATGAAGAAAACAACCTTGTAACATTGCTGTGCTGTTTTCTGAAAGTTTATCTGGTCAGTTTATGAGGTTAATCTGGTAAATGTTCAGATAATATTTTTGTCCTTTTTGTTGTTGTTAAAAAGTGTAAAGATGTTTGTGATTCATCCCTAGGCATGTGCAGGATATATGTGTGTACATATATATATATATATATATATATATATATATATATATATATATATATATATATATATATTCACGTTTTTCAATCAGAAATGTGTACCCTATGAATTTCATAGAATAAATCAATAGTTCATATTTTATGGGGGAGTGTTTTTTATGAATAGTAGAAAAGACAGTGATAGTGGAACTGATACTGATGAGAAGACTAAATATTCAGAGAGGAAGCATGTGGCTTGAGGGTGGAATAATTGATGTAGCAGCATTGCTATAATTTTGGTGCAACAGCTTTGAATAAACATCAGATGTTAAACTGACATATCCATGGTTTCAGCTGCCCTACTCAGTGACTTGGCAAGATCTGCGGGAACGCTTCCTGGAAATCGGTAAGTTTCATCATTTTTTCAGTAAGTATCCCTTATTCTGAAATGAGCAGAAAGATGCCATTTGTTAAACAGACATTTGCTACTGCTATTGTTTTTCTAGAATTTGCTATCTTGCAGACTTTAAAAAGAACTATAGTTAAGTCCAAAGGCTTGAAAGAATAAGCAGAATGTGTTCAAAGTCTTGTTAGGGATAAGCAGAATGTACATGTTTTCCTGGAAATCAGTGTTTGTCCTTGGTTTTGAAGCCTTCTGTTGTCTGGAAGTGGGGAGAGGTGGGTAGCCCTGAGTAGGTATGGCATTTGTGACATGAGTGAATAACAAGAGCAGATCAGCCTCTGCAGCTTAAGTAAAGTAAATGCTTCGTGTCATGAAAATCACTACATGGAGCTCAAGATGTAGCCATTAGAAATACAAATGAAAAAAATAAAAGCTTGATTTGAAAATTGCAATTGATGTTCAGAATGACAGTTTTGCGAGAAACAGATCCAGATATATTTTTTCTAATACTTTTGAATTATTTTCGTAGTAGTTTGTAATGTGTTATATGCATTATGTTATTTATGAATGATTGTCTCAGAATGATTACTGAATATATTTCTGTATGATGATGAGAACATAAGATGATGCTTCCTATTATTTTGGGAGATTAGAAGTGAAAAACTGTGTACTGCCACTTCAGTTTTTCTCCTGTGATTAAGGTCTGGACCTAGAACCTGGCCCTACTTTGAATAGGTATTTTGTACAGGGGTATAGACCAGTGCCTTTCCTGGTTTAGAAAATAGTCATGAAAAAACAACTGAAGGGGGAGCAGTGTGATTTCTGTGGTCATTTGCTTGGGGGACTGAGAAAGAGGCCTGGTGTTTTCAGGGGAAGTGAAGTATGCAGAGATCAAGATGGAGAGGGGGCGTTCCACTGGGCAGGGCCTGGTCAGGTTCTCCACAGAGGATGACGCTATCCGGGCCATCAGTATCCTCTCAACGCCTGCTGGTCCTTTTTTGGGGGGGTTGGGAGAAAGGAGTTGGTGTGTTATAAAGATTAACAATAATTAGGTAGGTAGGGCTATGATGATGGAAGCAGCAAAAGAACTGCTGAAGTAAGTAACCAGCCGCAGGGTGGGAGGGTGTTAGTTAACCCAATGGAATCGCAGGAAAATGGATCTGGCCCAGGCCAAAAGCTGTGTCAGGTTATTGATGTCAGCTAATTGCCAAGGCCTACATTAAAATGTTTATGTATAAAATGTTGTGTTGAGATTGCCTTCAGCCATGACAAGCTCTTAACATAACAACCTGCACTCTCCTTTATAGGAGAAAAAATCCTCTGAAGATGGAGTATGGCTGCTATTTGGCGAGGTACTTGAAAATAGTCATACACGCAAACTTCCATCCAGTGTGTGCTTCCTATCTCACAGTGATTCCCAGGTGGGATGAGTGAGTCAGAGTGCATGTTCTGGGTGACCCCCAGGGTGTAAAGCTGGGGAACGCACAACAACAACAACAGTAAAATGGATCCCGCCATTTTATGGTGACGCGTGATTTTGGCTATATTTGAAAAATTCAGCACATTTACCCAACATAATAAACACATACAAATTATACATCATTGAAAAGTTTATTATGTCTACTTTTAATATTGTTACACAGTTTTTCAATAGATAACTGTAATTATTTTTTTACAATTTTCAAAATATGTCACTGAATGCAGAAAATTTAAAAGTTTTGAAAATTAGGGCTGCTTATCTAACATGGCTTGAACTGTGAACAATTAGTCCCCGTGAAGCAATGTGATGATTTTTCACCAAAGTAAAGTTCCCTGAAGTTGGCTGAATCCATCTTATGTCACTTTTTGCAGAATAGAATTTTTTTTTTAAATCATAACACTGGAGAGCCCGAAATCGCTTGTCAACATGTCAGAGAAAAGTTGCCAGCACATGCAAACTAGGCAGGCTAATGGTCAAGGAAGGCATCTGCGTTTAAAAAAATGATTGCCCTACAGGCCAGAGTACTTTTCCTTCAGTTGAACATCGTTTAGTGTATTTAAAAAATTCGTAATTCTGCCGAAACTTAAGCTTTGGCACGTCACAGGAGTGCCGAATCTTAAGATTCGTACAACCTCATTGAGTTAAAAGGTTCGGCAGTGTGTAGCCTGTACCAGAGAAGCTGGCTATCTGCTGTCTGGTTCTCTGGGAGGGTGTTCAAGGTACGGCAGTGTGTAGGCCTGTACCAACAGCCTAAGAACAGTATCATATCAGAGGAGCTGGATCAACTGTGTGGTTATTTTGAAGTCTGTGTTTAAGAAAGATGGAAATGGCAGAAAAATAATTTAGGATTGATGGGTTGTTTGGGGATCTGTGTGTGTGCGCGCATAAAGAGGAATTGAGCTTTGTCAGGTAATGTTGATTTTATGAATTGACTGCTGTCATGGAAAATTGATATACTTAAAAATATTTGTCTTCCATGACTTAGAAGAAAAATAGTAAAGCTTTATATTTGCAGATCAACATCCTAGTTCAGGTTTATGCTAAATGAGACACTGTGTGCATACATCCTTTGGAGGTGGTTCAGTCAGTAGTAAACAAAACTCAAAAATAAATGGCTGAAAATCATGCGCATGTGTTGAAGATTGCTGGGTGGGGAGTAGTTAGCGTGTTACTGTTCCTTTCATGTGGATGTGAACATGTGAGCATGTTTATTTTGGAGGGGGGAAGGGTGAGTAAAGAGACTGTTATGTTGATTAAAGATGGATGTTTTTCAGTCTGTGTTAAAGAGAATAAATAAAAAATTGCTGCAGAACAATCCTTAACCTCGTTCAGACAGCATGGACCGAACCCGCTTTGAAGGCCGCACCATTGACGTGCAGATGTACCGAGGTTGAGTCCATCAGGGAAAGCAAACCAGTCGTCCATGGAGGAGGAGGAGGAGGATGATTTTTATGTGGTGTACGTATCGACTCGTCAATGTGCATGGTCTGTGGCCTTTGAAGCTGTGTGGCGTTCAGTCTCCGTCAGACATTACATGTGGGGCCAGTTCATTCCTCGTGCATTGTTGTATCATCGGTGGGTTACCTTCCTGTGACTTGGCTAAACTAGTACTCTGTCTTCAAAGTGTGTGGAGTGTAGTGCTGTTCCTTGGAGCCTCCTTGCGTTTTTTTACGACAGACCTGGGATGTTAATTCAGTTTGGGGTCACGTTTTTTTATCTATTTTCTGTCACATCACCAGTTGAGTTGTGTTTCAGTTCCGTGTTGATTGCCAGTTTTTCTGTATTTCAGATCAAGCCTATGGGGCTTTCTGTTCTGTGACACGGGGAAGATTGATTTAATAATAAAAGAAAAATAGGTAAAGCAACATTGGTGAGGGTCAGGGTTTTTAGTTTGTGTCACTGTTGTTCACTGTTCAATATATAGCATTATGTCAAAGAAATAAAAGGTCTTTTAATCCTCCATGTTATTGTGTTCTTGTCTTTTGGGGCAGCAGTTTGGACGGCTTGTAAGGTTAGTGGTATGTTATTAGTTTGGAGTTTATGGTAGTTTGGGGAGTTATGTTTTGTTTTTCTTGCATTATCTGCTTTTACATGTATGGTCAGCGCCACTTGTCTTTCTGACATACTGGGCAAGCTGCAGTCTAGTTGTTTAGTTGATCCTGGTCAGTGCAGTTGAGGTCAGGTCTCTGGTTGTCACTGATTGGGTCGATAGCCACATCTTGGATTAGATCAGCAAATTATTTTTTCTTCATGTTTGTGTTGGCACTAAGTAATTCCTAACAGTTCAGTTATAACTAGAACATTTATCAGTGCTTCATACATCCTTTGAAAAGACATTTGTTGATGTAAAAAAAAAATTTTTTCTTTATCAAGTTCAGATTCTAGGGTATCATCACTGTAACTGGCAATGTCTTTTAGACAACATTATAGCCAGTTACTGGTTCTCTTGGTAATTGCTATGACTTTCATCAGAGTATAAATTTAACCCATCATTTGAAAAAATGGAAATCGCTCCTAAGAGGAATTACTGTACAAAATATGGATTCAAAGCCATTTGAACAGATAACGGAGCTGGTTCTTTTTTGGTTTTGTTTTTTAAAATGCTGTTATTCATTACTCCGTTAAAAGGAAAAAACTCTATTATTCTGTACATTAAAAAAAAAACCACCCAAAACCCAACTAACAAAATACTCACCAAAAAGTCTTACAACATTTATAGGCAATGGAATATATCACCTGTAACTTAAAAAAAAAAATATTTTAAAGTAAGCTTTGATCATTATTCCATTATTTTGTGGAAATCACAGTTAAACAATTTTTAATTATTACATAACATAGAATGTAGGAAAGAAATCAGCACTTCTCATTGTAATAATCAGAGTTGTGCAGATTTTGTATGCAAAGCACTTTTAGGAAGCTGTGTGCATGAATTTTGTGCATATAGAATAAGATTGACGATTACCACAGACTGCAAAGAAATGATAGGTCAGAAGCTGATAAAACCAAAGATAAACGCATTCATGTATTTACTGTCATGCATTTTTCCTGTCTGTCATCTCACCAATTTTTTTTTAAAGCTTTTACATTTTATTGTCTGAAGAAGTGACCCATTTTGACAAATGATGCGTGTGTGTGAGCATGCAATGTAGATGATGTGTGTGTGTATGTGTGCACATTCAACACGCTCTCAGCACAGCATTCCTAATTCCACTGCTTGGAGATAAGAACTGCAGTCACAACACTCTTCATGTTTTTAGTGCATTGCTGTCGTCAAGAAAATACAAAAATACATAAAAAGAAAAGAAAAATGGTATAGGTTTATTAAACCAACTTGAGGGGCACTAACAAATTACACTGAGAAATTGCCATTTTTTCCCCTGTCAAGTTTGTTAAATAAACCCTTCCCCACCTGACAGTACATGAACTGGTACTGCGTTTTTGGCTTGTGTTCACCACAAAATTTGCAAACATCCCAGACATGCTGTTTGTTGTAGATGTAGTAGTGTATCAGCTGTGTGCTGTTCAAGTGTTCAGTACCAGAGTGGAATTCTAGGGAGCCAGAAGCCATTGTAAAGAGTGTCGTTGACATTTCAATGGTGATGGTTTCATGCTGTGAAAAAAACATTTTTTCCATACTCATTTTTGGAAATGAAAAAAAAATTTCACTGAGAAGGAAAACAAGTTGTTCACAGCATGTTGTCCGTTTTGACCAGACAACCTCCTGTGGAAGCCTTCAGTGCTCCTGTTGTACGTCGTTTTTCTGTGGAGTGTATGAAGTGTATTACTGCAGTCTGCTGGAGTGGCTACAGATTTTTCCCAGCTGTTACAAGTGACAAGAGCATCAACTGCAGTTGTTGTACTGTGGATTGTTTATTCCTGAGAATCTGAGAATGACGGCATCCATGTGTGTATGTGGAACATGCAGTCCCTGTGTGGAGTTGCTGCCAAGTGTTCAAGCAACAGCAGCCATCTTCTGAAGAGAGAGGCAGAATTGAGTCTTGACAATGAAGCTCAACAGTGAAAAGACCTGTCAGAAGTTTGAAAGCAGAGGTGGAGACAAATGTCTACATCAGAAACTGCCTTTGTCTATGGAAGCAGATTTGCAGTGGAGGCTTTTGAGTCACGGTCAATTCGTCGGGCAGCTTTGAAGTACACTGCTCTTGTCGGTAAGCGTTTTCTTTCTGTCCTCTGGCCTGTTTCCATTGTATGCGCTTCATGTCGGTCCCAGCCGGCAAGCATTGGTAATGGATTGTTTGATGATCATTTGTCACTGTTAGTTCCTCAGGCGGGGCATACTGTTTCTATGGGATTATTATTCATCTGCTTTTGTGTCTCTTGTCTGTGTGGTTCTGTACTTGTGTCCTTTGCTGATCCCTTTGCTACCCCTGTTTGGTACAATTCTGTGAAAGACATTAGTCATAAAATCAACACAATGATATTTTAGTTCATGCATATATATATATATATATATATATATATATATATATATATATAATTTCATTAAGAAAAAAAATCTTATCTTCTTCCCCATCTTCACCCCACTCAACCCAGAAGAATAAAGGGAGAGACTGATTGAAACAGTGTTCATGCTTTCACAGGATAAACAAGATACTTGAAACAAATCTACAGAAATATTTACGATGTATAAAACAAAATCAAAAGCTTGGTTGAATGTTTAGTTAACAAAATGTCATATGTCATTTTAATGTGAATGCATTTAGATGTTTAGTCTAAAGATTTGCAAGAGTATTAAGGTTAATATATATATATATATATATATATATATATATATATATATATACTGGTAAGAATAGTGGAATTTGATGAAACATGCACAACTTCTTCAGAGAAAAGATAGTGGCTGATGTGTATCACTGTATGATAATAAGTTTGCTAAAGATCAGTATTGGTAAAGTAACCAAGTTTTGAATATCAAATGTTGGATTCTGCATTTATGGGAGAGTAGAAGTTTTGACCATGGGTTAAAGAAGGTGCAGTTGATGTAGAAACTGCTAAAGTGTTATGGATGTAAGTGGATTCAGTGGCTTCTGTAAAGGGAGGGGTTTGGAATCGGTCTTGATGGAGTGCCAAGCTGTTTGCCATTTTGTGTCTTGTTTCCCTGTCCCTGTCCAGTTTTCTTGTTGCGGTTGATTTGTGTGTTTGCTGATTTCTGCCTTCTCTTCTCATTGCTGATGTACTTTCAGGTGGTTGTTAGGGGGAGTTTGGCTGTTGGTAAACCATTTCTGATTGATAATATTGCCCATGCTTTGATTGTTTAAACTGTGTCCAGGTATTGATGAGGAGAGTGTGTGGAGTGTTGCTCTGACATATGTAACCTGTTGCTGATTGTTGGCAGCTGAGAGTTAAGTGTGTTGGCCTGTGGTCCACACAGCTATGCTTGTGCCTGTCCTCTACGGTGAGTTGGGGGTGACGGTTGTAAGTATGTGTATCGTTCCTCTGTGGAGTTGATAACCTGAGGATGAGCTGTCAGCTTTCTGCACAGCGTGGATTTCTGTACATCTATCCGCCTTACAGATATATACCATCTACATCTTGAATCATTCATTCTCATCTGCAAGAAAACTAAGAATGATGAAGAAAAAGGGGGGGGGGGGGGGGGCTGATTAAAAGAAAAACATTATCAATCTGCTTTTTTTATTTGTATACCGACCACACCTTGCTAACTGGCTGTTGGCCAGAGAAAATACCCAAGAAAATGGACTGATAAAGATGTGGAAGGTTGGGGAGCAGAAAACACACTCCTGGTCCAGTTTTGGGGTAAAGGGGTTGTCCCTCATGCTTGCTGTGGTTGTTCATTGGGGGTGGTTGGTTTATGGAGCCCGAGTTGGTCACAAGCTGAACAGTTTGATCAGAGAGGAAGGGGAAAAGACAGAACATGGTGTGGCTGTTGCTGGATTTTACTGCTGTACAGTCTTTCCTTTTGCTGGGTGTTCCTGCTTGGAGTTTGTACTTCTTCAGCATATTGATTCATCTCTCCCTTTTTTGTTTCATTTTAGATTTTCTCAACGTTTCAAGACAAATTTAAACGACTATGGTTAGATTAATGTAGATTAAAAAAGTTCTTTTCTCATAAAACTTGAATTACCAGTATGTATGCATTTTCCGGAATGCAATTTCGTAAAAAGCAATTTTGGGTGTCTGTTGTTGTTTTTTCTGCCTCATTAGTAAGTGCTTTACTTTTCCAGTTACATTCTCCCACTCTTGTTGCAGAATCTATTATCCACATTACTTTCTACATCTTTTAAGAAGATTCTTACTGAATGAGTAGTATCTGTGCCAAAAACAAAAAAAGTAGTATCTGTGCAGACATATTTCTTAGGAACAAGGACATTTGTGGATCAGGACAATATTTCTCTTTTTCAAACTGATTTATTTTTCACATGTGAAAATTTCGTTAGTGTTTGCCAAACATGAGTAGAAAAGAAAATAGGTAGACTAGGTGTAAACAGCGGTGATGCAGGCGCTGATTTGAGGGCTGGGTGTGTTGCAGAACACGGCTTTCATCAGTCACACATGCAGTGCAGTGCAGTGCAGGGCACTGACCCATCCAGGTTGATGCTGGGATGACAAACATTCAAGTGGTCTTCAGTGAAGGTAAGGGACTTGGATAAATAACCCACTGCAACAGAACTGTCCCAGACAAAATTCTGTACAAATACACTTTCCTATTTACAAGCAAGAAGAATGAATACCTGCTCTACCGTAAACCCAGTAGTGCTGAATAACACTACATAGGATTCTTTTTGGGGTTGTTTTTTTTTTCACTACATAGGATTCAGTGATGCTGATGAACTAACATTAGGCAGTGTAGTTTTGGGGGACGGGATAGCTCAGTGGTCAGGGTGCTCGCTTTCCTACAGCCAATGTTGAGCACCATCGAGTGAGGTTACCAATTGGATGGGTGACCATTTGCACACTTTGGCTTCAGTACAATTCACCCACTGTAAATGGTTACCTGCCCTCTTTAGGGTCAGGGAAAGTAAAGTAGCGAGGGAGAGGAGATGGGCGCCGCCCTCAATATGCTGGCCCCTACAGAAGCTGAGGTCTCTGACACCTCGCTCCCCTACAACCACATAGGTTATGGGACATCTTCACCTTTACCTTAGTGTAGTTTTGAAGCAGGGTGGGATCAAACGACCCTTGCTGTTGATAGGTTAAACTGAACTAAGTTTGTAAAGCTATAAATCACTGGAAAGCTTAGTAACAAACTTTTATACGGGTGTAATTTTATAGCCGCATGTAGTGTTTATGATTATGTAAAAAAAGATATTTTTAACAAGTCGTGTGTGCACTACCAATCCCCGTCACGCTGTCAGGGCCCCGTGTTGATTTCAACATGATAAGCAGTGTTGTTGTTGCGGTGCAAAAATGTTATGATGAGGTAAATCCTGTCTCTTGACATTGGTTTTGAAAAAATAAGGAGTGTGTGTTGCTTTATCAGTCATCAAGTACTAGGAAAAGTCCATCAAAAGAATTGATGCCATCATGATCATAATGTCAGTGAGCACTCATTTCATGCAAAGTGGTGGTTTTATGTGATGATTGCTTGATTTTTGTGAGATGCCATGTACTCAGCAGCATATTGGTATGTCTCAAAAAGAATTATTTTGAAGCTTTGTTGCATCAAATTAAAGTAAAACACTCTGTGACGTTGAAATCATCAAGTAGCGAAGAAGTGCATTTGGGAAAACAAGCGCTGCTGAGTTCAGTCAATAGCTACGAATTTCTACCCTCTTTATTTTAATTACATAATCCTGATATCAT
This sequence comes from Rapana venosa, assembly GCA_028751875.1. Taxonomy (NCBI): domain Eukaryota; kingdom Metazoa; phylum Mollusca; class Gastropoda; order Neogastropoda; family Muricidae; genus Rapana; species Rapana venosa. The sequence continues at coordinate 1,911,938 of CM054153.1, read as the reverse complement.
CATCTCTGTCATTGTTTAACGGGATAGCTTTATGGTTAGAACATTGCACTCGCAATCTGAGGACCCGGGTTCAAATCCCGTTCAAAGGGACTCCACTCTCCCCAAAAGTCCTTCGGATGAGACTATAAACCGAGGTCGCGTGTGCAAACACACGCAGAACATCTTGCACACACGTTAAATCCTGTTCCGCTTTTTGAAGGAGTAGGCCATTGTGTGCCAGTGGGAACAGATGACAAAATTTACAAAACCACATACACACGGGGGACTGGACATAAAAAAGCACATGAGTGCTTATTCCATTATCCTCGATATAAAAGAAGAAATAGATGAATAAATAACTCCATGGAGTCGCAGTGAAACGGATCCCACTGTTTTGTGGCGATGCGTGATTTTGGCTGTATTTAAAAAATTCAGCAGATTTACCCAACATAATAAAGACATAATAATAATAATAATAAATGGAATTTATATAGCGCTATATCTTGCAAAAACAAATCAAAGTGCTTGCATTCATCTTACTCTGACACATGCATCAATTTACAATTAATAATTTTTACAAATTCAAATGTATACATACACACGCACACACACACACACACACACGCATGTACACACAAACACACATACACACACAGAGGTTGTGTACTATGGCAGGGTGGTGGGGGTTTCGGCTGTTGAGTTAAGGACAGAAATGAGATGAAACAAGAGGGGAAAGTCTTAGATTTGAAAAGTCATGCAAAGTGTACACCATTGAAAAGTTTATTATGTTTACTTTTGAGATTGTACACAGTTTTTTAATAGATGATTGTAATTGTTGTTGTTGTTTTTTTTAAAACAAATTTTCAAAATATGTCATTGAATGCTGAAAGTGAAAGTTTTGAAAATTGGGGCTGCTTATCTTACATGGCTTGAACTGTTCATCAACTAGTCCCCGTGAAACAATGTGATGATTTTTCACCAAAGTAAAGTTCCCTGAAGTTGGCTGAATCCATCTTATGTCACTTTTTGCAGAATAGAATTTTTTAAAAAAATCATAACACTGGAGAGCCTGAAATTGCAAAGAATACTCTTGTTGACGTGTCAAAGAAAAATAGGCCAACAAACACAAACTAGGCAAGCTTATGGGCAAGGTAAGCAACTGTGTGTAGAAAAATGATTGCCCTACAGGCCAGAGTACTTTCCCTTCAATTGAACATCACTTAGTGTATTAAAAAAAAGTTGTGATTCTGCCGAATCTTAAGCTTCGGCATATCACAGTGAAGGAGGGGAATGCCGAATCTTAACATTTGTCACAACCTCATTGAGTTAATTCAACCAAATTGAGCCTCTCAAACTCCTCCTTGGCTTGCCGCCATTTTTCTTGATGATCATGACTGGTCTGAAAAAATACCCTCTAAACCAATCAAAATCCACGCTGCTCATGTGTGCTGAATGACCTTCAATCCTTTCTGCGGCTCTACAATGGCCTTAACATTTATTGGGTGACCTTTGAAAGCGAAAATGAGTTGTCAGTTACAATCATCTATGTCATTCCGGGATCTGCCAGGTGGCATTGCAAGGTGGTCCCAGAATGTTCCAGGAATTGCGCTACTAGAATCAAGCTTTTGTATGAATGTGATTTCATAACAATATATCCTGTATATGCTGTATGGGAAAAAAGCGATGTCACTTGTGTGACCTAATTTTTGCCATCAGGGCCCCAGATTGTTTTCAACACAGGATTAGTGTTGTTGAGGTGCAGAATTTTCATGAAAAGTAAGTCTTCTCTCTTGATTTAAGTTTTGAAAAAAAATAAAGAAAGAAAGAGGAATAACTGCTCGGTCAGTCATCAAGAACTTGGAAAACCCCAGCTGAACAATCATCATCTCTGTCATTGTTAAGTTCATTCAAATTGAACCTCTTAATTAAACTCCTCGTCTTTGTTAGTATCGTCAAAAAGCTTGCAAAACACATAATGAAATTCAGGCACAAAGTTGGCGGCCATTTTTCTTGATCATGAGAGATGGACAGTTGCAACTTGTTAAAAAAACAAAAAACAACAGAAAGAATATTGATGAGGTTTGTGTGTGTGCGCACAATGACCTTCAACCCTTTCTGCAGCCCTGCAGTGGCCTTAGTATTCATTAGGCGATCTCTGAGAGTGACGGTGAGCTGTCGTTTACATCACCAAGGTCATCCCAGATTATTTCAGGATTTGCAGAGGGGCTTAACAGTGTTGCCCTGGAGCATTCTGGGAACTGCACTCCTGGGGTCAAGACAGCAACCTGAAATCTGAATGTCTGCCAAGCCAAATACAGCACAACAGTACACACTACACACTGAAAGAAATGCATGTACACGTGTAAACAACAGCTTGAATTGATTTTGAGACTGTAACTTTGTCCAAGATCAGATTTGCCTCTGATCATGTTTGTTAATCATGTGCTTTAAAATAGATGGAGAATTACTAACTGCACAGCATACTATTGTGCTCTTGGATTGGTCTTGTGTTTTAGTAATGATATCAATGTTTTACAATGGAGTTTCAGATTTTTATAAGTGTTGACCTTGCAATGGAATGGGGTCATTATTCTAAAGACTGGTTGAGATGGGTTTTTTGGTTTCTTTTGTTTCAGCACCACGGCCCGATGATGGGTTCTACTGGTGGGAGCAGGAAGGATGCCTACAAAGGGTAGATGCCACAAAATGAACCTACTACAGGTGAAAGACCCCACTACACACCTGTGATGGTTCACCATGCTACAGGTGAAAGACACCACCACACACCTGTGATGGATCACCCTACTGCAGGTGAAAGTGGTGTGCTACAGGTGAAAGACACCGCCACACACACCTGTGATGAATCACCATGCTACAGGTGAAAGACACCGCCACACACACCTGTGATGAATCACCATGCTACAGGTGAAAGACACTGCCACACACACCTGTGATGAATCCCCCTGCTACAGGTGAAAGACACCACCACACACACCTGTGATGAATCCCCCTGCTACAGGTGAAAGACACCGCCACACACACCTGTGATGAATCACCGTGCTACAGCTGAAAGACACCGCCACACACACCTGTGATGAATCACCCTGCTACAGCTGAAAGACACCACCACACACACCTGTGATGAATCACCGTGCCTACAGGTGAAAGACGCCACCACACACACCTGTGATGAATCACCGTGCTACAGCTGAAAGACACCGCCACACACACCTGTGATGAATCACCCTGCTACAGGTGAAAGTCGCCACCTTGAACCAGTAATAATTCACCCTGCTACAAGTGAAAGTCACCTTGAACCAGTAATAATTCACCCCGCTACAAGTGAAAGTCACCACCTTAAACCAGTAATAATTCACCCTGCTACAGGTGAAAGTCACCACCTTAAACCAGTAATAATTCACCCTGCTGCAGGTGAAAGTCACCCCCTTAAACCAGTAATAATTCACCCTGCTACAGGTGAAAGTCGCCACCGCACACCTGTGATGATTCGTTCACTCAGTTACAGGTGAACGTCACCAGCTTACACCTGTAAGGATTTACAGGAGGACAGGACTTGAAGCTGAGAGATCAGAATTGTTCAGTGAGATATTGGGGGTTAGAAGAAACAAGTGTTGGGAGAGGTTAGCTGCTACAGGGCTTCAGAGAAAAGCACCTTTCCTCCTCCTATTCTTTGTGTCCAGTGTTTCAGCTCTTGTGTTGTACTGCCCAATGGAAGTTGCTTTAGCTGCAGTCACAGCTCTCAGTGTCCTCCACATCCAGCTACTCTCAGCTGCTATCCATTCCATCCCAGCTGGTGCTGATTATTATAGCAGAACCTGACTGCTTTTGGACTTGGTAAAAAAAAGGAAGTTGCTAATGATAGCACTGGGTCCTGGACCCTTGACTGAGTTATGTTGCACAGTGTCTGCAAGAGACTTAGATGAGAGTAGTCAAGAGATAGTGGTGTTTTGGGTTGTTTGTTGTTATTGTTGTTGTCACTGTTAGCAAGACAGCACAGTTCTGTGGTCCTGATCCATGTGTTGTCAGCTTGAAGTTGAACGGCCTATGTAACGGTGGTTTTGTTTGTCTCTATGGTAAGCAGTAAAAAAGAAGGGGTGTTTTTTTTCAATCCCAGCTTTGAACTGTTGTCTTTGTTCCTTGTTTGTTCTTTTTTTATTATTATTATTTGTTTCTTCTGTCTGCCTGTTCTGTTGTGTTTCTGGTAGCAGTCAGTTTATCAAGCGTTTTTTTCCCTTTTTCTGTATGTAGGTGAGGGCGGGTAGGGTGTTTTTTGCCTGTTTTGTTTTTCCGGTTTCATTCTGTCTTTTCAGTTTTCTTGCTTTTGTTTCCCCTTTCCATTATTCTTTGCAGACAGCAGTAGTTCTGTATCGTGATGGATGGCCGCTATAACCGAGTGATTCCTGCCTGTCTTCAATCCCATGGGTCGAACCTCGGTGAATTACAGGTGGGGATTTTTACAATCTTCCTGGTCAACTTCAAGTGCAAATCTGCCAGTGCCTTAATTCCCTTCATGTATAAACTCATGTAGAAGATCAAATAAGCATTTGGGATGCTCTCCCTGGGAAGAGCAGCACCACCCATGGTAGTCGATGAAAGTTTTGATAATTTTTTTTACCGAAGTGTGAATGCAGCTACTTTCATGGGGGGCATAAATGATCATGTATGCAAAATCAGAGCTCTGGCCGAGGAACGGGGAAAAGAAGAAAAGAAATATTGCCATAAATATGAAATCCAAGTTCTTTCTACATGGTTCTTTAAGGGACACATGTCACCTAGGAATTCCAAATTTGGCTTTGCAGAATTTCACATAAAAAGCTCTCCCCGAAACTGGAATGTGGTTACCTAAGTGGTGGGCAAAAAGTCACATACGCCAAATCTCACATTTGGTGGGCAAAAACAGTCACATATGCCAAATCTCGCAATTGGTGAATGTGAATTCTGGTCGAGGAGGAGGGGAAGATAAAAAGCTGAACTGTTTGATGCATTTCATTTATGATAATTGAAAGCTATACTGTTCTTAGTAAAGAATGATGCGCTGTCTCAAGCCCAGATAGTATTGTGGCTTGTGACTGGAGTTTCCTGTAATGGAGCGTTGATGCCATAATTGAGCATTGATGCCATAAATTAAGTATTGATGCCATAAATTAAGTGTTGATACCATAATTGAGCGTTGATGCCATAATTGAGCATTGATGCCATAAATTAAGTATTGATGCCATAAATTAAGTGTTGATACCATAATTGAGCGTTGATGCCATAATTGAGCATTGATGCCGTAAATTAAGTGTTGATGCCATAATTGAGCATTGATGCCAATGTTGTAGCCAACTGCTATGGTTTAGAAATGTTGTGGATTACACTGTTCTCATCTTCTGACTTGACTTGTATGTTATTTTGAGTTATTGAAACCGTATGGGGGTAGCAAAGGCTGTTTGGTCAACTGCTAGCCAAAGAGAGGATGGAGAAAGAATGGGTGACTGTAGAGAGCTTGCTTTTGATCACTCTTCAGCACAGAAAACAAATTGGGCCGACACACTCATTCTTTGAGATCAAGCCAGGCAGTCAGGTTTTCTTTCATGTTTTAATTATCGTAAAGAAACATGCCTTTCGCATACCGTAAACATGCCATTGTTACTTGGGGGAAGGGTTTTTTGAAATGATAAATTAATAATTTTTGTTAAATTGCAAAAAGCCTTTTTTACAGCGTTAGTCACAATATTAACAGATAACTTGGAACAATTCATCTACAAGCAGCTGACATGGGTTTTGATTGAATAAGTTGAACATTAAAGAGGCAGAGGATGTTTAACAATATAGAATGTTGAACATTAAAGAGGCAGAGGATGTTTAACAATATAGAATGTTGAACATTAAAGAGGCAGAGGATGTTAAACAGTATAGAATGTTGAACATTAAAGAGGCAGAGGATGTTTAACAATATAGAATGTTGAACATTAAAGAGGCAGAGGATGTTTAACAATATAGAATGTTGAACATTAAAGAGGCAGAGGATGTTAAACAGTATAGAATGTTGAACATTAAAGAGGCAGAGGATGTTTAACAATATAGAATGTTGAACATTAAAGAGGCAGAGGATGTTAAACAATATAGAATGTTGAACATTAAAGAGGCAGAGGATGTTAAACAGTATAGAATGTTGAACATTAAGGAGGCAGAGGATGTTTAACAATATAGAATGTTGAACATTAAAGAGGCAGAGGATGTTAAACAATATAGAATGTTGAACATTAAGGAGGCAGAGGATGTTAAACAATATAGAATGTTGAACATTAAAGAGGCAGAGGATGTTAAACAATATAGAATGTTGAACATTAAAGAGGCAGAGGATGTTTAACAGTATAGAATGTTGAACATTAACCCTTTGCTGGGCACAGCAAAATCATTTGTTCACTTCCGGTTTCATTCTGTCTTTTCAGTTTTCTTGCTTTTGTTTCCCCTTTCCATTATTCTTTGCAGACAGCAGTAGTTCGTATCGTGATGGATGGCCGCTATAACCGAGTGGTTCCTGCCTGTCTTCAATCCCATGGGTCGAACCTCGTGAATTACGTTGGGATTTTTACAATTTCTGTCTACTTCAGTGTCTGCCTGTTTGCTTATGTTAACTGTAGCAGCAGTTATCAAGCTTTTCTCTCCCTTTATATCGTATGTAGTAGGCGATGATAGGTGTTTTTTGACTGTTTGTTTCTTTTTTTCCGGTTTCATATCTGTCTTTTATTTCATGCTTTGATTTATCACTTCATCTAATTCTTGCCAGACGAGAGTATTAGATCTATGATGCCAATATAACCGAGTTTTTCCATGCTTAGCCGTCTTAATCCAAATGGGCTCGAACTCGGTACATTAAAAGGTGTGGAATTGTTACCAATTCTGGTCAAAATCAATGCCAAATCCTTTGGCACAGTCCTTAATTCCCTTCAATGTATAAATTCTTCGAGAGGAGAAGATAAAAAGGACATTTGAGATTCATATCTCATCGGGAAGAGCGCACTCAACCCAGTAGTCGATGTAGTTTTGACTATTTTTTTAACCGAAGTGTGAATGCAGCTATTTGCATTGGGGCCATAAATTATCATGATGCAAAATCAAGCTTCTGATGCCGAAAGACTGGAAAAGAAAAAGGAATATATTGCCATAATAATTGAGGAAATTCAAGTTCTTTCTAATTGGTTATCATATTAAGGTGAACCAATGTCACCTAGAATTCCAAATTAGTGTTGAGCAAATTTTACACATAAAAAGCTCTCCCAAACTGAGATGAGGTACCTAAGTGTGGCCAAAATGAGCACTAGCCAAATCTCAGTTTGTAGCAAATAGTCAATACGCCAAATTACATTTGGTGGCAAAATACATAGCCCAAATTAGCCAAATTGGTGAATGTGAATTCAGGTGATGGAAATGAGTGATGCATAAAAAGCTGGAACTGATTTGATGCATTTCATTTATGATAATTGCAAAGCATATTACTGTTTTTAATAAAGAATGATGCGCTTATGTTAAGCCATAGATTGAGCTTGTGACCATGGAGTTTCCCTGTAATGAGTTGAATGTGTGATTACAGTCTATTTCTGACATAATTGTATTATGATTGCCATAAATTATGGTCAATGTACCAAATGAGCGTTGATGCAAAGAATTGAAAGACTTGTGCCATAAATTAAGATGATGCATAAATAAGTGTTGAACCATTTGAGGTTGAGCCAAATTGACTTATGTTATTAGCCGTAAATATAATGTTTGATACCGTAAATTGACCCATTGATGCTAAAGTTTTAGCAAACTGCTAATGATTAAGAATTTGTAGATTACAAACTGTTTCTTATCATTACTGATACTTGTATTCTTATTTGAGTTTTTTGAAACGTATGGAACTTAAAGGCAAGGGATGTTGGTAAATGCTACCATAAGAGGCAGATGGAGAAATAGAATGTTGACATTAAGAGTGCTATTGATTTACATATTAGACAGGAAAAAATGGGCGACATTACATTCTTTGAAATCAAGCAGGCAGTCAGGTTTTTTCATGTTTTAATTAGCTGTAACAGAAACAGCCTTTGACATACCTAGAACAGGATTGTACATGTGAAGAGTTTCTTGAAAAGGATAATTACTATAATTTTGTTAAATAGCAAAAGTTTATACAGCGTTAGACATATTAAAAATTTAACTTAGGAAGATTTCATCTACAATAGATGTGACATAGGTCTTGATTGTAAATATAGATTTGAACATTAAAGAGGCAGAGGATGTTTAACAATATAGAATGTTGAACATTAAAGAGGCAGAGGATGTTTAACAATATAGAATGTTGAACATTAAAGAGGCAGAGGATTTTTAAACAGTATAGAATGTTGAACATTAAAGAGGCAGAGGATGTTTAACAATATAGAATGTTGAACATTAAAGAGGCAGAGGATGTTTAACAATATAGAATGTTGAACATTAAAGAGGCAGAGGATGTTAACATATAGAATGTTGAACATTAAAGAGGCAGAGGATGTTTAACAATATAGAATGTTGAACATTAAATGCAGGAGATGTTAAACAAATATATGATGTTGAACATTAATAAGAGAAAGAGATGTTATATAAACAGTATAGAATGTGAACATTAAGGAGGCAGTGTGATGTTTACAATATAGAATTTTAACATTAAAGAGCAGAGGATGTTAACAATATAGAATGTTGAACATTAAGGAGCAGAGGATGTTAAACAATATAGAAGTGAAACATTAAAGAGCAGAGATGTTAAACAATTAGAATGTTGAACATTAAAGAGGCAGAGGATGTTTAACAGTATAGAATTGAACATTAACCCTTTGCTGGCACACGCAAAATCATTTAGTTCACTTCCTGCTGCAAGCAAAATGGAGGTGGATGGCCTCTGAGTGGTACATTTAAAGTTGTAAACATGCAAAACTCACAATGTTTAATTGATTTTATTAAATAAAACAGCGCAAATGCAGAATGAATAAGATAACTTATTTGCTATTGTGTGTTGTTTTTTTAAGAATTATAATCATAAACACACAAGGTCCAATGATTTGCGGTTTATTGATGTGCACAGTTATGTTGCAGATAGCTTTGGAATGCAGCATGGATTTTTGATTAATAAAAAGTAAAACAATTACAAAGAAAGTTTTCAACTATCGTTGTGTTTTAGTTTTTTTTAGAATGATGCACGAAATCATGAACTTTCATTATGAATGATGCACGAAAACATGAAACATTTCCGATGTTGCCAATTTTGTGTTTGCCAATGATCGCCCGAACGATCGCGATGTCATGTAACTTTACATTGAGCCGCACCGTAACAAAAGTACCAAATAGCAAATTCACAAAATTAATTCAAGTTTGTAAACCATTGACCATAATGAATCCGCGATAATTTCACCCATTCATAGAGCAGAATTCAAAAACCACGTAGAGTTAATTGGAGATCGATTTATGTCTCGAACTTCGTTAGTGGTCAAGCCGTCTTCTACATTCAATCACAAAGTCAAAGTGCAAATTACATGATCGCTTACATGTAATGAGCCAGGATTCACATCTCACAGCATCATATTTTAGCATTAAAGCCAGTAAAAAACGATGTGAATTAAAGTCGGATTCGAAAAATAGCTCATCTTAGGGAAATTGCGATTTTTTTTACATCCAAAATTGCCACAAAACAACTCCAACGCCGCATTTGCAATGTTACATCGGAAGCAGGGCAGTCTAGTTGCTTCTATTTTCATATGAATTTGAAGCAGAGATGGCAGGGAATTATGAATGTATGAACGCGTGAAGTGACGGTACAACGCCGGCCGTTTTTGGCCGTTGTGCCCAAGGATAGGTTCGGCTGTTTTGGGACGCTATGCCCAGCAAAGGGTTAAAGTGGCAGAGGATGTTTAACAATATAGAATGTTGAACATTAAGGAGGCAGAGGATGTTTAACAATATAGAATGTTGAACATTAAGGAGGCAGAGGATGTTTAACAATATAGAATGTTGAACATTAAAGAGGCAGAGGATGTTTAACAATATAGAATGTAACTTCCATCCCAAGAAGGGCACACAACTTTTAGTCAGTTATTCTGTGTCAAGGTTCTTTTAAAAACCAATTTGTAATCTAGGTGAGTTGGCACCACAGACCTACTGGTTTGAAATTGTGTGTCCTTATAATTTAGTTTTTCCAACCCCTTGATACATTTCTACTTGACAAGTGTATCACAGTTACAATGATAATTTTAAAAATAATTTTACCAAAAATTATAATGGATAGAAAATTTCTGGAGCATTTTCCTTCCCGTTGGCAGAGGTAGCACACAGCACATTACATAACAAAATGTTCCTGAAACATTCCTGCCCTCACATTTTTGTTTAAGGCAAGTTGTCTTTTTTTTAAATTTTGTCAATTATATATATATATATATATATATATATATATAAACACAACTTCTGCCTAACCACAGGGGAATGCAAGATGTCTTCCTGGGGGCTTGGTTGAAGATAACCAGAAGATTCCTTTCCAGTTGGATTGAGCTGAAAGACAACAGGGTTTCAACAGACGTTTCATTTGTCTGCAGTTGTCAGAACTGAACAAAAGAAACTTGCAAAAAAAAAGACAAAGTGAAGTTAATAGTGTCTTTGTCACAAAATGATGAAGTGAATAGTGTCTTTGTCACAAAATGATGAAGTGAATAGTGTCTTTGTCACAAAGTGATGAAGTGAATAGTGTCTTTGTCCTGCCTATCTGAAAGACTACACTCCTACTCCCAGTGCTTTGTCAGTTCCACCAAGCTGATTCATTCCACATATCTCACCCCTACTGAAAAAGGCTTTTTACAAGTGATGTGAAGCACTTGCTCCGCAGAAAGAGTTCCTAGTGAGCATCAGCACCGAGATGGTAACCTCTAGCCTGCCACGTGTGCTGTTCACATTCTGGAATATCAGTTACTTGTCTCAACCCTGTGAAAATCACAGACAACCCATTTGTACATGTATTGTTCATGTACTCTCTTTTCACAAAGTAGATATTTTTGCCTCTATTAGATCGGATTTTAATCTGGAATATATTTGTTTTTTAAACCCCCATTTGATAGGAGGGACATTTTCTGGCAGGCGAGATGATAAAATGAAGGGCAAGGGCAAGAGTTACTCATATATATTAATTTTGCTGTCCAACTTAGTGGCAACTGTAACATCTCCACCAGTTATTCATGTGTTTCTTTTGTTATGCAATATTAGCGGCAACTGTATGTAACCTCTCCACCAGTTACTCGTATATATTGATTTTGCTGTCCAACATTAGCGGCAACTGTATGTAACCTCTCCACCAGTTACTCGTATATATTGATTTTGCTGTCCCAACATTAGTGGCAACTGTAACCTCTCCACCAGTTACTCGTATATATTGATTTTGCTGTCCCAACATTAGTGGCAACTGTAACCTCTCCACCAGTAACTCATGTATTGATTTTGCTGTCCAACATTAGTGGCAACTGTAACCTCTCCACCAGTAACTCATGTATTGATTTTGCTGTCCAACATTAGTGGCAACTGTAACATCATGTTACAGTTACTCATGTATTTCTTTTTCTGTGCAACATTGGTGATAACTGTAAAGTATTTCTTTATCTGGCCAACGCCTGTGGTAACTGTAACCTCTCTGCCAGCTACTCCTGTATTTCTTTATCTGGCCAATGCCTGTGGTAACTGTAACCTGTCTGCCAAGTAGAGGAGTGGCCTCATTACTAGACGGGTGATTATGTACAAACACTTGTAACAAGCAAAAAAGAAAACAGAACCATTTCCATACTGTCAAATTCTATGTAATCTTACGTACCTCCACATATGCATACTGTATAGTTAACTCAACATCACTGCACAGATGAAAGAAGAAAGCTGCAATGCTATGACAACTGTTGTGGACATGAAAGACCCATAGCAAACAAACGAGAGGATCCTTCTATCAGCACTGTACAATTACAAAAAAAGGCTTGTGAAAACTTTGTGCAGATAAAACAATAATTGTAAAACATTTGCTTTCAAAAGAAATGACCATTTATTCAGTAAACATGAAGATATCTGATGTTATTCAATTCTACACAGTTATAAAAGTAGCAAAGGCCAATTCACTGTTGTTTCTTGCAGTTTTGAATACAGCATATGATAAATCTAACATAGAGTCAATAGGATTTTTCAACTACAGCAGCTTTTCCTAAACGGCCAACAAACAAACAAATGTAAACTTGTCTTTAATGACTGAGAAATGGGCATTTTTCAGGATGGGAACACTTGAGCATTTTGAGGAGTAGGCAGGTATGCTCTTTGTTTTGCACTTGAAAGCAATTGTAAACTATTTTATATTTTCTACCATCAATTTGTAATTGTTGAGTTGACCACAAATACCCCTTTGTAGTAAAATCTGTTTAAAATGGTGCAATAAAGATTTGGTATTTCATTTCATTTCATGCTGTTTATAACATCATAGACCACAAAGGGCATCTGGGTTGTCGCCTATATATCAAATTCAGTAACTCTGAGAACATTCACCTCAAGTTGAAGATCAATATCCAATCCCTTCAAATATCTAACACCGTTAATCTGAAAAGAAAAACCTCAGAAAGACTTGTGAAGTTCCACAATTATTTAATTCCTTAAGGCCAATAAAAACAGGCCATGATGGAGACACTAGCCACTCTGCTTAGAGTATCATCCATCACCAGGCTTCAAAAAAGTTTGACAAAAAAGTATTTTTTCAAAACGGAAACTGAAGAGGACAAAAGGATAATGAACACTTTTATTTACACAAAAATACATAGGAAAAATGCCAAATGGGTAAAAAACAACATGCAGAATGGACATCCTGTGCCCATCCCAGTATGTACAATACCACCACCCGGTCACCATAACAAAATACAGGAGGCAAAATGTGATGTAATGAACAAAAGAAAATGTTTGTAAGATTTTTTTGATAAAAAAAAGGCAGGTAGATGGACTAAGACAAAAAACAAGCAAGAGAAAGGATAAAAAAGGTAAGCAAAAAGATAGAGAGTGATAGAAAAGGGAAATGTTTTAGCTTAGAATTTCCAGGTGCAGAAGCTATCTATACTGAAAGAACCTCTGGCATTCCCATGGGGAAAAAGACTTAACAAAGAAAAAGTTAGATATTTGATTTAATTTTTTTTAAAGTATATTGGCTATGGCTGTACAAAGGAAAAATCAAATAGGAACATCAAGTGATTTCAGTGAAATATAGGCTAAAAAAGCTCAAATAATTTTTCAGAGAAAAGTAAGGATGGGATGGTCTCTACACAACTATCCCCCAAATGAATGAAGTAATAAAATAACGGCTAGTTTTTAAGGCAAAAGCAGGCGTTTCTGTAGAGATAATTTGGTTTTTTTGTTACCAACTTGCCAGTCTACAAGTACCACCCTACTCCTGTGCTGTGGGTGATGCAAACATTCTCCCAAGACTTCCAACAGGCAACAAAGACATGGTAAGATAAAAGTTTATCACACTGAGCAACCAAGATGTAACATGTGTGACCAATGACTTCACTGCTCTCCACCCACCCCTTAACTCCTTGAGGAGTCACTGGCCCACTGCACTTCTTTCTTTCTTTTTTTTGGGGGGGGGGGGGTTCATTTAGGGCAAATTGAATCTGGTGCAGCTTATTCCTCTCATTACATTTCATTTCATGAAAGCCATATCAGGGCTGTCATCTCATTCAATTTCAGTTGCTCCACTAACATTCTCTTCAAGTTCAAAACTAACGTCTAATACCTTCAAATCCAATCTGAATGGAAACACCCATTAAATGACAATACATAAATGATTTCATTCCATAAGGCTGATAAAATTCCACTTAATTCATTATCCCCAGGTTACAAAAAAGGGAATAAAAAAGATAGATACTTTATTAAAGTACAAACATACACATTTGGGCACATAACACTGGTGCCCGCCCACCCAGTGTTTACAATATCACTCCTTGGTTGCCAGAACAAAACAACACCTATAATGAAAAACGGAGTATTTGAAAGATTTGTTTGAAAAAGGGCAGGAGAATGGTGCAAGAGAGAAGGAAGGAAACAAGCAAGAGAGAGGATGGAAAAAGACAGATACAGAGTGACAGAAAAGGGGAACTTTCTAGCACACAATTTCCAGAAGGTAGGGATGCTATTCATTCTGAGAGAGCCCCCGGCATCGCCTATCCCTCTCTATACTGGCAGCAAATGTAAGGGCCAAAGTCTGCACATTAGGGGGACAATTTTCTGGCAGGCATCTGAAATAATGCTGTATTAACTCTCGACTATGGCACTCTGTGTGCTTAAAAAAATTTGGATTTTTAAAAAATACATAGGAAAGATGTGGAATATTATGATTTTTTTAAATTTTAGTAACATCCACAGAATGTTGAACACAAGTATAGTGAGTCTTGATTTTTTTAATAGTTCAGGTATCATACAGCCCCAGTGTTAAACATGGGTGGGCTTTCACTAGATATAGGTTTTCATATAAAAATTCATTCTTCAGATTTTGAATAAATTATTCTCTTGTTTCTTCTGATATACAAGAAGAAATCGGTAGTAAAAAAAACCCAAAACTTTTGATAATGATGAAAACTGAATGTACATGTCTACCTTTAGACTTTATAAGATTGGATTGGATTGGACCTTAAGACATTATGATTTTGTCTTCCCAGTTAGTGTAAATTATTTTCCCCTCTCTCTCTCTCTCATATATATATATATATATATATATATATATATATATATATAGGATGCGCTACAACAGCACATCCCAAAAGTCGGAGGGAGAGTTTTCGCCTGCAGGCCGAAAAGGCTGCCTGACCTTTTTTTTTTATAGTGATTTTCATGTTTTTGCAGTTTTGGTTTCTTCAAACATCTAAAAATCATATTCCAAAGTATCAGACTCCAATTCAGTTTATAAAGTAGTTTAATTTATTATTTTATAGACGTACTGTACCAAAATCTGACTCTTAAACGTTGAAATTAGACAGATATTGCGGCCTTTGTTTCGTGGCGCAACCCGCTGTTCCACCTACAACATGACACATGGTTGGAAAGCTCTGTTTCCCACCTTAAAGATCGTGGAAATTTCCAGCCAGTCTACCGTAGTCCCATAGCGTAATCTGCTTCTAAATTTAGTACACAAACTCAAGCGAAATGACCAACGAGAAGGCAGAATGCCCTTGATGAACATAGCAACAGGCATCTGGTTCGTCACGTTAAATCAAGGGAAGTAAATCCAACAGGTTTTTTCACATCAACAAGACCGGCAGCGATCGGCAATCGAGAAACCATGGAAGCTGAAAAGAAGGCAGATTGTATAAAAGACCTTTAAAATGAAAGCATAGTTGCTGGTATGCCACCAAGGGACGAAATAAAAGATTTAATCACTGAGTATTTCGCCAGTGACGGCGAAGAAATTGACATAGACAGCAGCGATGACAAGGAGACGGATGACGAGCTGGGAACTTTTGAAAATCGACTAGGCCTGCCGAAAGTGTCCGATGAAACTCTTGACACAGACAAAATAATTTTGAAAGCTTTTTCTATAATTTTTTGTGATATTAACTGTCAGACATTCAATAGTTAGCCTTCTCAGCTCAAACAAAATACAACTTGTAATTGGGGCGTTTTGTTTCATTTTTCATGTTAACACGATTTGGCCTACTTTCGCTTGAAATTAATGTCATAAAAATATAAAATCAAGGAAAATAGGAAACATTCTTTCAAACTTATGTTTGGAGATCATAGAAGAGTGCCAGCTTAATCTTTTCTCCAAGTTTCATTTAATTTAAAGCCCTGTTGCTAAGGCCTTTCTATCAAAACACTTGTACACAGTTGAAGAAACTTCAGATGCCATTTTCTCAAAATGGCTGCCCCACCACCCTGTCACTTTAAACTAATATAACTTTGCTTTTAGTCAACCTACAACAAAAACAAATACATCATTATAAAGCTTAATGATTGAAGTTTCTCACTGTATCAAAATCTGAAAAATGTTAAAAAGGCACGTAATGTACCTTTCATGGGAGTGCGTCATATATATATATATATATATATATATAAAAAAAATTCTATAAAATCTTTTTTCTTAAAAAGATCATAATGAAAAGAATAGCTATTAAAAGATGACTGTGCATCCCTTAGGACACTTGTCTCCCATGCGATAATATTCATGATAGTGACAAGACTAGCAGGAGGCAAAAATGGCAACAAAATATTGTCAATTATCACAGCTGTACCGGGAAATAGGGGACGGGACAGCTCAGTGGTCGGAGCACTCGCTTTCCCACAGCCAAGTTAAGAAATGTTGAGCATGGTTACCAGTTGGATGGGTGACCGTTCATGTGCCTTGGCTTCTGTACAGTCCCCCAGTTCACGCAGCTGTAAATGGGTACCTGCCTTTTTAGGGTAGGGGAAGGTAAGGCAGTGAGGGAGAGGAGATGGGCGCTGTCCTCAATATGCTGGCCCTAGAGAAATGACGTCTCTGATGCCTCACTCCCCCACGACCTTATAGGTTATGGGACACCTTTACCTTTACCAGGAAATGTCCTTGGCTGTGGAGTTTGTTCTGTTCCAAAATCATTTGAAAGAAATCACACTCACACAAATGGAATCCTCATTAAATTAAATGTAAAATCAGTCAATCTGTAGACAAATTTGTACAACTGGGTAACATGAAATCAACTCCTGGCTAAATATGTACAGTGTCTATGAACGTTTGGTTTGAGCTACAGTTGCAGAAAAGGGGTGCATTGAACAAGAATTGCATGATAGAACAACACAACACACGGTGTCGCTTCTGTTAAGATTTTTCACTTTACAAGTTTTGGCATCGTATATATACTGCATTCAGTCTTTCACTCCAAGCCAGACAGCCTGCCTTCCTCTAGAGCCCACCAGAGGGTGGAGAGAAAGAGATCCGATTATATGTGCAAATAAATATATTCACAGATTTTTTTTTGGGGGGGGGGGGGGGTAATTGGTGGGCTGGCAACTCCTCTCCCCCAAGACGGCATCCCAAACAATACACAGAAACCTTGTGGTAACAACACAACATGACTGCAAGTCAATCCAACCAAACCCAACATAATGTAGTAAAAGTTTACTTATTTACCAAAAAAATATTAATGTTTGGCTTAACTGCTAAATTTTCTTTTTTAAATGACTGCTTGGATTTATATTCACCAGAGAGCAATTCACTCTTATTAGTTAGCTTAGTCAAAACAATAAATTTACCAAATGCTTTTTTTTTAATATAAATTATGGGACAATACTACTACTATCATTCAATGACCATATTTTAAATCCACTAATTGTTCCCACTGTAACTTTTGTTTTTCATCCACTTCTGCTCCTGCCAAGTTTCACAGTACAATACAACATTGTAGGATACAGAACAGTTCAAAACAAAACAGCACAAAGCTTTTTTTCTCGCTTGTCGCTCACAAGACACCTCTCTTAAAGCACTGCTGGCTGCAGTGACTGAACTAAGGAGTATTCGTGATGGCCGATCAGGAACAACGTTGATTTTGGCAGCTGCTACCAGATAGGTGGTTTTTGTCTATACTGACAAGGTGGATATTTTGCGCAAGTGAATGAACAAGAGTGCATACAGGTGTTTATATGTACATTTAAGCCAGTCGTGTCCTGAATAGCTTTATACAATGCCTCAGAAATCATCCATTGTATCAAACTTGGTGTTCTCTTTAACGTTCATTACCATAATGATAATCATATTCATTGTGAGATAGTTCAAGTAAGAGGCACAGAATTTTGAAAACAGTGTTGGGGGAAGTGGAGTAATCCCTGAGGCCGAAATGTCAGATATCTCAACAGCCCACCTCGCTGCAAATATCCTGATTTTTGTTTAAAATCCAAATCAGTATTGCTTTCAGTTCTTACAAAATGCCATCCACTTGATGCATGCACAACTTGCCTGGTTTGACAAATCTCTGATCAAATAGCTAGTCCACATGATGATATTTGTTCACCATAACTTTGTAATGTTCGGTTATAAAATCAAAATAATTGTCCTCTGCTCCGTGATTTGTTCTAGTGTGTTAACAGTTCAGTTGACTAATCGAAATCATCATTGTCGTCGTCGTCACTGCTCTCTGCCTGAGGGGACGCTTCGCGGGTGACTCGGTTGATGTTGGCCAGAGTGTTGCGCAGCAGCTGTTGGTGGGAGTCTGTCATGGAGGTGGACACCGCTGCACTCTCCGGCGTGTCCTGGGTAACGGGCCTCAACTGGACGCCACTTCGGATAAGAGCAAACATGCTGGCCAAAGGGTCTGCTGAAAAATTGAGAAAAAAAGATTTTTTTTTCAAAAAAGAGTTTAGTTGACCAACCCATCATTCTACTTCCCTATTTATAACTAACTAACTTCTGATAGTTCTGAAGCTGAAACATGTGGCATACAATTAAAGCAGGTCAAACACTGCACTGTCACAATTCAACTGAAACTGACAGTTCAGACAAAAAATAGGCTGAAACCAGTATTTTCAACACCTCTCTACTTTTCAGCTGAATATAGGCAACGAGTTTTCTCAGGTTCTTTGCTTTATTTTGTTAACTAGTGGAAAATACATATTCAAGATGTTTGAGTTTGCATGCTTTAATTTGTTTTGCCGGTCAAGATTTTGAGCTAAGATGCTCTTGGTGACCTTGAAAATTAACACATTAAAATTTAATTTGCCAGGGCCCATAATTTTTTTTTTTTTAAATTCAGTTCACTAATTTTTGGTTGTTTTTTTTCCTGGTACATTTGTAAAACCTATTTGATCTCAAACCCTGGTTTTTTAACGTGTTATTTTTTCAGCTAGAGTGCTTATATGTAGACTATTACTACTACTACTACTACTACTGCAAGTGTTGCTGTTGTCATTCGGAGTGCAAGTACCTTCCTCTGCAGCCACTTCTTTCTGTGGTCGGCTGGCTGCAGGCTTTAAGCGACTGCGACCAGACACCAATTCTTTCAGGTCCAGGCCACTTCCTGAACTGGGCTTGTCCTCCTTCATTTCCTCACGACTTTTCAGGCGGTTTTTGGCATCAGCAAAAGGATTACCACCCAGCGAAGGACCTAGAACACCCAAAGCTGACAGTGGTGGGGGTGGTGGTGGGGGGGGAGGAGGGGGAGGAGGACAACCTGGAGGGGGTGGTGGAGGTGCTGGTGGTGAAGCAACATCAGTTGATGCTCGATCTTCATCCCTCTCATCCAGCTGTGGGGGTGCCCCTTTGACGTAGATAGTAATGCTGGCGTCTTGTTGTGCTGTTCTGCTCTTGCCCACAGATTTCCGTGGGCGGGCCCAAGGCTTCTGCACATTTTCTTTGTTCTTTGAGGAGGATTTGGCCGAGCTGTTGTTGTGGCTGCTGTTCCAAGGTGTGGCGCCCCCTTGGGGGGAGCTCTGCTGGGAAATGCGTGGGGAGCGAGAGGGGGTGTTGGAGACGAGCGAGGCCATGCTACCACTCAGGCTGCCAGACATGCGACGCTCACTGGGTCGCTGATAGCGCGGTGGTTTGATGGCAGCAGGGGCTGGGTATTTCTGAGGAGAGAATGATATGGTATTCATGATGTTTTCTGCATTTTCTTGGAGTAATACTCTGAGCTACTTTTTGCAAACTTCCAGTTTATGTGTATGGTACAGATGGCTTCTTTTCCCAGATCATGGAGTTCTAAACTGGTTCCCCTTTCACCCTTCGCTTCAATCCTTTTTAATTCTAAAGGTTTATATGATAATAAGTAGTCTACTCAAACCCCTATCAGAGTTCAGAGCTGATCACACCTCAAGGTTCTATCCTATTAATAGCATGCAGAGAATCTATAGTGCCTGATATGATCACACCTCAAGGTTATATATATAATTGTATCAATAGCATGCAGATATGCAATGCAATTATGCTGCAACACAACAAAATATAATAATCTTGTCTGGCTCTATTACTCCACATTGGCCTCAAGGATACAGAGAAAAGTCACAACTGTTCAACAGACATAGTTCCATCAACAAAAACATGTACAAACCACAAATGATACTGATATATAAATCAAATGTTTTAAACATACCAACCAACCAACCAACCAGCTACTTGAACCCAAGGAAAAAAGGCTACCATTTTAAACGCCTTCAGCCGTTCCACGGTTTTCCTTCTTTCTGTATCATAGAAGTCTTTCTTTTTGAACTGTTCAGCTTTCTGCTCCTCTCGTTTCTGGACAAAACAGTACACACTCAATATAAGTAAAAGAAAGAAAAGAAAACTGGAACAAAAATGTCAGGCAATCTGGGCAGGCAACTAGATGTCCCCCCTAAAAAAGGAGAAAGACACACGGTCGGTAGAGGACTAGTGCATGTTTATTGGACTGAAGCACAAAAAGTAAGAATACTGCAGACTTTTCTGTCAGCGACACTGAGTATGGAGCATTCTGCACACACTACACAACAACTGAAAAGTGATAGGGGATGGAGAAAGGGGGAAGTTAGGGCAAAACCAGTTTTTGGACACATGCTTGGCCACTGTATCATCAATACACTGCTCAAGCCTCTAGTTCCTATCACAGCTGTATGTACGAATGTTTTTATGTATAAATCTGTATACACAGTTCTGTGTTTGTGCTGTTGCATAAGTATATCAAATTTTTTTTTAAACGTTCTTTTTAAAACAAAGAAGGGGGGGGGGGGGTCATTATCTGTAGTGTTAGCACTCTAAAAAGGTATCAAAAGGGGGAAGATATTACTTCACATGATCCTGAAAACTATAAGAACGCATTTAAAAAATCAACTCGGAGAAAAAGCAAAATTCTATCCTTTTTTTTTAATTTAAAAAAAGGAAAAATATGCTTATAAATAATCACATACTCATAAAAGGAGAAGTAAGGTTAAGAAAAAACACAAACTTGCTTACAATCTGAATGGAATGACGGGCCCGGAAACGTTCCGCTTCTTCCTCCTTCCGCTGCTCCTTCCCAATGTGTTTCTGCTCCAAAGTTGTCTGTAAAACAGTCACAGTATTACCGCCCCTATGATCTCAAGGAGGGCTTCACAATTCTAGTTGCACAAAATGCAGGCTACCATGAGGCATCAAAAAACAAGATCCATGATCAATTTGTTTAGTTCCAAGTCTTGTATACCACACACAGCAGCAGCAGCAGCAGCAGCATTAGAGCTGCAAAAACATCTTGAATACATCTGCAAGTATAAC
Source organism: Rapana venosa (assembly GCA_028751875.1). Lineage (NCBI taxonomy): Eukaryota > Metazoa > Mollusca > Gastropoda > Neogastropoda > Muricidae > Rapana > Rapana venosa. The sequence continues at coordinate 1,890,700 of CM054153.1, read as the reverse complement.
AAACAAACAAACAAACAAAACATCTTGAATACATCTGCAAGTATAACAAACAAACAAACAAAACACCTTGAATACACCTGCAAGGTATAACAAACAAACATCTTGAATACATCTGCAAGGTATAAAAAACAAACATCTTGAATACATCTGCAAGTATAACAAACAAACAAACAAACAAAACATCTTGAAACATCTGCAAGGTATAACAAACAAACAAACATCTTGATACATCTGCAAGTATAAAACAAAACAAAAAAAAAACATCTTGACTACATCTGCAAGGTATAACAAACAAACATCTTGAATACATCTGCAAGGTATAACAAACAAACAAACAAAACATCTTGAATACATCTGCAAGGTATAACAAACAAACAAACAAAACATCTTGAATACATCTGCAAGTATAACAAACAAACAAACAAACACCCAACATCTCCAGCCTGTACCCCCCCGCCCGCAAAAGAAAAAAGGGAGACACTGCTTCTCATTCCCTCCGTTTAGTTTCCCAGCCAAAGTTCATGACCGGCAGCTGGCAGCGCGTGGATATAAATAAACGGGGCAAAAGGAAAGGCAGCACTAGGGGCTTGCAGCTGTAGCCGTGTTCAGCCGTAAATTACCCTTGTGTCTTTCACACATCCTCTTGCACAGTGAATTGTTTAAAAACGACAAGCAAAGCACTATTTAAAATGAGCTTTAAACGGCTTTCTTTTGACTCCAAACTCCATGTACTTTCTTTCATACTGGTTGATGTGACAGCAGTTCAAACAGACATGAAGATCAACAGGAGAGGTGCAGGAAGAAACACACTCTCTCTCTAAAAAAGCATTTGTTTATATTATATAAACAATGAACATAGAGAAAACACTGAATATGTCTGCATGCAGACTAACCTTTTGGGGGGGCTGCGACATTGAACCTGTTGGCAGAACGAGGCCATAAATAAACACACCCTAGCTGGCTACTGCGCGCAGCCAGCGGCGTGAGAGGCAGGGTGATGGAGAGTGTGGGGAGAGAGTCTGGGGCACTCATTAGTATCAGCTATCTGACTTCACTATAAACACTCCTGCTGGTCAGGCGTTACAGCACGTACACAGTCTACTGTTTCATCAGCTTTTAGTGGTATCCTTGCTACAGCTGAAGGTTTGTTCATGAACCAATTCCAGTACAGCTCATAATTATAGCCCCGACAACACACTAGAAAACAGATGTCTTGGCAGTATCCCACACTGTCATCAGACAAAGATACCTCACAAATGGCTCAGGTTTTTATTTCACTGATGTTTCTGATACTATACAAAAAGCATTTTCTGATCCTGTTAAGAAATTGTTGTGATCAAATGTTTATCTACTTATCAGTCCTGTGTTGTGTAAAAAACAAAACAAATTGCACACAGGCCTACACTTTGACATCAAAGCAACACCAAAAAAAAAGCAGAAAGAAAACGCACACACACAAAATGGATGACAAAATTTACAAAACTGCATATACACGGGAACTAGAATTTTAAAAAAGCACATGAGTGCTTATTCCATTATCCTTGAAATAAAAGAATAAGCGAAATAAATAAACGCACACACATGAGCGCACGTACACACACAACACACAAGCAGACAAACATACACACACACACAAAATAGCATAAATACATGTACGCATACCCTATACTCACACATACGCGCGCGCGCACTCATACACGTGCGCGTGTGCACACCACACACATGTAACTACAAGAAGATGCGCACGGCACACATGTGCTTGAGAAATCTAACAACTTGAAACTGACACACAGCCAGGAAGCACCTGGCAAATGTAGGTGCTGTGGCCGATCACACAAACACACACACACACACACGTTCACACAATCATACACGGGCACATACGCATACACACACACACGCGTGTGCGCGAACACACACCACGCGCAAATGCACACCACGCCCATGCACGCACGCACACTCACATTCCCACGCACACACACACACACACAATAACACACACACGCACACGCATGCATGCAGGGACGCACACACACACACATGCACTCACACAAAGTAGATCTCTCCCCCCCCCCCCTCTCTCTCTCTCTTATTCAGTCTCCTATTTTAGGGTTGTCTGATATCACTTTAAGTGGAAAGACGTTAAAATTGAAGACTTACTTACTTACCTACACACACACACACACACAGAAAACAAACACTCAGCCCTTCGTTTCTTGGGAAACACTGTGTTTGTAAAAAAAAATGTTTAAAATTAGTTAACCGAAGTAGCTGTACAACCGTCACCACAAACAAGTAAAGCAGGTATTAAAGTTTTGTTCACTAAAGTATGAGTACTGTAAAAATCAAGTAGGACATCCAGCATCGAATGATAAATAAGCCTTTCAAATAAAAATTCACCCAGTCGCTAATAGACAGCAAAGAAGGAATGTGTGCTGGCACCGCGAGACGCTGGACTTGGACCCCTGACCGCGCGGTGCCTAGATAGCAGCCAGATGGTGTTTAGGTTACGGAGTGAAAGTTCCAGCCGCCAACTAAAGAGTCGGGTTTTTCCTGTTTTGAGCAGCCGTGGAGAGTGCGCGCACATTCAAATAAGAATTACTTACATTCAAATAAGAATTACTTATTTGTTTAAGTTTCAATTAGGGTGCATAGGTAAGAGCCAATAAATTTCATTTTAAAATCGCCCATTACCCAGTCTGTGTGGTATGAATACCTCTAGGAAAATAATTCTAGTTAGAAAAAAAACTTGTCTTGCTGGTGTCCCCCTTCATCCATGTACAACACGTGAGCAGATACGGTCAGTCACCCACCTTCTTAGTGCGAATACGAGCTCGTTGTCTGTGAAGGGAAGCCAGTTTGGTTTGTAATGCCGCTAGCTGGGGGTCATCTGAAGCACTGGGCATCTGAGAGCTCAGAGTGTCATCTTCATCACTTAGGTCATCCACATTCTCTACAGCATCATGGAAGGTGATGCTTTCTTCTTCCTCCTCTGTAAACATCACCATTATCATTTCTGTCATCAGTTCTTCTCTGAAAATACATACATAGTCTGTGCATGATGGACAGACAGTGAAGCTCTTCATCATTCCCTCAGACCCCCAATAGCCTTCACAACTACTGATAGCTCATTCTCTCACATATACTGATACCCTCTTTCTCCTTCCCCCCTTCCCCCTCTCTCTCCATGCTATGTATGCCATGAAATAAGGAGCAGTGTTGATTCTAGAGTGCGCCCTTGCGGGATTCCCGCATTTTTTTCAAAATTGCCGCAAAGTGATGCGGGCAGTGCGCCCTAACGGACGCCAAAAAAATCCTGGACGGCGCATTTTTGAACAAACAGTGCACCATGGCAACTGCTGTTTATATAATCTCTAAAATTAAGCACTACTCCTCCCCCCAAGTTCTCAGATGATGCTTCTGGTTAGCTAAGCGCTTCACTTTTGACCAATCACAGAAACTGTAGTTCGTCCTCCTCAGTCCTCAGTTCAGTTCATGGGTCAGTCGTCAGTTCATGTAGCGTTCATTACGTTTGTAGGCTACCCCCAGGGCCACAACAAGCCCTCTTCATAACAAAGCAGGCTCCATCCTGCTCTGTTGTGGGTTCGATACGTCATCTTCCAAGAGGCCTTGTACTCCGGAAAAATAGTGACCTCATTGGGACAGAGATCGTTGAGGAGATAGCAGAAGCCCAGCAGGTTCAGAGCTGGAGATCTGGCGAGACAAGTAGCCTTGGCTTGAGAATATCGAACATGGCTATCTATGGGCTGTGTTTCAAATGTGGTAAGGACTAAAGGAGATTTCCTCATTACAGAACAGCATTAAAGCATCACGCAAGAACACTGCAGATCACCAGAGGCTGTTCAAGATAAAACGTCAGAAAGACTTCCATCAGTCAGGCAACTCTCTCTCAATGTACAATCTGGGGTAAAAAACAAACCCAAGACTTTGACATTAGCTTTAATCTATCATCTAGATCTAGATCTCTGTGGAAATACAAATTTGACCTCCTCCTCCTCTGTCCTCTGTACGATCTTGGGGTGGGGGAGGGGGGTGGGGACTGAAAGAAGACTTTGATATTGGTTTTAATCTATGTAAATCTAGATTTATCTCTCTGAAAGTGGAAATACAATTTTGATCTCTCTCTCTCTCTCTCTCTCTCTCTCTCTCTCTCTCTCCCCTTTAAATAAAATTCATTCAATTCAATTCTCTCTCTCAATTTGGGGGGGGCGGGGGCATCTATCACTCTGAATGTGGAAATATAAAATTGACTTTGATTCTCTCTCTCTCTCTCTCTCTCTCTCTCTCTCTGTACCATCTAGTTGAGAAAAAACTCTGATATTGGCTTTTACCTCTTGTCTCATCTACATCTATCTCCCCAACTCTGTGGAAATACAAATTTAACTTTGATCTCTCTCTCTCTCTCTCTCTCTCTCTCTCTCCTGTGTCACAAGTGCTTACTGCATTGCATATTAACTGCAACACTTAAAGTGAATATTAAATCCTTTTCTGCCTATGTATCTGCTTGTTTGTTTTGTTTCTCTTCCTTGAAAAAATAGCAGAAACAGAGTACTGAGGGGGAAGCAAATACTACTTGTCCCCTTTTTATGAAGGCCCCCCCCCCCCCCCCCCTTTTTTTTTTTCATTTTAGGGGGCCCTTGGGCCCCTTATTTTGAAATCCTAGAATCAACACTGTGGATTGACTGACTGTGGGTCCTGGCATAGACTAGGAGCACATTTTGATGGAAAACTTTTATGCCCATCCTAAACACACACACATCCTCTTTCACTCACTCTCCACACACATATCCATACATGTATGCATACACACACACACTCACTCTCTCTCTCCTCCTCCGTACTTTACACATGTTTTCTCATAGTCTAGTAGATGTATTTGGTTTGCTATGATTTTAAAGTACTGTGTGTGTGTGTGTGTGTTTTGTTTTTTTGTTTCTCATCTTTCTTTATTTGAACAAAAGTTTGGTGCTCCAGTATGCAGCAAACTGCAGGGAATAGTATGCATTATAGAATATTAACAGTTTTGTGTTCAAGACTAAAACAACATAATGACAAAGAAAGACAAAACTATTTGGAAATGTTGTGGTAATAGAAGTAACCATAAAGTATGGAACAATGTTCTCCTCATTTTTGTATGTACAGTAATCTTGTTTCTGATAAAACTAGCCAAGCAAAAATTAAGCAAAACTAAATTTTATCTGCACCTTAGAAGTGTTTCCGTATACTGAAAACGCATGAATATGTATTGAATGTTGATTACTGTGTGTTATGTACTGCGTTATATCGTGATGCTTTCCCAAATCAACTTTGCATTGTATTGTGGCCCAAGGCCGATGTGCAATTAAACTAGTTCAGAGTTCTCTCCTCCTCCCTCTCTCCATCCCCCCCCCCCCCCCCCCCACTACACACATTGCACACACATACCACTGATCTGTTTGGCTCGGTTGTGGATCTTGGCGCGGACTAGAAGTTCCTTTTGGTGCAGAATGTCCATTTCTGTCTGCAGGACCTGACACTGCCAGCGATACACGGTCTTCTCCAGGACCTCCAGCTCTTGGTAAACAGTGCTGCTTTCACCCAGAAAGGCAATCTGTAACAGCACGCCGCCCTCGTCACCCAGCAATGCTTCTGTCGGCAGTGTTTTACAGGCCCCTCAGAGGGTGAGGGAGAAAATAAAGGAAAATGTAGAGTAAGATACCACCAAAAAGTCTGTCTAAAAGACTCGTTTTGTAGCTATGATACCACAGCAGACATAGGGTACTGTTAATGGCGTAACTAGTTCCACCATACATGAAAATCAGCATACTTTAGCCATGACGATACTTATGAACATGTATTAATTCAGACATTTTTTTGTCACAAGCATGGGCATTTACTATTTAGAAATCATCACTAACAACACTACACTACAACCATAACAAAGCTGACAACATAATTATCTAAAATCTTATAAATACTAATAGTGCCAGTATAAGGCAATGAAAAAAAACATTCGGTGAATAAAAAAAGGAATACAGAGTATCTGTCAATGGGAACAGATTTATTACATAGAAATAAGAATGAAAAAATAACACCCTCTCAAAAACCCACAAAATCCTCCTTGGACTCCAGAAGAAAAGGTATGGGAAGCACTTAAGGAAATGGGGAAAATCGCTTCATGCACTGTGTGTGACTAAGGCACATGGTCACACACACACACACACACACACAAACATTCTGTGGTTGTAGCTCACTTGTTCTTTCACTTTGTCTCTCTCTTGTATCTGTTGCTTTCTTCTGTTCTGCAGCAGCTGCGCGTTCTCTCCATGCTGACCAATCTTCAATCTGGAACAAAACATCTTCATAACAACACTGCACTGTGTAATGTTATACAGTCCTGTGTCATAGTGTGCTTTACTGTGCAGAGCTATCAACCCTGAAAGTATTTAAGTTACCACGGTTAGGAGAACTAATACTTGGCCAAAACAAAGAGTAAAGCTTCATTTACCCAAGACATCCCCAAAGTGGAGACGTGGCTACCACACAAACGCTGCATGTGTAAAATCTCCTCAATGGTTAACCTGGAGCTTTAGCCCAGGATCAAAACCAAAAAAAGCCCCAAAGACAAGTACATGAAAACTTCCAAATATCATCTCAAAACTTGCTTCTCAATACTACAAAATGGTCATTCATTTTCTCTCCCCCACACTTAATACTCAGCCACAATTCTGGCAACAGCTTACCATAACACTCTCAACATCATTGCCACTCATTTCCACACTCTTGCTAAAAGCTCACCACTCCGTCATCTAAGCGCTATCAACAGTTCACCATTCTCCCTCTCCTTGCTCTCCACACACTCACCTCATCAATCTGTCACCAGCCAGTAGCTCAAAGGCATTTTTGCCAAAGCGTTGTCGGTCCTCTTCCATCTTTTGTATCAGTCCTGGACAAAACAGACATGAAAATAGACTATGCAAGTCAAAATATGATCGTGATACCTAGAGGGATCTTATATAGATTGTCTAAAAAATCATAATATGGAATAGTTTATAGGAATCATACTATTGTCTAAAAATCTAATATACTGTCTAAAAATCTAAATGATTGTCTTAAGCAGATCATCTTTTTCTTTCTTTTTTTCATCATTTCCATACCACTTTTAAGTCATGGCAGATTTCTCTGCATGAAATTCAGTCTGCTCTTCCCAGGAAGAAAGTGTCGTCACAAGAGCAGCGCCACCCTTTTCATTTTTCCTGTCTGCAACTGTATTTGTTTCCCTATCAGAGTGGCTTTTTCCTACAGAATTTTGCCAGGGACAACTCTCTGTTGCCATGGGTTCTTTTACATGCGCTAAATAATTATGGGTAATAAACAGGACCTCAGTTTATTGTCTCATCCGAAAGACTAGCACCCAGACCACCACTCATGGCCTAATGGATGGGGGGAAGTTTTTGGCCCAAACAGAGATAAACCACTGCACACTTCCAACCCGGAGTTTTCGCTTTCTATGCAGGTGCGTTACCTCTAGACCCTGGATCAACCAGTCTGGATTTTATTACAACGCATGTTGGTCATTTGTTTTAGTGACCCCCCACTGCAGTGTCTTGGCCTGATGGTGGCCTCCCAGCAGAAGAACACCAACACAACACTCGCTTCCCCATGCATGGCTGCCATGTCCAAGCCTGGGCAGAATGAGCCCAAGTGTTACTGTAGATAGTAGAAATATAGTACTGGGAGGAGCTTTTACAATTCTGATGATTTCAGTTTCTCTACTTACTTGATATATTTCATAATCGCTCATCAAATATAGCCTGATTTATGTAATGCATGACCATGTGAGCAGGTTGGCTTTTTTCCCCAGCTCGATAAGCAAATGATTAACTCGCTGCTTTCTAGGGCAGTGAAAACTTGGTTGGAAAAAAAGAAAAACCAAGAAAATTGAACCAACTTTCCTTCCTGCCTGAAGAGAAGACTGCCTGGAGAAATCATAAGAATTACATATATAGGCCTACAAAGATTATCCAAATCTTCAAAACTGTTTTTCTGTCAACTGGTAGTTTGTATACTATCTTTCTTTTGTTTTTACACCAGATTTTGTATTTTATAATAAATGTAACATATGCACAGTACACTAACATCACTTAGTAGTAAAAATCTACCTCTATAAACCTCCACGGTCTGGGAGTAGTAGGTGATATACAGGTCCTGTATCACATCCAGGGCTTGTTCGTGTTGTGCTTTCCATTCAGTGAAGGCTCGCTTTCCCTCATCTTTCACTCGTTGCCCGACATCTGGGTTCTGTAGTATGTCTTTGGCTGCTCTAAGTTTCTTCAGAGCCATCTGCAAGAGAGTTTCAAAGTGCCATTCTTATTCTAAAAAGTAAACCGGTTGCATTCATTTTTTCCCCACAAAGCCTAGTGCTTTTAACTTTTCAACAAAACACACATGAATTGTATTCAATAACTGCTCTTTAGAATGGGGTGGGTTAAGTTACACAACTTTTCTCTGATTTGCATCATAAATAAATTAATTATTAAACAAAAGCATGAAGAGTAAGATCTTTCATGGTTCAAAAGGCTTAGCAGAGCTTTCCAAAACCTGAAATCACTGGAAGCTGTTTCTGATGATGTGAAAAATTATGTGATCTGTTATGTGGATTTTTACACATAACACTTAGTAATGTAATTTTTACACATTACACTTACTAGGGACTTTGTCACTGAGTTTTCTCATTATGCTCCACAAGAAAGGCAATCTACAGCAATGCCAGAACTATCAAATGATCAGCCTCATAAGCCATGCTAGTAAAGTAATGTTAAAAGTCATCTTGAACAGAATAAAACTACAGGCAGAAGAGACACTGCCAAAAACAGGCAGGCTTCTGCCCAAACAGAAGTACTAAAGAACAAATATTCAACCTGCAAGTTCTGTATGAGAAATACAACCAGCACCAACAGAAACTGTACCACGTCTTCATAGACTTCAAAAAGACGTTCGACCGTGTATGGCATAACGCATTATGGGCCACAATGAAGAGGTACAACAAGGGACAAAAGATCATTCAGACCATCAAAGAGCTGTACACAAAAGCCACCAGTGCAGTGCTTGTCCAAGGCAAGGCTGGAGAATGGTTTCATACCTCAGTGGGAGTCCGTCAAGGCTGTCTCCTATCACTAACATTGTTCAATGTCTTGCTTGAGCGCATGACTGATGCCTTAGAAGATCACACTGGCACTGTCAGTATTGGAGGACAGACAATGACCAACCTCGGGTCTGTCGATGACATTGATGGACTGGCAGGAAATGAACAGGAACTAGCCAACCTAGTGTACCACCTGGACAAAACATCCTCCAGATATGGCATGGAGATCAGTGCCGAGAAGATAACACTCATGACAAACGGTGCCTAGCTAAATAGTACCAAGATCACAGTCGGTGGCAAAGAACTTGAGGTTGTAGATCACTTCAAGTACCTTGGAGCTATTATTAGTGAAGAAGGTTCAAAGACATAAATCCTCGCCAGAGCTGTATAAGCAGTAACAGCAGTGGTTAAGCTCAAGACCATCTGGAAAGATTGAAACGTCTCTCTCAGGACCAAGCTCAAGCTACTGCATGCATTGGTCATCTCCACATATCTATGTAATCGACATGCAATTTATAAGGAGACCTTGGAATGAGAGCTCAGAAGACTCTGACATTCATCCCAATCAAGAATCTGACAAACTATTTAATTAAAGGAAATCCGGGCTTTGAGATAGATGCTCGAAGACTCCTGACTTTCATACATACAACAAGAAGTCGACAAAGCCATCACCCAAGCAAGAGAAGACTATGAAGACTGCTGACCACAGTCAAGAAAGGAGCTCCAAAGTAGGGCATTTGACAACATCAGATGGGCACTCCAAACCATACTGCAAGGAACAGTGCAGGGAGAAGCGAGGCAGGTGAAGAAGAACGCAGACAACATGAATGGACCAGAAGAGCTGCTCACACCCAGGTTTGCCAAACACAGCAAATGAGCACTGGTGCAACCTATCAGCAGTGCACTAGACTCCGGAGGGGTTATGGGAGCAGATGAGACATTGTAAAAAATTACACGTAAGTTTATTAAACAAGGAAATAGAGGATAAGATAAAAGATGGAGAATAATAATATGTACCAATAAAATAACAAGCTATGTGCTTTATATATATAAAATATATATATAAGTTTAATATAAATGTGTTACTGTTTTATATATAATACATTGTGTGTGTATGGTACACAATAAACAGAAACAATTATTTGCTTTAAGAAACAGGTAAATGATGCCAGTTCTATATCAGTTCTATGCTTGCAATTCATTAAACAACCATTGCATAAGGCACTGAGTGACTGACAATATACTGAGATATAAATTATATGGTTAGGCAGGTAAATGATGCAATTGGCTGATTGTTCTACTCTCTCTCTCTAAACACACACGTACACATACACACACACTATACTGTTGTACACAAAGATAACATGAATAGTATACTTGAATTGATTTTTTAATAACGATTCTGAAAAAACAATGACTACAATACCTCTCTCAGATCCAAGAAAGGCTGCAGTTCCCAGTTGTAAAACTGGGCAAAAGCATCCAGCAGTTTTTCCACAGTCTTGTCCTCTCTGGTGTAAGCTTCCGCCACATCACTCATGGTCACACACTGTTCCAACTCAAACCTGACATTCCTCAGCTCCTCCTCGGCCTTGTGGATCTCTTCCAAAAGTCCCTGCTTCTTCAGTTCCCCCATGCTTTCAAAATACTCTGTGGTGTCTGGTTCTTCAAACAAGGTGGCCATCAATAGAGTTTCTTTGCACATTTCCAAGGCAAGAGTGAAGTAGTTCTCCAATGCATGACAGATGTCCTCCACATTTTTTGGCACTTTGGGAGAGTAGAAGATGGCCCAGACTCCTTTCGGTGCATCTGGCAGATGAGGGAAATGGTCGGTGAGGAGTGGATGGATGAGCGTCAACACCTGGTTGATGGCTTTGAGTTCCTGGATGGAAAATGCTGCTGAACGGCTGCTACAGTCATCAGTGTCTCGTGCCACGCGACTGCGCTTTCGACATGTCACGGCAATTTTATGTTCAACGTCGTGCCATGAGACTAGGAAGGTTAACCGGGGCGGGATGGTTTCATCTTTGAAAGGGTTCTCCTTGACTGCCACCCACCCCTCTAGAGAATCCAGACGCTCTACTTCCAACATGGTGATGTACACAGAGAACTTAAGTGTACAAGGAATCCCTTATTTTTATAATATAATATACCTGTGCTGAACTTCCCACTACTGTTTATCAATGCTGCAAATCTTCAACAACTTTGTTCATATATGGTAGGATGGATTCTGACTTTGTCCACGGTTCCCACTCATGATTGTACTTTTTCTTGAGAAAGACAGACCTGAAACAAGCATTGCATATTCATGACTATTGTCAATGTCAGTATTGCTTATGTCACCTTTAAAATTAAAGTACTGATCAAAAGAAATACCAACAGGAGTCAGGTTCACATAAAATTACTTTATCAGTTTATGTTTTCCTCCCTATTTTATTTAACACAATTTTCAATATATTTCTCAACATTAAAACTCAAACTAAATAACTTTAGTAAGTCAGACTGTGTGACATAATTTTTTTTAATGTTCAGTTCTATTACATTTTTGTATCTGATAATGTAGTAACAGTGATTTGTCCAGAAACCAGTTCAAAACAATCTGAATTAAATAATTGCTATCATTTTCTACAGCTGTAGAGCTCTCCAACTTTGTTGCTACATGCAAATTTTTAGTGACCTATTACATACAGCATTAATTGTAAGAAGACATCAAGCACTAAGGTAGTCTAATGTTCCTACCAAAAGGTTAAACAAAACACAACACACACACACACACAACACACACACACACACACATACAACCAACTATAACCACTGCTTCTACCTGTAATGCTACAGAAGGAAAAAACAAACTGAAAGGAAACAAGCAAGAAAAAGATTAATATATATATATATAATATATATATAATATATAGTCAAAAACACTTTAATCATCCCATGAAGGGCAATTACAATACTGACAGGCAGACTGATAGGCATCAAAATCTCAAAGGACACAAAAAAGCTACATTTCAATCATATTGGTTAAAACATTCCACAATGACTTCAATTAAAAATGTCATGAACACACACGCGTGCGTGCACACACACGCCCATGCACACACACACACCCCAATTATGAACATAATGTTATATATATAATAAATTTAAACAATTAAAAAAACCAATAACATTGACTAGAAGACACCCACACACATACACCAATGTATGAATTCAAAGTTTTTAAGACCATTGACTAGAACAGTAGAAGACAAGACTTATTTCACACACACACATATAATTATGTATTGACTACACTCATGACAATCAGGAAAGTAATTCAGAGAAATGTAAAAAATAGGTAGTCAACATCATTGTGAATTCAGAATTTGAATGCTTTCTTCCACAAAAGAATGTCTTTTTCTGTTTGTTTTGCTGATGGGCACTGAAAACGGCATTCCGAAGCCAACAACTGAAATTCTGGAAACGGCGCATGAAAGGGATCGACCAAAATGGCAGTGGCTTTGCATACAAGCTGCTGATTGCAGAATGACATGAGATAGATCTCTTTGTTCTTCTCAAATTATTTTTGAGCAGATTCTTACAATTCTCTGCAGGCCATTCTTGTTTTTAACACTAAGGTTATTGTACTAACATATGAATGAGAGTCAGGTATTTCCAAGTGGCTATACTGTATACAATATTTATTTATTTATACCCCTTTAACTTAGTCACGGCAGATTTCTCTGCGTGAAACTAGGGCTGCTATGTATAATGGAAACACACACCCATGAATACACCAAAACAACAGAACATACCCTCATCCCCATGTTATTGCCTTAGTTAAACACCAAAACCAAAATCTGCCTTTGACCATTTTCGTCCGAGAGGGTTGGCATAATTTGACTATATCATTTATTGAATTATTCTTTGTTTCTTTGTTAACTTAGCTTCATCAGTTTTTGTGTTATGATCTTAAGACGTAATTTCTTTTGGAACCTACTACTTTCAATATAGGCCTAAGCTGAGGCCATCGATGTTATAAGATGGCATTCTTCTTATATTTGTCCCAAATTTGTCAACTTTCTAAAGCAAAGACCTTTGGTTTTCATATTTTGGAGCATGATACTGAGTCACAATTAAGTGACTGCTGACAGCCACCTCTGAACTCCCAAGTGATGGATAGGGAGTTCAAGGTAATTTAGTACACAACACACAGGTAAACACCTTTGACCATATCACTCACTTGTCTTCTTCCTCAAAGGATACTCTAAACCAATTTCTTTCATCCGTGGCTTCTTTCGTCGAAACCGTGTCTTCCCATCCAGATGATCAGTGTACTGTGATTGAACAAAAAAAAGTGAGTTTCTCTGATCACGTCTTGTCCTGGTGTTTTAAGACCAGTTTTCACAAAGTCGTAAATACAAACAAAGGGTGGACAAACAGCTGATTACTAACAGAGAATGTATTATGTGAGTTTTGGGGGGTTAACAGCATGAGTAAAAGGCAAAACTTGTTAATGAAAGAATTCTTATTTTACAAAACCAATTACTGAAAAAAAGTTTCTCGTCCAAAAGTGCGACATAGGGTTTGCGGCAATCACATGAACAAACATCAGCACCTGAAAATAATTATTTTGGGAGCTTGTTATTACAAATTGGGTGAACAAAAAGTTATGTAAAAGCATTTCTAGAGTAAAAGAAATAAAAGTGCAGAGACATGACAAGACACCCGACGTATCCACACACCAAAAAAAGGAAACTTGAAAAACAATGCAGACGATTGAAAACATAGTTACAGTGTACAGATGCAGATCTCAACTAAAGTTCTAAATGGACAGCACACGGCTGAGTCTTGACTTTCGTCACAACTATTCTTATTACATTTCTGACACAGTCACAGCACTGAAAATTAATTCATATTTGTGAGACCAGGAAAGCTTTAACACGCATGCAAAGTAAAACAAAGGAGAATGAAAGAAAACAAACAGGCAAATTAATGGTGTGCCAAATAATAGTCCTTCATCACTATATATTTTTAGCTTGAAGAAACATGTGCGCGCACGTGCGTGTGTGTTTGTTAACTACATATTTTGTGTTGTTTTGTTTTGCATTTTTCAGATTGTAGAACATGCATTCACTCAAGATTAAGCCCTGATACTTTAGAATGAACATGAGCCCGTGGGCCTAGTTTTATTTGGCAGCTTCATCAGACAATAGCAGACAGAAGACACCTGATAGTATTTTCTTGTGACGTAGGCCTAATAGAGTGTCGTATGCTTACGAATCAAGTTAGAAAATCAAGTTATGAAACTAAACTTCAATTGTTCAATGCATACTTAATCTACACAGATCAAACCATTGGCTCAGTGTCTGTGTAACACAGAGGATAAATATGCAAAATAGATTACTAAGTTTATGCTTTTGCAAGTTCTGCATGGTTTTATGTGTTGGTATAAAACAAACAGTAATACAATTTTTTTTAAAGCCAAAGTGAGATAGAGGCAATGGCAGGACTATCTAGATGGAGTACTCTAGAAGCCCTGGAGATAGATATTTCTGTTTTATTTCAATGTCAGCAATTTGCTTTTTTTGTTTTGTTTACACCTTATAAAATTGGACATACAATCTTTTTTTTTTTAAGACAAAAGTATGTGTCAGATTCAAATGGGTAATGCAGCCACAAGCTATGTTGCAACTCTGTTTTGATTTCCAGTCTTTCTAGCTGAATTCATTTGCATAGCCCCACCCTTTTTCTCTGTGAAAAAAAAGAGGGGGGGGGGTTAAAAAAAAAAAAGGCATGTCTAGAACAACTCCAAAATAAACTGGCCTAAATTTTCACTAATTTACCAGATCTTGCAAGTAGCTGTGTCAAAAGACTTGGGTGTCTGTAATAATATGCCTTTTCTTCTTCCTGGAACACTCAGACAACAAATATTGCTATCTGTAATATGGGCGAAAATGCGTTACACTGCTGTTAAGCACCTGATACTTAGGTCTAGCGCATCCGACTTTGGCGTAGGTGATAATTGTTATCTTTAAAGTCTGTCTGGGAAATAACCACAGAGGGATGGCCAAGAGGCATGGCCAAGAAGGCAGGGACAAAACACACACAAAAAGACAAGAAGGGGATGACAGGGAGAAAAAGAACAAGTCAGAAACTAAGGGAGAGAGACAGAAAAGATGGAATTTCTAGCACAGAATTTCCAGAAGGTGGGAATGCGATTTATACCGACAGGCCCTCGGCATCCCCAAGGTTGAACTTGTGTTCGACGACGAAGAAAAAGGAAATTATATCATGGTATAGCGTAGGTTGAGAGGAACAGGAAGTGGACTTTCATCCTAATTCTGGAGTGTAATCACATCCCATAAACGAAAGCAGAAAAGAAACTTGGATGTAAAGTGGCAGCCTTGAAAGAGGAAAGAGACAAGGTGAGGTGTATGATTGTTTCTGTTCAACAAATGAATCAAGGAATTTTTGTTATACACATCACGCTAAACTTAAGTTTGCTTTGAATGCTTGAAGAAACGACCAGTTACAAGGTGACTGTTAATGTTATCCATTCATATAATTACTTATTATAATATAAAATACACTCCAAAAATCTAACCACATCGTCATATCTGATATTTGATAACTTCTTATAATATGGCCCATGAAAAAGTATTTCGCGTGCACGCACTCACACACACACACACACACACACACACCAGTGGTAGGAAGGGGGTAGGCTAAAAGGAGCTCAGTATAAGTATTGGGTTATTATTATTAAGATGTATCCCTAACGGGCGGGGACTGGATGTAAAAAAGCACATGTGTGCTTATTCATTATCCTCGAAATAAAAGAATTTGTCATTGTCATTGTCAGACAAGTGGGTGAACTTTTGGTAAGAAGAGTGCCTTGCTTTTGACTTCTGAACATGATCCTCAAAGTTCGACCAGGGGAAGAAACTTTGGAGACTAATGACATCAACAATAGAGACAATAGACAAACACAAAGATACACTAGACAGTTGGCTTCTCCATAACTGTAGTAGACTACCCATTGATCATGGCTGGAAAGCCAGAGGGAGAAGAGAAGGAACATCAAAATCAAAAGTGAGGGGGAGTGGTGAGTCCATTAGAAAAAAAAAGTGCTATGGATTTAGTGACCACTGCCTCTTTGGTTTGGGCAGATAGCCGTATGGAAAGATGGTGTGGTGAGAGGAAGGATTGTGTGTAGAGATCTTGATGAGAGGGGGCAAAGTACTACTACAAGCCTCAGTAAGAACTGTTGTCCAGGTCATCATGACTGGAGTATTTTTTACTTGGAGGTGATCAGTAGACAACAGCCTGTTAAGTGTTATATTTTTAAAAAGTTAACCTTGTACCTATTTAACTTGCCGCAAAGGTGTGGCAGTACAGGGGAGGCTAAGATACCTCATGCTCTTAATTAACTAAGCAATGTTTGTCCATGTTGCTTTGCTGTCTACTGTGCAATTTTGATCATTACATTTACACTTTTTTTTAAAGATAAAAAATAGGGTACCCTTAACTAGGCACAGACCCCACACTTATCTTATGCATTCCTTTAGTTGTCAAAAAAAAAAGCTTTGCATGGTCTAATCTTTGAAGGTTTTTTTTGTGTGTGTGTTTTTAAAAAAAAACCTTTTTTGTTCTGTTTTGTTTGTGTTTGTTTTATATTTTAGTGATATTAGATTTCAAGCTTTACAATGGAAGCCATGGTTTTGTTAGGCTTTTTTGTTGTTGTGCTTTTTGTTTGCTTCTTTGAGGTTTTTCCTTCAGATTTTCAGATAAGACAGCCCCATGTAATTTTGATCATCAGTGATTGTGATTTCCAAATAATGCAATATCTAATGTTAATATTATAAAGTCATTTTGCTCCAGTGTTTTCAGTATCTCTTTTCTAATTTTGTTTTGGATATACATATAATGATTTTTTTATTTATGGAAAGAACCAGTTCACTCTTTTTAATGATGAGCAGCACATCTTTACCTGTCAAAATTCTGTTTTTTCTTGTAGAAAAATATTAGTTTGATTTTTTTGTTGTTTTGTGTTTTTATTTTTCAACTTTTGTCTGTTCCATACAGTAAATGTTGGTTGCGTGCAGTTAGACATGGACACGATGGACATTGAGGCAGACAAAGGAGAGGCTCTGGTGTTTGCCACTGCCTTGATGCAGCAGGTCAACACTGAGGATGTGGCCAACATGGTGAATGTGCAACGAGGAATGTGAGTTGGTGATTAGTGATAGTGTCAGGATACATGTCATTATCATGATACTGATAATGATGTTAATGGTTATCTTGTAATCATGTCAGTAATCATGTAGATAGTCGTAATAATGATGATAAATGACAAAGTATAATGATGTGATACTAATACTGTAATAGGTAATATATATTCAGTTATGTATCAGTTTGTAATTTAATCAGTGGTATGATGATAATGATTTCAGTACGGCAGTAGTAATGAATTTTCAGCATGTCCCTAATGTAAGGTTGCAAAATCCCTACATGTTTTGCTACAAGCAGAAATTGTAACAACTGAGTTGTTTTAATACAAATCTCTCTTGCACTACAGAGAATATGGACATACATTCACTTATTAAGTCTCCCTCACACTCTCTCCATCACACACTTAGTGACTTACACACACATGCATGCATACATGCATGCAGACACACACAGATACACATGCACGCACACATGCAGAACATCTTGCACACGAGTTAAAACCCATTCCACTTTTCAAAAGAGTAGGCCATTGTGTGCCAGTGGGAATGAATGACAAAATTGACAAAACTGCATACACATGGGGACTGGATGTAAAAAAGGACATGAGTGCTTATTCCATTATCCTCGAAATAAAAGAATAAATAAATAGACACACACACTTACCAACAGCACTGTATATATCTATGGATATATATATATATATAATGTACAGGTTGCAGAGGTTTGAGAAAACAAATGAGATGCTGATCAACTTCAACCAGCTGTCTTTCACCCGCTATGAAGCGTCTGTCAAGGACTTCCAGCAACACACACAACTTCTCTACGACATGAAGAAGGATCTGGATTCCATTTTTAAACGCATCAGGTAAGAGAAGGGCACAAAAGTGGCACAGGCCATGTATGCATATTATGCATGCATGCATGCTTGTGCACATGCTTGTATGGCCACACAAAGAGCATGCAAACACATGTACACATGTACTCACCTACATATACACATATTTGCACACACACATGGGATAGCCTGGTGGTTAGAGAGTATATGATTTGACCACCTGGGTTTGAACCAGCTTCAAGGCACCTGTTCAAGATAACCTTTGCCCTGAACTTAACATGAGTGCTGGTCCCACTCCCACTCCCCTGAAAGTCCTTCAAATGAGACTTTACACAGAGGTCTCATGTGTGAACGCATGCAGAACATCTTGCGCACATGTGAAAACCTATTCCGCCTTTTGGAAGAGTAGGCCATTGTGTGCCTGTTGAAACAAATGACAAAATTGACAAAGCCACATTCACTCAGGGACTGGATGTAAACAAGCACATGAGTATTTATTCCATTATCCTTGACATAAAACATAAAATAAAGATAGATACACACACACACACACACGCACGCACGCACGCACGCACAATCAATGCAGTTCGTTGAGCATTCATGTATGCCTGTCTTTTCTGTTGGTTGAAAACAAGTGACATCAGATCTGTGTTGATAAAGCCCTTCAGTATTATACAAAATGGTCTACACTACCAGCCACCATGGCGCAGTGGTTAATGCCTTGGGTTACGGACTGGAAGGTCGCGGGTTCGATTCCCATAAAAGTCATAGGGATTTTTTGGACTCCGGCCGGCTCCTACCCAGAGTGAGTATGCTGTGGGCTCAGTGGGAAGACTGGGACCACACAGTCGAGCTTCATCCACTTAACGGATGCGAGTTTGAGAGTGTTGCTCAAATTACCTGACCAACACTGCAGGTGTCTGTATCTCTCAGCCCGGTTGACGCAGGGATATATTATGATAGTAAGCGTAGAGTACAACCCTGTCAAGTAGTCTCAAAGCATATGCACTTCCACAGGAGCATCATTAGTCATCATCATTGTCATTGATCATTATGCAATAACATTAAAAAAAATTTTAATTGCCTCTGATTCGGTGGTCCTGGTTGCTCTGGTATCATGACCTCACATTCGGTTTGCTCATACACTTCTGTGCCTGTGGTGAGTTTGTGTCAAAGCCTTTGGGGTTGGGGGTTCACAGGGGGACGGTCGTTGGAGGGACGTTGTGGTGGTTGCCACCTTGGGTGGGCAGCTCACTCAGTCTGGCTCCACGACTGAGCTAATACTGTCGTTAGTAGGGGGCTTAGTAGGTGGTGTCCTGCGTATGTTAGCTCAGAACAGGCACCACTGAACACCACCAAAGTGACCCAGCAGTAGTGCAGGGCCCCTGTGGCTGGTGGCCCCACGGCAGCCTGATAGTGATGGGCTCCCTGTGGACTTCCGACCCTGAGGATGAGACATAACGAGTCTGGGTATGGTTGTGGCGGGGGAATTGGAATGAGTGGCATGGGAGCAGTGGGACGGGGGATGTCACAGAAGATGAGGCAGCGAAAAAAAAAAAAGAAAGAAAAAAAAAGAAAAGAAAGAACAAGATGAACAGAAATAAAGAAAGAACACAAGAACAGGATAAACAGAAATAAAGAAAGAACAAGACGAACAGAAAGAAAGAAAGAACAAGACGAACAGAAGAACACAAGAACAGGATAAACAGAAATAAAGAAAGAACAAGACGAACAGAAAGAAAGAAAGAACAAGACGAACAGAAAGAAAGAAAGAACAAGACGAACAGAAAGAACATAAGAACAAGATGAACAGAAATTTTTTATAAAAAAAAATTTAAAAAGAAGATGGTGTACACCTGTGAAGAATGTTGTTCAGTCAGCTGAACATGTTCTCAAATGTCCTCAGAAAGCACATATTTTCGAAATCATTACCTTCACTTTCTTCTCATTCTTCCCTTGATGGATGGGATGTGAGTGTAGTGATGGTGGTCTTCTCCTGTGCTTGTAACTACTCAAGGCAGGTGTATGCTGGGTATGGTCAATTTTTCATTACCCGCCAAATGCTGATGTAAATTTCCTGACCTTTAACATGTATATTTATGATCTTTTACATGCATTAAGTCTTCTCCATGCGTATTTATTTATGTGAAGGGAATTAAGGCACTGCCTGGTCCACATTTGAAGTTGACCTGGGAGATTGTACAAATTCCCAGCCTTCAATTTGCTGAATTCACCAGACTGCATTGCCGGAACATGAACCCATGACTTCATGGATGCACGGGAGTGAAGTCAAATGGCCCCAGCTGGGATGGGATGGGATGGAGTGGATAGCGGATGAGAGTAGCTAAAAGTGGGGGAAACTGACAGCTGTGTCTGATTCTATTTGTGAGAGGATGTTTTGGGGTTTATGGACAAACCATTGATGGCATTTTCTTTTACATCTGATACTATTTGCTTTTTGGCTTACTTGCCTCTGTTAAAATAATTAAAGGATGATATGAGATGTACTGTGTGTGTGTCAAACACAATTGTTTTACATGTGGTATTTTATTCCTAAGTTATCGTACAACTGTTCACGTTAAGTCCAGCAGTAGGTCTTCTTCTTTGTCATTGAAAGCTCAGACAACGACTATTGTTATCTGTCATATGAGCAAAAGTACGTTGTACTCCTGTTAAGCACCTGACAAGTCAGGCCAAGCACATCTGACTTCGGCAGGGGAGAGAATTGTTATCTTTCAAGTCAGTCTGGAAAAAAGGCAGGAGAATGGACCAAGAAGGCAGAAAATAATAATAATAATATATGGAATTTATATAGCGCTGAATCTTGTAAAGCAACAAATCAAAGCGCTCAGAAAAAATAGACAAGAAGCAGGGAGGTGACAGGAAGAAAAGGAACAAGGCAGAAACACAGAGAAGGATAGAAAAGAGTGGGTTCCTGGCACAGAATGTCCAGAAGGTGGGGATGCTGTTTATACTGACAGGCCCCTGGCATCCCCATGGGGAATAGTAGGTCTAATGGGGGGGGGAGATCCTTGCCCACCCTCACCACCCCCCTATTTTTTTCTATAACTTATTTGAGGTAGTCATTAGACCTCTTTTTTCTGAAATCCTAAAAGCAAAATGGCTTGTTATATTTTTAATACATTAATTTGGGGGGTGGGTAAGAAATGGCATTCTGTGTTCACAGGTCCCTGAAGCAGAGACTTAGCAAAGCCTACCCTGAAGCATTTGCAAGTAAGACACTTTTTTATAATGCATGTTTGTATTTGAATACCTGTGTATACATACAGGCTCACACACACACACACCACACACACACACACACACACACACACACACACACACACACACACACACACACACACACACACACACACACACATCACTCACTCACTCACATCACTCACTCACTCACTCACTCACACACCACACCACACACACACACACACACACACACACACACACACACACACACGCTCTCTCTCTCTCTCTCATTCTCTCTCTCTCTCTCTCTCTCTCTCTCTCTCTCTCTCTCTCTCTCTGGCGGACGTGACGGGACGAGAACTGAACGGCGTGCTGTTAGTAACTGCAGCAAATTTTTGCATTTTAGCTTCAAAATGTCAGTTACTGGCCTTCCAGCAACTGTAATAACAACTTTAAACGTCCTGCTGATCGACAACATTGTATCGAGTTGGAAAGTCGCGGGGGAGAGCGGCAGCGTTGTCTTCATCCTGCGAATGAAGCCAGCTGACAAGTCAGTGTCAACAGAAATGGCGGACCCTGTGCTGAACCGTAACTCCCGAGTTCAGTACTACCGCAAAAAGCCCCTTGCCAAATCCGTCGCGACCTCCAAAGAAGCAGACAACACCAAGAAAGACAGGCAAGTCGCCAATGTGACAATGACAGTGTCTTGGAAGAGCCGGTCTTGTGTGACATTGACTCCCTGCTCGATGTGGAAACAGAAGAAAAACAAATCAGTGTGTACACAGAGCTGTGTGTCAGCAGTGCAGTGAATGCCTCGGCCACACCAGATTCACTTGATCTACTGTGTGATCCAGCAACAGACAGCAAGATTGGTGTGTCTTCTGAGGCGTCTGATGTGCAGGAATAGCTGACAGTTAGCTGCACAGTGGATGACTCTGATACTGGTATTGTGAAACAGTATGTGTCTACTCTAACTGACAAACGTGTGCAGTGTTGATTACGGGACAGCAAGAGAAACACACGGTTTCGAAAGGTGGTGGTACATAGTTCAGGGGATCAAAACATTGTGATGTGTGAATCAGATGACATCACCCTGGAGTACTCTTGTAATGGAGATACTGGCGAGGAATCTAAGTGTGTGTTCTGGTACATCAAGCAAGAAGAGAAAAACATGTTGCCAGAAGAACGTGTCAGGCTTGCCAGACTTTGTAAAGGGAAGCAGCGTCCTAACACAGCACGCAGAGACAGTGGCATGTGCTGAACAGGAATTACATCTTCTTCGGGACCTGATCCGGTTTTACATGGGCTGACTTCACTGGCTGCAGACTGGAAAAGGAAAGGCTGTTTTGAAAATTGAGACACGGACAATAATGTATCATATCTTGATGTACATACCACTACTGCCATGGTTTCCATGTCATTATAATCGCGTTGCCTTCATATCGTTTGTTACCGCACCGCAGCGCTATATGGCTTGACTGCTAAATAGCAATAAATTTTGCCATTGTCATTGTCATTGTCTTGTCTCTCTCTCTCTCTCTCTCTCTCTCTCTCTCTCTCTCTCTCTCTCTCTCTCTCTCTCTCTCTCTCTCTCTCTCTCTCTCTCTCTCTCTCTCTCTTCTCCTCTCTCTCTCTCTCTTCCCCTCATATGTGTGTCGTGTGGTTTCTGTCTGCATGTGTATTTGTCAGAGGATGAAATCTTTGACATCTGTTCTTGAACAGATTGATGACATTTGTTTGATGATAATAATTATCATTCATTATGTTTTCAGATTTTGTGTGTGTGTTTTGTTTCTCAGCTAGTCACAGGGTTTTTACTGATGATGATATTTATTTTAATTTATTTATTTATTGTTTCTTTCTTTCTTTATTCTTTCATTTCGAAGATAATGGAATAAGCACTCATGTGCTTTTTTACATTCAGTCCCCATGTGTATGCAGATTTTTTGGTAAATTGTATCACCCGTTCCCACCAGCACACAATGGCCTACTCTTCCAAAAAGCGGAACAGGTTTGATATTATTTTTGTCTGTGAAATTATTTTTGCCAGTTATTAAAGGTCGCTGCATTCTGACTTAGGAGATGTTGTGGAATCATGCCACCATTGTGCTTGCATCTGTTTTAAAAAACAAAGGTCATCTGTTCTTACTAGCACCTAGTGGCCTGTTCTTCTGAAAGGTGACGCAGTATTTAATGTGTGCACTAGACGGTCTGCATGTGTTTGTATGTGGGACTTCAGTTTATAGTCTCCTCTGAAAGAATTTCGTGGGAGTGGAGTTGGTATTGATGTTGACTCCATAAGAAAAATCCCCTCGAATGGGTGCCGTGATAGTGGCTCAAATCTGGGCTGTCAGACCAGGAGCTCAGTTCTGTAATCAATAGGTATCCTCCCCCCAATGTTTGAAGAATGAACAATGTCACAAACATAGATATGCCAGGCATTAAATCATCATTTTGATTCGATACTTTCAAAGAGTTTTTCAAGTTTTTCAAGTGCTAGATGTTTGTTTCAAATTGCTTAGAACTTGTTTTAAGTCCCCATTACATTTCCCTCATGTGTTTGTGAACCTGTCTCATTGCTAGGGTGTGGCTGTATATTTGTGCTCATTTTCAGAGCACTGATACTCTCACTATGACTGAAAGTGAAATTCAGTTCAATACTTTTCATTTCTGACGACAAGTTGTTTTACCTGAAACTTTGTGTCTCTCTGTGTTGCAAGTAGCATGTAACAGTGTCATCGTGATGGAAGATGAAGATGATGAGGATGACTTCACCTCAAGCACAAACAGCACAACCACCACCGCCACAACCACCACTCCCCTGCCAGAAAAGAGCACACACTCAGCCTCGGCCTCGGCCTCCTCCAGTGGCACATCCAAAAAATCCAGCAGTGACAGAATCAAGGGTGGAGCAGCCAGCTCTGCCCAGAAGCCTCGGTCCAAATCCATGACGCACAGGAAGGAGGATGGCAGTGGGGGGTCCACAGCACGGAGATCTGGCCGAGACAGCAGAAATTCCAGTGGGAGTTCTTCTCAGGCCAAACTGATATGATCTGGGGGAGAGAGGGAGTGATCTGTGTGTTAAAATGCTGGGTATTGTGTGTGTGTGTGTGTGTGTGTGTGTGTGGTGTGTGTGTGTGTGTGAGTGTGTGGTTGTGTGTGTTGTGTGTGTGTGTGTGTGTGTGTGTGTGTGTGTAGGGTGTGTGTGAAGTGTGTGTGTGTGTGAGTGTGTGTTTGGGGGAGTGTGGTAGTGATGGGGGGGTGGGGGATTGCAGGCTTATAGGCTTATCCACAGTCACAATTGAGACATTGCTGGGTTAATATGTGTGGAATTTTTCAGTTTTGACAATATTATACTGTGTGGCTTCATGAAAATTGTCGATATTGGAATTCTGCTCGGTGACAAAGTGTGTGACAAAGACAAGTGAAGAATGATTTGGTTTTGGCATACACTGGTGATGATTATCTTACTGTTGAATGATTGGTTTCAGTGTGTACGGTTTATGGGTTTATCCCTCTATTTGAGGCCCATGTTGTCTAGTTTCTCTGTATGTTGACTTGAATGCTCATTTCTTTTCTCTTGACCCAAACATTCACTTCAGCCATTCCACAGATGTCGTGTTTCCCTTGTCGTTTGTCCATGAGGCAGTCAGTGCATGAAGCTTCCCTCTTCAGTCAGACTTGTAGTAGTGTCGTTGTGGCATCTGCTTCTGAGAAGACAGTCCCTCAAGATGGTATCCACCAGCCTGTAATAGCTGTATATGATTCGTCTTTGCCCCTCCCCCCCCATCTTGTTGTTGTTGTTGTTGTTGAACTGACTTGGCTCCAGCTTGGAGTCTGGTGTGCAGGTGCTGCTGTGGGAGGCCTCAGTATACCATATGCAGGCAGACAGAGACACGTGGCTTCAGATGAGGAATAATTATCACAACATGTTATGTTTGGATGTGGGTTCTGCTATTTTGTTTGAAACCAAATCAACTCAAAGAATCCTAAGAATTATTAGTGAGTATTAATTCAGTTTTAGAAGTAATCCTTTCTTTCTTTTTTTCAAGGGTTCAAAATTTGTTTTCCCTAGATATTATATATATAGATATATGTGCCAGTCTTTTATCTCTGGCTGACCTCACTACACTGTACATGAATGAGGGGACTACAAAATGCCTGTAGACTAAAAGGTAAATGGGACCTCTGTAAAAACCTTTCTGTGCAGGCCAGGAGCCACATTTGAAAAAAAATCAAATGAAAAAAACACCATACATTCCTACATAATTGTAGTGATAACATTATCGTTATCTTTTTATACATGCATGAATATCAACACAGAGAGAGAGAGAAGATGGCATTTACAATTTTTATAAAAAAGGAAAAAAGGTATTGAAACTGGAATCTTTTATGAAAAACTAGCTGTTTGGTGACTGAAAGTACTATTCTCCACTTAAATGTGTAGCATAATATTTAAAGGTTATATAACAACAACAAAAAACCTTCATAATTTCCCCCCCCCAAAAAAAAAAAAAAAAGAAAAAAGAAAAAATACAACAACAACAAAACAAACAAACAAAAAACCCCAAGGTAAACAAAAATAAACCACCAACAACAAAAACACAACCAAAAAACCAATCGTTTTGTTTCATTTGAAAATGCAGATAGGAAACTGTGCTTGCTTATTATTTGGTCTGAAGACTAGACACAAGAGTGCTGAATCTGTATTTCAGTTTTTGTGATGTGGACAAAACTCTGATCATATTTTTTCATAATCTGTTACTGTAGTAATAAGCTTATTTCTTTAAGTGAACCTTTGAGATAGAAAGAGAGAGGAAAAGCAAGAAAAGTGAGAGAGAACTCAAACTCAAAATTATATTGTATCTCAAGCTTAGGCCATATACATGTTGGGTACAAAAATTGACAATGCACAGATGGCAAAAATCGATAACATACACAATACAAGCTCACTTTCAGTGAAAGAATAATGAAGACAATGCACAAATACATAAAATACATATTACAAACTTCTATTTTGATCTAAGTGACCTTGTCTGGATAAAATCATATCATATATTCTCAAATCTAACAACGGGTAACCATATCTCGTTGTGATGTAATACTTATAACAACTGTTTTCTCTATTGAGGGTGATATATCTAGACAGGCAGTGATTTTCACGATTCTGTTTAAGTAACATGCAAAGTTATCACACAATCCTGAAAATTTAATCTAAACATATACACAAACATTCAAAAGGAAATGCTTTTCATCTTCAACTTTGGGTTTACAAAATGGACATTGTTTCTTCTGATTCTGTGCACTATATCGATGTACATTGTTGTTGAGTAGTAAAACATTACATCTCACCTGTGACACAGCAACTCTAAAGCAGTAGGTATCTAAGTGTAAAAGATATTCTTCTTTAGCAAATATTGTTTTGAAACACCTGTAACTGTCATATCTGTCTCGGTCTCTGATTGTACTATACCATTCCTGGATAAACATATCAACTAGTCTTTGCTTAAACAGATGTAAGAATACCTTGACGTCACCAACACCCTGTTGAAGCCATACAAAGCTGAATCCTGCATCACATAAAATTTGTCTAATCATAGAAACCCAACAGTTCTTTCCAGATATACCCATGTCAAGCAACATTTGATAAGCATTATATGGTAGTCTGTTAGAATTCATTTGTAATTATTTAATCCAATATCTAAGAATATTTATACATGAGTTGATGTATAGAGGATATCGACCCAGCTCACCATATATCATTTTATTTGGAGTTTTCAATGGTACACCCAAAAATCTCTTGCAAGCCATCATGTGTACTTTCTCTATATGTTCCAATTTATGTAACCCCCATATCTCTGATGAATATAGTAAGATTGGCTGTATTTTAATGTCAAAGATCTTGAAAAATGTTTCAGCGTTAATTTCTTTATATTTATGAAAAACCCTATTTAATTCTACAACAGCTTTCTTTCCCTTGGTCACGAGATGATCTGTGCCCAGCTTAGCACTAAGTTTTGTCGTAAAATTAAACCCTAAATAGCAATACTTATTTACCACTTCTAATTTGAAATTATCGTAAACCCACTGTTCATTTTTCCCAAGAAAACCTCCTTTTCTAAAGACCATTACTTTACTTTTATCAGAATTGACATTTAATTGCAAATCATCACAACATGATTTCAATACATTCAACTGGTTTTGTAAACCTCCAGGAGTTGTTGAAATAAGAGCCACATCATCTGCAAAGAGTAAAATAAAGATTTCCATGATGTCTGGTATTAGTTGTATTCCATGTTTACCTTTTTTACCCATGGTCTTAGATAAATAGTTGATAAATAATGCCATCCAGTCCACTTGCCTTACCACATTTTAGTTTATCTATTGCTCTTTTTAGCTCCTCTTCTGAAATGCTTTGGTTAAGTTCATGATCTGCCTGCTCTAACAAGTCTGTATCACTATGACAGTCATTATAGCTAGTACTTCTGTTACTTTGGAAAACAAACTTAAAATGATTTACCCAATCAACTGTTTCTACAGTGTTCTTTAAATTAGCTCTAGTACCACAACCCATACTTTTAACTGTCTCCAAAAATTTGGAGAATCGGAAATATTGTTAACTAAGCTTTCTGCTTTTAGTTTCCTGAATTCCTGTCTTTTTGTCTTAAGTATCTTTTTGTATATTTTCCTTCTATGCACATAGTTAATTCTGTCCTCTTCTTGCCTGGTCCTTCTAAAATGCTTTAAAGTATGTCTGACTGTCTGTTTTGCCTCGCTACAGTCTCTATCAAACCATTCTGATGACTTTTTCTGACCCTTACGATGTCTAACATACATACACTTGCTGGCTTCGGTTAAACATTCTACAAATAGCGACAAAGCTCCATCTACATCAAAGTGTAACAAATTCAGAGCATCTGCCATTCTAGTGCTACTGTTTTCACTTCTTAGTGCATTGGTGAAAACATCATTTTTTGTATCATTCCATTTAAGTTTTTCTACAAGGGATGTACTTTGGTCTATTTCTCTAGTTTCATAACAATCTCCAGTTGTGTTACTTTTCTGTTGCATTTTCATAACAACAGGCAGATGATCTGATTCTGACACATTTTTTATATCAACTCCAGTAATGTTGATCAATGTCAGCAGTTCACAAGAAACAATAAAATAGTCTACAGTACTTGCCCCGGAAGAGAAAGAGAGAGAGAGAATATGTGTTTGGATGTGAATAGCATTAACCACATACATTGTATTGATCATGTATAGTGTGTTGGATTATGAACTAAAAAATCTCAGAGTATTATTTTAATGATTAAGTTTCCTATACCGTTTCCTGTTTATTGTCATTGAAATGAAAGCTTGCATTACATTTCTTAACCATTACATTTCTGTCACAAACTCATAATCACAGAATAAGTTTGCTTTATTGAACCATTTTGTGAATAGTGATACACTGTGAATGCTTGCATCATGTACTTAAACATTTGTATATAATGTATAAAACTATTCTTTAAGCATAAACAGTTCCCGAATTACTCCATTGGTTGGGCAGTGTAAGATTCTTATTTAGAATTTAAGAAAGTTCTGTCCCTTCTCTTCTTCTCCTCCTTCCTCCTCTTCCCCATTCCCCTTCCCAGTCATTATCCCCCCCCCCCCCCCCCCCCCCCCCATCCCCAACACACACACACTTCCTGCACGTTGTTTCAGAATTTTTTGATGTGCAGAATGTATTGATGCTGAACATGTGCTTGTTTTTAAGCTGTGGTGTAGAATGTATAGTGATGTGCTGAATATATTGATGCTGAACATGTGCTTGTTTTTAAGCTGTGGTGTTGAGGATTCCTGTATTTATTAAACTAGTCACAATAAAGGCTGGAGAAGAATATTCTTTGAACAAAATTGAGAGAATGTGTGTGTGTTTTGTGTGTGTGTGTGTGTGTGTGTGTGTGTGTGTGTGTGTGTGTGTGTGTGTGTGTGTGTGTGTGCAAGCTTGCTTGGTTGTTTGTTGTAAGATTTAAGTTGCATATATGCATAGCTGTCAATGCATAGCTGTTTGTTGGATTTTCATCTTTATTTTTGGCTGATCTTGTTACTATTTTTCTTCTGACTGAGGTATAGCATGTGTGTGTTTCTGTCAGGCCTATCCAGATTTATGCATACATATAAAGTACTCTGCACTTATAAACTGGAATGGTACAAAATAATATTTGTGGCTATGTTTATTCGTAATCGTGTGTGATTATATATGTGTGTATGTTTATTGCATGTACCATATTTATTTATTCTTTTATTTTGGAGGATAATGGAATAAGTATTCATGTGGTTTTTTTACATCCAGTCCCCATGTGTATGCAGTTTTGTAAATTTTGTTATCCATTCCCTCTGGCACGCCATGGCCTACTCTTCTGAAAAGCAGAACAGGTTTTAACATGTACGCAAGATGTTCTGCGTGTTCTTCTTTAATTTAACGTCTTTTCACATTACGTGATATTAGACAAGTTGTGTTGTGTGTGTGTATGTATGTGTGTTTGTGTGTGTTTGTATGTTTGTGTGAGTGTGTGTGCACGTGTGTGTATGTGAGTGGGTGTGTATATGTGTTAGTGTGTATATGAGAGAGAGAGAGAACATACATGGGTGTAGATGTGTGTACATATTTGTGTATAGAGTGTGAGTGTGCGGGCGCACGTGTTTGTGTGTGTGTGTGTTTATGCCTGTGTGTATGCCTGTGTGTGATTGTGTGTGTGTGTGTTTATGCAAGTGTATGTGTGTATTTGGGTGTATATGAATGTGTGTGTAAGGTATGTGTGTGTGTGTGTGTGTGTGTGTGCATAGGAACTGTATACTCTACATCAGCTAGGAATCTGTAGGCCTACATAGATGTGATGTTTAAAAAAAAGAAAAAAGATTTATATTATGTTAAGAAATCAAACGGAATCAAATTTAACTTAAACAGGAACAACAAATATCTGTTATAAAAACCAACCGACTGGGCTCTTACTCAAGCCTTTCACTAATTCTAGCATTTTAAGATTATCAACCAAAATATCTGTGTGGGATAAACTAGCAGAGTTGTTGTTAGACAACCAATCTGGCAAAAAAGGCTTCAACTGATCACAATAAAACATAACGTGTTCTGGCGTAATCTGATCACCACAAATACATGACACATTTCGACTGAATTTCGTTTTGAGAGCATCGAGCCTTAGTCTGTATATCAGACATCTGCGTGTGTTTGCACACAGGACCTCGGTTTATAGCCTCATCTTAAGGAGTTTTGGAGGGAGTGGAGTTGGCACTAATGTTATCTCCAAGGGAAAATATCCCCTTGAACGAGATTTGAACCCAGGTCTGCAGATCATGAGCGCATTGCGCAATGCTCTAACCAAGTAGGCCATCCTGTCCCCAGTGTGTGTGTGTGTGTGTGTGTGTGTGTGTGTGGTGTGTGGTGTGTGTGTGTGTGTGTGTAAATAGCAAAAAATGAGAAATAGGGGGAAACAAAGGATGCATATATATTATGACAAATGAAAAGACCAGGATGGAAACAACAGAAAAGAACATTAACAATAACTGATGTAAAACAAAAACCCAAAACTACAACATCCTCCCCCCCCCTCCCTACTTAAACAAATAAATATGAAGAAGAAGTATGAGTGAATAAACGAAGAGAGAGCGGGGAGGGGGGGCATTTTAACAATAGTGTAGAACAGGAATGGATGACAGAAATATAGCAAGGAACCCCCCCTCACGAAAACCCCATACAATTCACTCTTTTGTCCAGGCTGGTCAGCTTTGCAGGAGAGCATTTCTTATTGCTGAGGCCTGACTGTGCAGACCTACCCTTCCTTTGTTTTCTGGGTTTGCAGAGAATCTGTGCAAAATGGGGGTCCTCAGGTTAATGTGTCTGGAACTATAGTGTTGAGTAATGAAGATGACATGCCATTTTCTGTTTTATGAGGAAATGATGTGGGAATAACAGTAGCATGGTTTACTGGACTCACATGCTTGCGGTGTCACACAGGAAGAAAAGGCAGTTGACAACCTGAAGGTTTGCACATGTTTTCTATTTTTCAGGGACAGCAGAGGTAAAAGACAGAATAAAGAAACACAACAAAAACAAAATTAATGAGGAAGACATAAATACTTATGATTCAAAATCAGGTCACAAGTGTCAATAGTACTACGCAGTACAGGTGAAAGAACATAAAACACACACACCAAAAATTGTCAACTCTCTTGACTACCTTTTTTTCCCTTTCACATTTGGAATGTGTGTGCACAAGTTGTCTTTGCACTCAACAGGTGGACAGGTAACTCCGTCTCTGCGGTGAAGGTAGCAGTGTGCTGCAGGTCCTCCGCGTTGCTGTAGAGGGTGTGCACCACAGGGGTGAAAGCAGGCCAGATTCCTTCCTGGAGTGCCTCTTGCAGGACTGCAGCACATGTTCTGTCTGGCTGCCAGTCGAGCTCTGTTTGGCCTGTGAAGAGTTGTGTGAACATAATTATGGTCATTTAGGCAGTTGTGGCACATGACATGTGTTGGTGATGTTGGCTTTCAACTGTGTGTACTTAAAGGATGATGGAACGCACAAAGCTGACCTGGGAAGTTGTCAACATTCCTACCTGTGCTCTGAGACACAGCCAAGAAATGAATGAACCTGCAACCTCAAGATTGTAAATAAAATGCACCACTCACTTGGCTGTTGAACTAAAAGTAGCACAAGCTAACTGTGTGTAAATATCAGCAAATTAACTGTTGTCCATGGCTGGCAGATTTGTCAGTTGCGTACTTATGGGCACAAGCTAAATGCCAAGGCCTGATTATATCTAGACCATCATCCACTACCTCACCCTGCTGCCTTAACAGTCATGGCAGTGAGTTGTTGTCCAACATTGGGTGGTGGTGGTGGTGGTGGTGGTTGTTGCTTTGGAGGGTGGGTGGGCTGCGTTACATGCATTGTTTTGTACTGCACACACTGTGTACAACATTTTCTCTCTGAAATGATGTATTCCTAACTATGCTACTGGCCCTGGCCAAAAGCTGTGTCAGTTATTGATCTAAGCCAAGGCCGTCAATAAAATGTTGTTATCATGTAAAATATCATGTTGTAATTGCCTTCAGCCATGACAAGCTCTTAACATAGCAACCTGCACTCTCCTTTAAAGGAGAAAACAATGCTCTGAAGTCAGGATATGGCTGCCTACATGGTGAGGTATTTAAAAGCAGTCAAGCACACAAACTGAAATGTCTCATCCAGTACTTCCCAGGTGGGATGAGCGAGTCGGAGTGCTCATTCTGGGTGACTCCCAGGCTGTTCAGATGGGGAATACACAACAGCTACTACTATGGTACAATATTAGCTACAAAAGCCAGATTTTTTTTCAAGGAATAAGAAACATTGAATACTTTATAGAATTTCCTAGCAGCATATGTGAATGCTAAAGGGTTACAGTGTGCTGTTGATGACTGTTATCAATGTGAGGTGACTTTACTGCAAGCAAGCTCCTTCCCATCCCCCTTCCCCCAAATCATTTGTAGGCAGAATGTGGCTGCATATATGGCACAGTGCTAAAACGCATTAACCACTATGCAGCCTTCTCATGTAGTTGTGCCCATGGCCTTGCAATGATTCCATGCTCAGATGATCAAGAGAATGTCAACTCTAGGTAATCACCAAAGTCTTCAGCTACTGGGGAAGAACACACACATACAAGGAATGTATCCTACTGTAGAATACCCCACCACCACATTGAAATAGTAAATATGCACTCAAATGATTTATGATTATTTTCAGATGTGGGATTTTGGGTTTGTCTTTTATGTTTTGGTTCCTTGGCTAGAGCTCTGAGGTTCACCAACAGTGAGATTTTTGTGTCTGCCATCCAACTTGAAGGACATTTTTAGATGTAACTTTTGTTACAAAAGAAGTGCTGATGTGATTATTAACATAAAGCAGTCATTTTCATGTTAATGGTGAAGTTTCTTGTTCTTTTCATGTTAAATGAAACATTTTCTTCATTCAAGATCATGATTGGGTTTCTTGTCTTCTTCTTTTTATACCATTAGTTCCTGAAAGGACATTCCAACACTTTTGACATGTTTGTTTATAAGTGATGTCAGTAATAGTTGCAAACAGTAATGCTGCCATAAACTCAGTTGTAATAATTATATGAAAACTTGCTATGAGTTTCCATTTGGATAAATGTTACACAGAACTAGGATGCCCTTTCGTTTTAAATGTTACAATTGCCACACACATAAACATCATTCCTCTGAGCTTCCAGCATGAACATCACAGTATCCAGAGAGAGAGAGAGAGAAATTCTTTTTTATTTTGAGGATAATGAATAAGCACCCATGTGCTTTTTTACATTCAGTCCCCGCCCTTAGGGATGCATCATATGATAAGAGAGAGAGACAGAGTACACGTAAGTGTGTGTGTGGGGAGGGGGGGGGTGTGTCAACTGTATCCTCTGAGCTATCAGGGATGGGCCACAAACATTACGAAGGGAAATAACCCTAACTAAACACGACGTGTTTATCATGGCGACGGAAACGGAGCTTTCTGAGAAGTCGGCACAGACGTCGTACGTGTTTGTCAGGGCTCTGGGAAGAGGAGCATTTGGAGAAGCAGTACTGTACAGAAAGACAAATGTAAGTAGATATTGACAAGTGCAAAAATTAGTTGTGTGTGGCATGAGTCGGTGGTGCAGAATGTTGTGACGAACATGCCGCGAAATGGTGCGCTGAAACTGAGGAAGTATCAGACGAGAAATTAGAAAGTTCAAGGTTTTTTTCCTTCTCCCTTTCCAAATAAGGGACAGCCCCTGTCCTCAAATTCCAGGTAAATGTGTCAAATAAAACAGTATTGACTAAAGACACTTAGCCTATTAAAGAAGAAAGAACCAGAGATTTGTATTTGGCACCATCGACCATGTCGGCTGTGTAACGTGCACGGATGCCCGTTCTTTCCAAGAACACAGTGTAGAGCAACCTTGACGAGTCAGCACTCAGAACGAAAACAGTAGTATAGTAGCTTCTATACCACACTGACCAATGGCACTCTTGCTCATGCTTGTCTTTTGGTCTCCAGGCTTGAGATATATTATTATGTTTCTGATACCGACATGTTTTCTTTTCCACTCCTGTTTAGTGTTTTCTAATACCATTTTAAAATGAACTGCACAAAAACCCCAAAACAAAACGAACCAAAATTCAGCAACAAACAAACACAGCCATTGGTGATGAAAACAACATAGATCTACTTAGGACATAGATAGTATGTCCTTGGAAAGTACCAACATTCTGGGCTCAGGGAGTAATTCCACGCATTTGGAAACACTCCATCTTGGTGCCAGTGCCAAAGCAGGGTAAACTTAAAAGTGATAAAAACAGCTACAGACCTATCGCGTTAACCTCACATACAGGAAAGCTTATGGAAAAATCATTCTAAACCGATTAATACATTATTGTGATAAAAACCAAATAATTCCTCTTAGTCAAGCAGGTTTTCGAAAAGGCAGGTCCACAGCAGATCATCTGATTAAGCTCAGTACACAAATTAAACATCAGTTTGCTTGTAGGAAAAATGTACTTGCCACATTTTTTTATATAAAGAAAGCATATGATCAGGTCTGGCATGAACGATTATTGTTTAAGTTAAAGTCTATTGGCTTATCTGGCAATATCTATTATTATGTTAAAGCCTTTCTCTCAGAAAGACGCATACAGGCCAAAGTTGGAAATTCCTATTCTACTTTACGATTTCCAACAATGGGCATTCCACAGGGATCAGTCATTGCTCCACATCTTTTCAATATTCTTCTTTATGATCTTCCTAAGTGTCTCTCAAGTAATGCAACCCATGTCCAGTATGCTGATGACATTTGTATGTGGATGAATATCTCAATGAAAAAGAGAACTCCAAAGAGACATCTAAATTATATGAAAAACGTGTATCAGATTGAGCTGAACAAACTTAATGACTATATATTTGAAAATGGTCTGTCACTATCTCCTGAAAAGACAAATCTTGTACTTTTCAATAATGGTGCTAACTCACCAGATCTACCTGTTTTCCATATAGATGGTAATATTTTAAACTATAAAACCATAGTGAAGTTTTTAGGGGTATATTTCACGTCTAAATTAACTTGGAATGATCATATTGAATATTTAAATACTAAAGCTAGGAGAAGTCTAAATTTCCTGAAAGTTATTAGTAAACAAGTGTGGGCTCATGATGTAGCTGTGTTAAAACATCTGGCGTTATCTTTAGTACGTTCTAGACTCATTTATGGTCAGGAAGCGTTTTTCAGTGCTCCTAAATATTTATTGCAAAAAATGAGAAGATTAGACTGTAAGGCTTTTCGATTAGCTCTAGGGGTACCTTTTCATGCATCATCAATGGGTACTTATAAAGAGATAGGTATTTTGCCATTAGACAACTATCGACAACTGGCTTTGGCTAAATACCTCTTACAATGTTCAAAGCAAGAAACCAATGTGGACACCGAGATATGTACTAGATCTGATGTCAACTTTCCTAAAAGAGCACGTTCTATTCGTTCTCTTACAACTATTAGAACATATACTTCTGAATTGTTTGATAAGGCAGAACTATGTCCTACAAAATTAACTAAATCAAAGATTAATGTCTCCCCTTGTCCCCCATGGGAGCTTCAGAGAGCTAATTTTGATGTCAATTATTCTTCTCTAACCAAAAAAGGAAATGAAAATATTCTTAGTGCATTAGTAAAAGAATATATGCAAACTACATATCCAGAACATCTAAAAATCTACACTGACGGTTCACTTTTGAGCGACAATGAGGCGGGTGCAGCATTTGTCATCCCATCTCTGAAGATAGAGAGATCATTTTCTATTGGAAAAAACCGATCTATATTTACAGCTGAACTGTCTGCTATTTCGATGGCTTTGTATTATCTTCTAGATTTTCCGAAAGACATTTTTCAGATACTTTTCTGTGTTGATTCCAAGTCAGTGTTACTTGCATTAAAAAATTTCAGCTCAAAAGTGAGACAAGAGCTCATAACTGAGATATGTCATCTGATTCATTTTCTGATGTTACGGGGTACTAATATAACTTTCTGCTGGATTCCTTCTCATTGTGGTATCCACTTTAACGAAAAAGTTGACAGATTGGCAAAATGCGGAGAAAGCATGACAGTGGTTCTTACAGCATAGATGTTCCTTTATCTGCCTATGAGGGCTTTAGCATATTGCAAAATGCATGCTGGAAACACTTTAAAAAGAAACTACAAGAAATTGGTTTTTCCTGGAATGATGATATAACTCATTTATTATCTCATGATGATATCAAATGCCATAATTCACAAGAATATAGAAACGTTGTATCACTTATCTACAGGTTTAAACTCAATGCTTTTAGATTTAAATTTTCAAAATCCGCAACTTGTATCTGTGGCGAAACTATTACCAACGCTCACGTTCTCTTACAATGTCCAGATCTAAAAACCTTTTTACCCGTCTTCCCAGTCCGTTGCTTAGAGCAAATACTTAAAGACACCCCTTTAATGAAAGATATTGTATTGTCATTAACTCATTGTCCTATTATCAGATACCTATAGTACATTGTATTTTATTTAGTTGTAGAAATTGCAAAGTTAGTGTTCGAGCTGTTATTTCTATCTTTTCAAAGTTCTTTTTTACGCTTTATATTATTAATATTTGTTAATTGTCAATGATTAGCTATATGCATCCCCTTACACAACTCACCACACACACACACACACACACACACACACACACACACACACACATCAACACACACACACACACACACACACACACACACACTTTCCCATCTGATATCACTGTTTAGTGGAAGGCCGTTAAACTGAAGAACTACTACTACTACCAACATTCTTGCACAAAAATTTAAAAAGTCGTGGAGAAAAATCATAGGGGTGTCTGAGATCTTGCAAACTTCTTCATCTTTAAACTTTCTAGTTTATTTGTACTAACACTTCCATATATGGATAAGGCAAAAGACAGGCTTATAAAAAATTATCTGCAGAACACATAACAAAGTTCCTGCAGCTGGAACTGAAAGATTAGGACCTTAGTTCTACATTTTATTCTTGCAGGCATTTTGGAGGTTTCTTTGTTTATAGTGCAGTGTTAATTATAAAGCAATAGGTAATCACCAAAATAATGCAAGACTTTTCTTGAGTAGGGCATGGTGGTCTGTGATAATAAAAGCGTCTGATGTTTATGGACCCACAAGAGCTGTCAGAAGTTGCTGTTTAGTGAGGGAGGTAACCATACGCTTCTTTCCTGTCAAATGTCATGCTTTCTTTTTCTTGTGAGGTTTTCTCTTTTTTCCTGCCTCAAATGTATCTATTTATTTGATTTTTTTCAAATGTCTTTTAAAAGCTTTAAAGACAAATCATGGCTGCCTTTAGGGGAAAATGAATGGAAGGGCAGACATGTATGGCAACAGTGCTCAGCTGTTTTAGTGAAGGTATTGTAACATGGATCTAGCTAAAGAAATCCACCCAGTTGTAAAACTGAATTTCCGGGAGGAGTGTTGACCCAGACAAAAAATACTGATGTATCATTTCAGGACAACAGTCTGGTGGTGTGGAAGGAGGTCAACTTGGCAATACTCAGCGACAAAGCGCGGAAAGATGCCCAGAATGAGATTGACATCCTGTCCCTGCTCAACCATGCTAACATTGTGTCCTACTACAACCACTTTGTGGATGATGACACCCTCTTCATTGAAATGGAGTATGCCAATGGTAAAGGATATATATGCCTATGGTAAAGTAACACTCTGGCATAATGCTGGTGCTAAGTGTTTGAACATCAGGGCAAGCTTGTAATATGACAGCAACTCTAATAATGACTAAAATGTTGTTGTTTTTTGTTATTTAAATGTTTGAGGGGAGTTTTTCTCACGGAGTTAACATTGATTCAGACTCCTTTCCCTGGTAAGTATTCATTCATTTGTTTTTTCATTCTTTTATTTTGAGGATAATGGAATAAGTACTCATGTGCTTTTTTTATATCCAGTCCCTTTTCGTATGCAGTTTTGTAAATTTTGTCATCTGTTCTCACTGGCACAAATGGCCTATTCTTCCAAAAGGCTGAACAAGTTTTAAGGTGTGTGCAAGATGTTCTTCATGCATTTGCACACAGTGAATCTCAGAGTTCTAGCCAAGGAAACAAAACAAAACAAAACAAATTGTGATGGACTTTCGGGGCAGTGGAGTCAGTCATGATGAAAAATCCCCTTGTCTCAGTGGTGGCTCAAACCCAGGCCATCAGAGAGTAGGCGCAGTGCTCTAACCACCAGCCTATCCTAACCCCTCAGTATCATAAAGTGAGGTCCCGTGAATGTTCACTTCTATTGAAAACCTCACCCTTTTTTCACAGAAGGGCAGGCCGGCTGTGGCCAGTGGTATGGGTCTGGTAACCTGAACATGCCCTTGACAAGCTACAGAGGAGAGAAGGAAGGGCTGTGCCAGTTCTGTTTAGTTGAGACACCCTCCCTGGCTGCAGCTGTCAGTGCAGCACATCCCCAATGACTCCTCCTGGAGAACATGGAGAAGGCCGTTCAACTCGGTGTAAGAAGGAAGATGGCAGGACGGGTAAGACGTTCACCTGACTAACAAGTAACTGTGAGGTTTATACAGTTCAAAAGTGCTAAAGTTCAATTCCCAGCCGTGGCTTGTCTTCCTAGTTTGACGGGAAATTCAAACTGAATGTCAAAGTCCTTTGGATGAGACTATAAACCGAGACCCAGTGAGCTAATGTATGCAGAATATCTTACACACTTGTCAAAAACCTGTTCTACTTTTTAGAAGAGTAGGCCATTTTGTCCCTTTAAGAATGGATGACAAATTCTAAAAAAACACTAATGCACACAGGGATAATATTTAGACGCCAAACTGTAGTGTGAAAAGTTTGGATTAAAACGGGGAAAGAACTATTGACTTCTTGCTTTCTAGGCTAGTGCCTTTAGTAGGTTTCCTAAGGACCACCAATCCACAGATCTGTGTGTTTGTGTCTGTGTGTGTGTGTGTGTGTGTGAGGAAGCATCTTGTGTGTGTGTTGTGTGTTTTGTTTGGGGGGGTGGGGGGTTGTTGTGGTGGTCTAAATTCAGTGTTGAACAAACATTACTGTGAGAGCATGATGCTCTCTCTGTCAACAGGGGGTTCCCTGCACGAGAAAATCATGCACTCAACAGAGTTGTTACCAGAGCAGGTGAGCTTCCACTTATCACCTTTTTTTCCTTTTTAGAAAGTGTGTGTGTGTGTGTGTGGGGGGGTAATGTAGACATGATCATGTGTGTGGTTGTGTATGTGCATGGGTCTTTGTTATTTTTTTGGTTCTTTTTGGTTTGTTACACAGTGATATGTGTAGGTAAGGTGCTTAGCAGCTTGGTGGCCAGGTGGTTGACGAAGGTCTTTATGCCAAGTATAGCTCACCTTCCACACTCGAAGAAATAGCTGTTGTTTCAAGCCTATATGTTTGATAGAAGTTGCTATATGAATAGCATACATCATCATTATTATTATTATTGTCTACCTGTGATTGTATTGCGGGAACACCCTGTGGTTGTTGTACAAGGGCCAGGTGACTGTATTGAAAGAAGTGTAGAAACGACACTACTCCCTATGTGAGCAAGGGGATGCGATGTTTGTTGCATTCCAGGGATACCTGGGTCCTCATTTAAGGACTGGGCTGTGGCTGCTCAGGCAGGCAGGCCTAGAGACATGCTTAGAGACAGCCTGAGATAGACTTGACTTAAACTTAGAGACTTGGAGACTGACTGTGACTCCTCAGACCTGGACTCCAGCCAGCTGCCTGGGATGGACGCCTTAGTGGCGCCCTCTGGCAAATAGTGCTGGGGGGGGGGGGGGGGGGATGACCTGGTCTGTTGAAAGAAATCACTAGACTGGACTATGAAAGTTTGCATAAACACTAGTGGACATGCAGTGTTGCTGCCTCTGTCATCCTTTCAATGTGTGTGTGGTGTAACAGGTTTCATTCTAGCGCTGGAGCTTCAAGGTTCCTCACTGGTGAGATTTTGTGTATGCGGCAGTTTTTGCCCATCATCAGCCACATTTGAACTTTGAGAATGATGTTTAAACATGACACTAGTGTGCATACACTTTTGAATTTTGTTATCTGTTCCTGTTGCCATAAAATGGCCTACTCCTCCAAAAGGCAGAAGAGGGGGTGGCCTGCGTCGTCTACTGTCCCACCATCAAGGGATTTGTGCTTTCTGAGCACTTGCCTTTGAATGGCTTGGTGTACACTGCCAAATTTAGCGCTCTTGTTTTGTCCCTAAAACTTATTCAGCATTTTGGAGGGAAAGACTTCTTGGTATGTGCAGATTCGCTCTCAGCTCTGGAGGCTGTCGCTTGTAGGAACATAAATCATCCTAAGCTGCAGGAGTTCTATGACTTGTATGCTTCCTTGAGATGGGACGGATGTGATATTGTTTTGGTGTGGATGGGGACTGACTCAGCAGGTGTGCCTCGGGAGGAGATTTCTAGGTCTACCGTGCCACATACAGATCTTCTTCTTCTTCCTGGAATGTTCAGACAGCAGCTGGTGTTATCTTCTATATGAGCAAAAATGTGTTGCGCTGCTGTCAACTCTTTCTACCCCAGTTACAAGTATATTCATAAACTTTGTCCAACTTATCACCCCATTTACGAGTATATTCATAACAGAGCACTAAGCTAGAATGGAGTGTTCATATTTGGTCATTTCTGACATGTTCCACCAGACACCATTTTTAACTCCTGAGAGAATCAAGGGTTTTCCGTCTGATATGAGTGATAGTGTTATATTTGGTCACTAAGAACAAGGTTGTTTTAAGGAATCTGTTTTTGGATTTATCTCATTTTGTGTGGGGTTGATGTGGTTTTTCCCACAACGCGGTGACCGTCCTGGGTTGACCCTTATGGTTGGCCAGGGCATTGCTACAAGGAATGACAATAGAGTTGGTTTTCATACCCTGTTTTAATCTGTATCTAGGAGCGCAGTTTTAAACGGAGGTATAAAGTTTGACGCGGTGGCAGCGCTGATGTGGCCTCGGTGGTGAGCGGGGCTGTGAGCACCAGGGCTGGTCCAAAAGGCAGAACAGGTTTTAGTTAACTGTGTGTGCAAGATGTTCTGCATGCTTTCCTACACAGG
Organism: Rapana venosa; assembly: GCA_028751875.1. NCBI lineage: Eukaryota > Metazoa > Mollusca > Gastropoda > Neogastropoda > Muricidae > Rapana > Rapana venosa. Next base: position 1,849,105 of record CM054153.1, on the reverse strand, counting down.
ACTTTCCTTGAAAGTTTCATCCGAAGGACTTGCAGGGGGGGAGTGGAGTATGTACTGCAGTTAACTCTAAGGGAAAAATTCACTCTGTTAACTGTAGGGGGAAATCCCCTCTGTTAACTCTAGGGAGGAAATCCCCTCTGTTAACTCTAGGGGAAATCTCTCTGTAACTCGGGGGGGGGGGATCCCTCTGTTAACTTTAGGGGGGGGGGGGGGGGATCCCCTCTGTTGAACTTTAGGGGGGGGGGGGGGATCCCTGTTAATGGGGGGGGGCGGGTCCCTCTGTTAACTTGGGGGGGGGGGGGATCCCTCTGTTAACTTTAGGGGGGGGGGGGATCCCCTCTGTTAACTTGGGGGGGGGGGGGGGGGGGGAATCCCCTCTGTTAACTTTAGGGGGGGGGAATCCCTCTGTTAACTTGGGGGGGGGGTCCCCTCTGTTAACTTTAGGGGGGGGGGATCCCCTCTGTTAACTTTGGGGGGGGGGGGGGGGGATCCCTCTGTTAACTTTAGGGGGGGAGGGAATCCCCTCTGTTAACTTTGGGGGGGGGGGGAGAGAATCCCCTCTGTTAACTTTAGGGGGGGGGGGGGGGAAATCCCCTCTGTTAACTTTAGGGGGAAATCCCCTCTTGGTGCTGGTTCAACCCTGGGCTGTCAGATGATGAGCCCAATGCTCAACCACTGGGTTCTCCTGTCCCCCTGTGCAGAGGTATAACTATACATGTGTGGGTGGGTGTGTGTGTGCATAAGTGAGCATGGATATTATGTGCAAGCTTGCGTGCATGCTTATGTGTTTGTGCGCGCCTGCCTGCGTGCTGTGTGCGTGCGTGTGTGTGTGTGTGTGCGTGTGTGTGGTAAAATGAAAACAAAGAATCATTGTATGTGGGTGGTGTGTTTAATAAGAAAAGATTGTGTATTGTTTTCAGGAGGTATTGTGGTACTTGTTTCAGGAGGTATTGTGGTACTTGTTTCAGGAGGTATTGTGGTACTTGTTTCAGGAGGTATTGTGGTACTTGTTTCAGGAGGTATTGTGGTACTTGTTTCAAATTTCTTCAGCTTTGGTCTATGTCCACGAGTACGGCATCATTCACAGGTGGGGACTGCTTGGTTGGTTGAGTGACTGTTTCTCTCTCTCCTTCTTGTGTTCCTTTTTTGGTTGGGGGGGCAGATGGTTCTTGGCTAGAGCTCTGAGGTTCACCAACGGTAATGTTTTGTGCATGCAGCCATCTCTGCCCACCATGAAGGTAGCCACATTCCGACTTTGGGGCTGTGTGCTGGGTGTGTTCGTGTTTCTGTCACCCACTGAATGCTGGAATGAGTTATTGGATCTTTAACGTGCATATGCAGGCAATTAATATAGGCAACAAGAGCTAGATACACACACAGCTTGTAGAATCATAAATCAAATAATGGTTAGACGTATAGTGATATATCAGCAATTTACTTTAGGTACATACAATTAGATAGGGGAAAAAAGCCAAGGGATTAAGACTGAAAGTGAAGATGTTTCATCTTTTTTCTGCTTCTGCATATGAATGTACACGAAGGGAATTAAGGCACTTGCAGGTCTGCACTTGAAACTGACCTGGAGATTGTTAAAATCCCCACCCTTAAATCACCATACCCTGCGGAGATTAAAACCCATGACTTTATTGACCCATGGGATTGAAGTTGAACTGTCTGAAGTACTCAGCTATAACATCTGTATATACATATAGATATATCTATCTATCTATCTATCTGTCTTATCTATCTATCTATCTATCTATCTATCGGTGGTCTAGAGGTAACGCGCCTGTCTAGAAAGTGAAAAGTCCGGGTCGGAAGTGTGCGTGGTTCGTATCCCGTCTGGGCCCGAAATTTTTCCCCCATCCATTAGATCATGAGTGGTGGTCTGGGCGCTAGTCTTTCGGATGAGACGATAAACCGAGGTCCCGTGTGTTACAGAAAATTATGCAGCGCACGTAAAAGAACCCACGGCAACAAGAGAGTTGTCCCTGGCAAAATTCTTAGAAAAAAGCCACCCTGATAGGGAAAGAAATACAGTTGCAGACAAAAAAAAAAAAAAAAAAAAAAAGGTGGCGCTGCTCTTGTGGCGACGTGCTCTCCCTGGGGAGAGCAGCCCGAATTTCACGCAGAGAAATCTCGTGACTTAAAGTGGTATATAAATATAAATAAATAAAAATATAAATAAATATCTATCTATCTGTCTATCTATCTGTCCTATCTATCTGTCTTGTCTGTCTATATCTATCTATATCTATCTATCTATCTATCTGTCTTATCTATCTATCTATCTGTCTTATCTATCTATCTATCTGTCTGTCTATCTATCTATCTGTCCTATCTATCTGTCTGTCTGTCTATATCTATCTATATCTATATCTCCCCTCTCTCTATCTGTCTGTCTGTCCTGTCTATATCTGTCTATCTATATCTGTCTATCTATATCTTCTATATCTCTCTCTATATCTATCTATCCATTTATATGTTATCTCTCTCTCTCTCTCTCTCTCTCTCTCTCTCTCTCTCTCTATATATATATATATATATATAAAATATATAAGTTGAACTGTCTGAAGTACTCAGCTGTAGCATCTGTGTCTATCTATCTATCTACCATCTATCTATCTATCTACTATCTATCTATCTATCTATCTGTATGTCTATCTATATCTATCTAGATGTATGTATATGGTATTATCTATATAAAACAATGTTGCTTTTGGTACTTGTATGACATTTTGGCCTTGCCTCCACTTTGGAATGGTTTATTTATAGACAAAACACATGATGTCCGGGTTTGAAATAATTTAAGGTTGATTATTTATGAAAAAGTAGTCTGCTTTTCAATCAGTTTATGTAAATTTAATCATGTACTGAAAAGGTATGTTTGCTTTTGAAATTAATCATTTATAAAAAGAAAAAGAAGGAGTGTATTTTGTCATGGATGTACTATTTTGACTTGCCTTGATTTGGAAACAGTGTGCACAACACAAAGCAGCTGTGCTGTGTTTGATGGTGGCAGGGACGTGAAGACCCAGAATATCTTCCTGACCAAAGTGGGGCTGCTGAAACTGGGAGACTTTGGCATCTCCAAGATGCTGGAGACTAAAGAGCAGATGGCAGACACTGTAAAAAAATTTTCTGCATATGTGTGTGTGTGTGTGCGTGCATGTGTGCTTGCGTGTGTGTGTGCGCTTGCATGCATGTGTGTGTGCGCACATGTGGTGTGTGTGCACTATTCTGGTCCTCTCCTTTTGTCTGAACTTTTCCTCCAGGCAAAGTCAGTGTTGCTGTGGTTTTCTCTACATGTGGCCCATGTTGCAGTTTTCTGAATGTCTCTTCATGCATCACAGTTATGTCTGCTCCTGAGTCTATCTTGAAGTTGACTGCAGTGTCTTTGATCTGAAGCGTTTCTTCCCAGGGTTTTGAGTGTTCTTTGATCACTGTCAGAGAGTTCAGCTCAAAAACTTCATCTTGGAAAGTTTCTTCTCCTGAGGCCTCTTGAACGTCTCTCGCTCCCCTAGACTTGCACGTCTTCTCGAAGTGGTTCTTCTTGCCATACTTGGGCAGGTTTTGTTGTATGCAGGACACCCCCTTTCTTTGTGTTCAAATCCACATCTGTCACACCAGAGCTCTTCTTCACTGAAGTAGAGGTTTGTCTACCTCTTCCACAGCCTCGACTTCTTGTCATACCGCGACCTCTGTCTGTGATGTGTGAACTTCTGCTAGACATCCGAACTCTTCGTAGAGTTTCACTTATGTCTTTTTCAGACTGCGCTTGTGCCTGCTTGGTGACCTGTCTTGCTGTCTAGAAATTGTCAGCGCTTTCTCAAGGGTTAGGTCTGAAATGAGTTGGAGTTTTTCTCTCAGCTTTCTATCGTGCAGACCTACCACCAGCCTATCTCTAATTTGCTCTTGTTGTCTGTCCCCATAGTGGCAGTACTGACTGAGCTCTAACAGCTTCTGTAGAATTCCTCTACAGGCTCACCTGCTGACTGTCTTCTGTCTTGAAATTTGGATCTCTTGTGAATGACGTTTTTCTGAACTAGGAAGTAGTCAGTGAATTTGTTCACAACTGTCTCCAAGTCTTTGTCACTTTCACCTCTATCTGTCTATCTGCACCTTCGCCAGTGGCAACTTCGTTCCAAAAGAAGGATTTAAAAATCTGTTCCGATTCTGGACCCATGATGCATAATAACGTGTCTCTCTGCACGTCACTGTCATCACGATGTAGTTTGGTAGCATGTTCTTCACTGCCATCACGATGTAGTTTGGTAGCATGGTCTTCACTGTCATCACGATGTAGTTTGCTAGCATGTTCTTCACCGTCATCACGATGTAGTTTGCTAGCATGTTCTTCACCGTCATCATGATGTAGTTTGGTAGCATGTTCTTCACCGTCATCAGGATGTAGTTTGGTAGCATGTTCTTCACCGTCATCAGGATGTAGTTTGGTAGCATGTTCTTCACCGTCATCATGATGTAGTTTGGTAGCATGGTCTTCACCGTCATCAGGATGTAGTTTGGTAGCATGTTCTTCACTGTCATCACGATGTAGTTTGCTAGCATGTTCTTCACTGCCATCAGGATGTAGTTTGGTAGCATGGTCTTCACTGTCATCACGATGTAGTTTGGTAGCATGTTCTTCACTGCCATCAGGATGTAGTTTGCTAGCATGTTCTTCACCGTCATCACGATGTAGTTTGGTAGCATGTTCTTCACCGCCATCACGATGTAGTTTGGTAGCATGTTCTTCACCGCCATCACGATGTAGTTTGGTAGCATGTTCTTCACCGTCATCACGATGTAGTTTGGTAGCATGTTCTTCACCGTCATCACGATGTAGTTTGGTAGCATGTTCTTCACCGTCATCACGATGTAGTTTGGTAGCATGTTCTTCACCGTCATCACGATGTAGTTTGGTAGCATGTTCTTCACTGTCATCACGATGTAGTTTGGTAGCATGTTTCACTGCCATCAGGATGTAGTTTGTACAGTCTTCACTGCATCCTGTAGTTTGGTAGCATGTTCTTCACCGTCATCAGGATGTAGTTTGGTAGCATGTTCTTCACCGTCATCACGATGTAGTTTGGTAGCATGTTCTTCACCGTCATCATGATGTAGTTTGGTAGCATGTTCTTCACCGTCATCACGATGTAGTTTGGTAGCATGCCCACATCTTCTACATCTGTCTAGCCATTCTTTCCATGCTTCGGGCTTGAAACGAAACAGTTGGGGAGGGGGTAAACCAGATTCTGCCATTGTTGTTATTCTAAGTTTTACTCGTGGAGAAGGTTGCAGCTTGTTGCTTAAACTGCAGTGACTAGGTTGGCCCAGAATAGGCAGGAGTGGAAGCGCTTTGTTGCTGCCCTACACACCGCTGGGTGTAATGGCTAATGATGATGATGATGATGCTTAAACTAACTTAATACTTTCTAACACTTCTGACACCATATTCTGGTCCTTGATTATTGTGTGTGGACAAATAGAGACAAGACTTTGTATGGGGTAGATGTTTGGCTTTACTTCATGATAGCTGACATATTCCCACGATCGCCATGCCACGCGCAAGTGATGAGTAACACAGAGTTACGGAACTTGAATCGTCTGCTACTGATATAGACAATATCGGAACATGCCCATATATGTGTGTGTGTGAGTGTGCACATGTATGTGTATGTGTGAATTGGCTTGTTTATTTTTGTGTGTGTATGTTTTTAGTTTTCAGTTCATGTGTCTTTGCTGTCCAAAAGTGATTTTCAATGTTTCTATGTGTGGTTGTTTAGGCACTGTTTGTGCTTTTGCTTTTAAGATTAGAAAGGTTTCCTCTTTGTGTAGTTGGTTGGGTTGATCAAGGCATTTTTGTTTGTTTGTAGGGTTTTGTTTGGGTTGTTTTGTTGTTGTTGTTGTTTGTGGGGTGGGTGGGAGAAAGGGAGTTGGTAGGGAAACTGGTTTGAAAAAATTTGAAAACAGAAATCCCAAAATTGTAAAGTTTGGGGATTGTTTTTTTGGGGGGAGGAGGGAGGGTGCGTAAGTAAGAGAGGAGGGAAGGTGGTGGGTGGGGATGTGTTGTGTTGGTTGAAGGCTGCAGGGAAATTGATGTGCTTATAAATAGAATGTACAGGGATATCTGGTCTGTGTGCATGCTTTGGTAGGTTGACAGGAGGAAAGTGTGTATAGGTGCATGCGTGCAAATACGTATGCATACTTGCATGAATGTGTGTTTACACATGTATGAATGGGTGCATGTGATATCTTCAGTTTAACGTCTATTCACATTTAGTGATTTTAGACATTTAGATTTTAGGTGCATGTGTGTGTATGCACATGTGCATGCATATTTACATTCATTGTGTGTGTGTGTGGTGTGTGTGTGTGTGTGGTGTGTGTGTGTGTGTGTGTGTGCAGGTTGTGGGGACCCCATACTACATGTCCCCTGAACTGGTGAAGGGAGAAAAGTAAGCTACAACTGACAAACCTTTGTGTGTGTGTGTGTGGATGCAGTGAAAACTGTCACATGCACACTTTTTGCTACAACTGACAGACCTTTTTGTGTGTGTGGATGCAGTGAAAACTGTCACATGCACACTTTTTGCTACAACTGACAAACCTTTTTGTGTGTGTGGATGCAGTGAAAACTCACATGCACACTTTTTGCAGGAAAGCCTAGGAGGAGACATGAATAATTTTAAGTTCTTTTTTTATATAAATTTAAGTATAAGAAAAGGGTGAGCTGCAATAGCCATAGATATTTTTTACAGGACAATCAATGACAGAGGCATATACCACTTTTTGTGCACAAATTTTTAGGACAAAACATTAGCAATTTAAGTATTTTCAAACAGAAGTAACAGAAAAATTGAGAAACAAGTAGTTGGACATCACTTTTCAATGTATTTAACTACTCTAACGTACACATGTTTTCCCCTTAAAAGTTTGGGAGAAAATGTTAATAATTTGGAGTATTTTTGAAAGTTACATTTGCAGTACAAGGAAGATATTAGTTTAATATTGGAAACTTTGATTGTTGTTATGTCTGATACATAAAATGTCATTGACATGATTGATGCCAGAGCTTTCTTGGTTTATGTGTGGTGTAAAACTGGAAAGATGAGATGCAAGATGATAGTGTGTGTGTTGTGTTACAGATAGAAAGATGAGATGCAAGATGATAGTGTGTGTGTTGTGTTACAGAAAGAAAGATGAGATGCAAGATGATAGTGTGTGTGTTGTGTTACAGAAAGAAAGATGAGATGCAAGATGATAGTGGTGTGTGTTGTGTTACAGATAGAAAGATGAGATGCAAGATGATAGTGTGTGTGTTGTGTTACAGATAGAAAGATGAGATGCAAGATGATAGTGTGTGTGTTGTGTTACAGATAGAAAGATGAGATGCAAGATGATAGTGTGTGTGTGTTGTGTTACAGATAGAAAGATGAGATGCAAGATGATAGTGTGTGTGTGTTGTGTTACAGATAGAAAGATGAGATGCAAGATGATAGTGTGTGTGTGTTGTGTTACAGATAGAAAGATGAGATGCAAGATGATAGTGTGTGTGTGTGTTGTGTTACAGATAGAAAGATGAGATGCAAGATGATAGTGTGTGTGTGTTGTGTTACAGATAGAAAGATGAGATGCAAGATGATAGTGTGTGTGTGTTGTGTTACAGATAGAAAGATGAGATGCAAGATGATAGTGTGTGTGTTGTGTTACAGATAGAAAGATGAGATGCAAGATGATAGTGTGTGTGTGTGTTGTGTTACAGATAGGAAAGACGAGATGCAAGATGATAGTGTGTGTGTGTTGTGTTACAGATAGAAAGATGAGATGCAAGATGATAGTGTGTGTGTTGTGTTACAGATAGAAAGATGAGATGCAAGATGATAGTGTGTGTGTGTGTTGTGTTACAGATAGAAAGATGAGATGCAAGATGATAGTGTGTGTGTGTGTTGTGTTACAGATAGAAAGATGAGATGCAAGATGATAGTGTGTGTGTGTTGTGTTACAGATAGAAAGACGAGATGCAAGATGATAGTGTGTGTGTGTGTTGTGTTACAGATAGAAAGATGAGATGCAAGATGATAGTGTGTGTGTGTGTTGTGTTACAGATAGAAAGATGAGATGCAAGATGATAGTGTGTGTGTGTTGTGTTACAGATAGAAAGACGAGATGCAAGATGATAGTGTGTGTGTGTTGTGTTACAGATAGAAAGATGAGATGCAAGATGATAGTGTGTGTGTGTTGTGTTACAGATAGAAAGATGAGATGCAAGATGATAGTGTGTGTGTTGTGTTACAGATAGAAAGATGAGATGCAAGATGATAGTGTGTGTGTTGTGTTACAGATACAACTTCAAAAGTGGTCCGCAGTGAATTTCAGTGCAATAAGTGTGTGTGTGTGTGTGTGTGTTTGTGTGTGTGTGTGTGTGTTTGTGTGTGTGTGTGTGTGTGTTGTGTGTGTGTGTGTGTGTGTGTTGTGTTGTGTTACAGATACAACTTCAAAAGCGATGTGTGGGCTCTGGGATGTGTGCTGTATGAGCTTCTCACTCTGACTCGTGTTTTCCAGGCATCGGTAAGAGGAACTGTCTTTTGGTAGATTTGTATGTGAGTGTGTGTGTGCATGTATGTACACACTTGTGCATGTACACACATATACTACATACTCATGCACACACACACACACACACACACACACACACACACACACACACACACACATACATGCACACACACACACATGTGCACGCACTCTTTTTGAATAAGAACACGTCCAGGAGACAGAGAATGGCCATTTTAGTTTTGTGGATGGGGGGAGGGAGGTAGGAGAGATTTTCTTTTTTTAAATGGCTAAACATGCAAAAATCTGCTCCCAAGGTTAGGGAGATAGGCTGGTCATCAGTGTATATATTACGTGCTTAAATTTGGAGTACTTGCAAGAGTTGGGGGACCATGAACTAAGAAAAAAGAAAAGAAAAAAGAAATATTGAAAAACTGTCACAGGTTATTAGTCTGGAATGAGGTCGCCTTTGTTGACTGCTTCCTGATTCAGGCTGTGCAGAAATATTCGGAATGAGTTTTTCACCAGGAGATATGACTTTATCAGACTCAGCAGAATCATGAAGTCAGAGTGTGGCTACCCTAGTGGTGGGTAAAGACGGCTGTGTGTTATGAGTGTGGCTACCTTAGTGGTGGGTAAAGATGGCTGTGTGTTATGAGTGTGGCTACCCTAGTGGTGGGTAAAGACGGCTGTGTGTTGTGAGTGTGGCTACCCTAGTGGTGGGTAAAGATGGCTGTGTGTTATGAGTGTGGCTACCTTATGAGTGTGGCTACCTTATGAGTGTGGCTACCTTAGTGGTGGGTAAAGACAGCTGTGTGTTGTGAGTGTGGCTACCTTATGAGTGTGGCTACCATAGTGGTGGGTAAAGATGGCTGTGTGTTATGAGTGTGGCTACCCTAGTGGTGGGTAAAGATGGCTGTGTGTTATGAGTGTGGCTACCCTAGTGGTGGGTAAAGATGGCTGTGTGTTATGAGTGTGGCTACCTTATGAGTGTGGCTACCTTATGAGTGTGGCTACCTTAGTGGTGGGTAAAGACAGCTGTGTGTTGTGAGTGTGGCTACCTTATGAGTGTGGCTACCATAGTGGTGGGTAAAGACAGCTGTGTGTTGTGAGTGTGGCTACCTTATGAGTGTGGCTACCTTATGAGTGTGGCTACCTTATGAGTGTGGCTACCATAGCGGTGGGTAAAGACGGCTGTGTGTTATGAGTGTGGCTACCTTATGAGTGTGGCTACCTTATGAGTGTGGCTACCTTATGAGTGTGGCTACCTTATGAGTGTGGCTACCTTATCAGTGTGGCTACCTTATGAGTGTGGCTACCTTATCAGTGTGGCTACCTTATCAGTGTGGCTACCTTATCAGTGTGGCTACCTTATCAGTGTGGCTACCATAGCGGTGGGTAAAGACGGCTGTGTGTTATGCAGAATCTGACTGTTGGTGAACCTGAGAGCTCCAGCCAATGAACAAAATTAAAAAACCAAACCACAAACTCAGCAGCAGCAGCAGCAGCATTTTTCTCCAGCTAGCAGTAGTCAGAATGCAGCAGCAGCAGCAGCATTTGTCTCCAGCTGACAGTAGTCAGAATGTAGGAACATATCCAGTTTTCCTAGGCATGTAAGCCTAGCTCCTTTCCCCCTCCCCTCCCATTAATTGAAGTTAATTTATAGAGCGTAAACTGTTCTTTTTTTTTAAAAATGCATACCAAAACCAAAAAAAGAGAATGTGAGCCACTTGTCAGTACTGAGCAGTATGTTAAAAAGGTACAAAGAGGAACACAAAGGATACACTCCCGAGTTGAGTGGAAAGGCACTGAATGCTCAGCATCTTTATTGCAGGAAGAGACTACGTCTTGTTTTCACCTGTAGTTAGTGATGCTTGAGGAAGACACCAGAAGTGTTGTTCCAGCCTGCAGAGTAAGAGCTGAAGAGTATGAACGGTTTTATTGGATGATCGTTGTCTACTGTTGGTGTGTCACAGAATGCCCTGAAGCTGGCCTTTGAAATAGTGCAGACGGAGCACGAGAGTATCGACAGTGGGTACAGCCAGGAGATGCACCTGCTCGTCAACAGGATGCTGCAAAAGGTTGGATAGCAAACAGGAATGGTCAGACTGACTCGTTGCAACATTCGGGTAGGGTTTGAAGGCAGATGTATGCTTTGAATAAGAACTGTTTGCATACATGTGTATATATACACATGCACATGCATTTGCACACTTACACACACACACGCACGCACGCACACACACGTGCTCAAATGTCCACAAACCCAGGTTGTTGTTTTTTTAAACCCCAAAATGTAAGGTATAATTTTTCAAGATGTAAATAAAAAGTATAAAAATAAAGTATGAAGTTGGATTGAATTCTCCTCCATTCTGTTTCTTCAGGAGCCAGACGATCGTCCATCAGTGGAAGACATTCTTCAAAGTCCGCTGTTTCCTGATGCCTCGTAAGCCATTGTTCAGTCTGTGTTTTCTTCAAAGTCCACTAGATAATGGTTTCATATGTACGTAGTTATATATCTCTGCCTTCACCACTTAGCCTACATATTTATTTATCTATTGATTGCAACAACTGCAGGAATTTGGTTGTAAATTTCCAAGCTTTGGGGATAAAACCATCTACTTTCCACTGAATATCAGCAATCATTGACAGAGAGTTAGATCTGCCAGTCATAATGTCACTCTGGTTGCTAATACTGGCATCATATTCCTTTGAATCCTCAAATTCATCACTATTGTAGTTTGTAATCCACTCACAAACCTGCTGGGTGGCTTTTTTAGCTAAGAGACATTGTGAGCATTTGCTCATATTGACCAGTAGGCAATAGATCAGTGAAAACTTGGCTCAGAACAGAAAGTGCCAACATGGCATGTGAATGAACCATTTGATAATGAGTTTAAGCTATCAGACTGAGTAATTCTCAGAAAGGACAGAATGAAAACACTCCATTGCAGCGCAGTGCTCTGTCACAAGTGTACTTGGACGTGGGGCGGAAAGTGCTCTGTCACAAGTGTACTTGGACGTGGGGCGGAAAGTGCTCTGTCACAAGTGTACTTGGACGTGGGGCGGAAAGTGCTCTGTCACAAGTGTACTTGGACGTGGGGCGGAGAGTGCTCTGTCACAAGTGTACTTGGACGTGGGGCGGAAAGTGCTCTGTCACAAGTGTACTTGGACGTGGGGCGGAGAGTGCTCTGTCACAAGTGTACTTGGACGTGGGGCGGAAAGTGCTCAGCCCACAGACCAAGGCCCAGCTGAGCATGCCAGCCATTCTGCTTCATTTCATCATCCCCAGATTACACCAAGAAATAGTTTTAAAATAGCTAACACCTCAAAGCAGTGAAAGGTTTGATATGGTTTTGGCGAGATATAGCGCTGTGTAAATTCCATGTATGATTATTATTATTAAAGGTGCCTATGATATGCCATATGAAAAAATAACAACACTGCGGAATGGGTGTTGTGAGCCCATTTCAGAGTTTGTCACATCTCTACCCAGTCACCCAAGTAAAGCAGTATAGACACAGTATTGTAATATAATAACAACAGACTTTGGCAATTGATGACTCATTTTTCTACAGCTGTTGAAAGGTTCCAGAAAAGCATTGATTTGGATATAAATCTGAGTTTAAAAACAAACAAACAAACAAAGAAAAATGGACCAAAATCTGATTTTTAAAACAAACAAAGAAAGAAAAACGGGACTGGACTGACTGATTATTTATTTATTTTGTTTTTTGTGTGGGTGGAAGCAGGGAACTGGAGCGAAAGGTGTGGGAGTTGAACTCGACCTCGCGTAAACTGCGACTATCCACCTCCACCTGCGCCGTCATGCAACCTGTCGTCACCTCCAAGATGTGTGAGGTGTGTGTCGTACAGAGTGATTGTCACCTCCAAGATGTGTGAGGTGTGTGTCGTATAGAGTGATTGTCACCTCCAAGATGTGTGAGGTGTGTGTCGTATAGAGTGATTGTCACCTCCAAGATGTGTGAGGTGTGTGTGTCGTATAGAGTGATTGTCACCTCCAAGATGTGTGAGGTGTGTGTCGTATAGAGTGATTGTCGCCTCCAAGATGTGTGAGGTGTGGGTGTTGTACAGAGTGATTGTCACCTCCAAGATGTGTGAGGTGTGTGTTGTATAGAGTGATTGTCACCTCCAAGATGTGTGAGGTGTGTGTCGTATAGAGTGATTGTCACCTCCAAGATGTGTGAGGTGTGTGTCGTATAGAGTGATTGTCACCTCCAAGATGTGTGAGGTGTGTGTCGTATAGAGTGATTGTTACCTCCAAGATGTGTGAGGTGTGTGTTGTATAGAGTGATTGTCACCTCCAAGATGTGTGAGGTGTGTGTGTGTGTTGTATAGGGTGATTGTCACCTCCAAGATGTGTGAGGTGTGTGTGTGTGTGTGTGTGTCATATAGAGTGATTGTCACCTCCAAGATGTGTGAGGTGTGCATGTCATATAGAGTGGTTGTCACCTCCAAGATGTGTGTGTCATATAGAGTGATTGTCACCTCCCAGATGTGTGAGGTGTGTGTCGTGTAGAGTGATTGTCACCTCCAAGATGTGTGAGGTGTGTGTGTGTGTCATACAGAGTGATTGTCACCTCCAAGATGTGTGAGGTGTGTGTGTGTGTTGTGTAGAGTGATTGTCACCTCCAAGATGTGTGGTGTGTGTCAAAGAGAATGAATTTGTTATTTAAAGGTTGGGTCGTTCTGGTATTTTTTTGGTGTGATTTTGGTTTGTGTGTTTTTTTCTTGTCTTTTTTTTTTTTTGGGGGGGGGGGGGAGGATGTTGCTGCACTGGTGAGATGGACAGCTGAGGCCTCTGCTGATGGCAGCGGTGCACGCTGTGCAGATGGACAGCTGAGGCTCTCTGCTGATGGCAGCGGTGCACCGCTGTGCAGATGGACAGCTGAGGCTCTCTGCTGGTGGCAGCGGTGCACGCTGTGCAGATGGACAGCTGAGGCTCTCTGCTGATGGCAGCGGTGCACCGCTGTGCAGATGGACAGCTGAGGCTCTCTGCTGGTGGCAGCGGTGCACCGCTGTGCAGATGGACAGCTGAGGCTCTCTGCTGATGGCAGCGGTGCACCGCTGTGCAGATGGACAGCTGAGGCTCTCTGCTGGTGGCAGCGGTGCACGCTGTGCAGATGGACAGCTGAGGCTCTCTGCTGGTGGCAGCGGTGCACCGCTGTGCAGATGGACAGCTGAGGCTCTCTGCTGGTGGCAGCGGTGCACCGCTGTGCAGATGGACAGCTGAGGCTCTCTGCTGATGGCAGCGGTGCACCGCTGTGCAGATGGACAGCTGAGGCTCTCTGCTGGTGGCAGCGGTGCACCGCTGTGCAGATGGACAGCTGAGGCTCTCTGCTGGTGGCAGCGGTGCACCGCTGTGCAGATGGACAGCTGAGGCTCTCTGCTGATGGCAGCGGTGCAGGTCAGGCTCCAAGTTGTGGCCGCACAGCTTCCTGGCCACTGGGGTCAGGCCAGAACGTCCTCTTTGGGAGTGCTCTTATGCAGGACTGCAGCCCGTGTTCCGCTGTCTGGCCGCCAGCCTTGCTGGGGCTGTGCTCTCTCCCTCCCTCCCTCCCTCTGTGGCCTATGCAGAGTTTGATGTACATAGCAGTTTAGGGGATTGTTCTGTGCATTTTTTAGGTCATGTCTTTTTTCACTTTTGATATTCTTAATAATTAGCCTTTTTTTGCTTATTCTTGGAATTGTTTGTGATTTTTAGAAAGGTAAAAGAAATGCACAACTTTTGAAGTTTGCTGGCCTTTGCATTATAACTCGAAAACATGCTGTTTTTTTGTTGTTGTTTTTTGTCATATGTATAATGGCATAATGTTGCCATCATTCAGGTGTACCAGTGGGGAGGAGGGAAATTAACGCCTCAGAAACTGGAACTCTTTACCCGTGAAAAAAGCCCAATTCAGGTGAGTGCTGCGTGAAAGTGCTTTCTGGTGAATGGTCTGGTGTGTATGTGTGTGTATTTGTTTGTGTGAGTGTGTATTTGTGTGTGTGTGAGAGTGTATTTGTGTGTGTGTGCATGTTCCTATAGTTTCGGCACTGCTGCTGGGTCACTTTGGTGGTGTTCAGTGGTGCCTGTTCTGAGCTAACATACGCAGGACACCACCTACTAAGCCCCCTACTAACGACAGTATTAGCTCAGTCGCGGAGCCAGACTGAGTGAGTTGCCCACCCGAGATGGCAACCACAACGTCCCTCCAACGACTGTCCCCCTGAACCTCCAACCCCAAAGGCCCCGACACAAACTCACCACAGGCACAGAAGTGTAGGGGCAAACTGAATCTGAGGTCACCATGAGACCAGAGCAACTGGGATCACCGAATCAGAGGCAATTTCTTTTTTATTGCATGATGATCAATGACAATGAGGATGACATAATTATGCTTCTGTGGAAGTGCATATGCTTTGAGACTACTTGACAGGGTTGTACTCTACGCTTACTATCATAATATATCCCGACGTCAACCGGGCCTGAGAGATACAGACACCTGCAGTGTTGGTCAGGTAGTTTGAGCAACACTCTCAAACTCGCATCCGTTAAGTGGATGAAGCTCGAATGTGTGGTCCCAGTCTTCCCACTGAGCCTACAGCACACTCACTCTGGGTAGGAGCCAGCCGAGTCCGAAAAATCCCTACGACTCTTATGGGAATCGAACCCACAACCTTCCAGTCCATAACCCAAGGCACTAACCACTGTGCCATGGCGGCTGGTGAATTTGTATTGTTTGGACCCATTGTTGTTTATAATCTAGCAACTCATGCTGGGCCAGCAGTGTATTATCCTTGTTTTTATTTATTTTTATTCTTTTAATGTCAAGGATAATGGAATAAGAATTTATGTGCTTTTTTCATCCAGTCCCCATGTGTATGCAGTTTTGTCATTTTGTCATCGTTGCCACCGGCACACAATGGCCTACTGTTGTTCTGGTTGAAAGGGATCCTCTAGTTTGTTCTTGTGTTGTTTGCAGGTGGCAGCAGGTCACTATCACTTTGCTGCTGTTACCTTTGAAAAAGAGCTGTACACATGGGCAGTGAGTCTTGGCATTCCTTCCTTTGCGAGCATTTGTGTCTTCCTCTTCCTCCTTTGTCTTTCTTCCCTTGGTTCTATCTGTCTTGTAGAATTTCTCTTTTATTCAGTCTGTCTGTCTTTCCTGATTGCTGTAGATTGTTCATCTTTGGCTAATGCTTAAACTTTAAGTGGCTTTCATTTTGTATATTGTATAAATCAGTTACCTTTTGTGACTGTTGCTTATCAAGCCTAGTTTTGGTGACTTTTTTTTTTTAAAGGGGGGTGTTGTTGTTGGTTGTTTTTTTTATGCTTTTGTTGTTGTTGCTCCTGAAGTAGTTTGTCATTGCTATTTGTTTTTTTGTTGTTGTTTATTAAGGTCATGTGCTG
Source organism: Rapana venosa (assembly GCA_028751875.1). Taxonomy (NCBI): domain Eukaryota; kingdom Metazoa; phylum Mollusca; class Gastropoda; order Neogastropoda; family Muricidae; genus Rapana; species Rapana venosa. The sequence goes on along the minus strand of CM054153.1, from coordinate 1,833,135 downwards.
TACTGTCTCAGACAGTTGCAATCACAGCCTGTACATTCCTTTTTGCCAAACAACAAGAAAGAAACTTCTGCAAGTAAACACCTTCATGCCTGACCAGAAGTTCCCCCTTTATGTCTAAACTCTGAATGTTTATTGTGTTGACACTGTTTGTCATGCTGACATTGTTTGCCCAAGATGCTGTTGACATTGTCCATGATGTTGTCGACACTGTTTGTCATGTTTGTCAACATGTTTGTCCATGGTGTTGTTGACACTTTTGTCGTATGTGTCGAACGGTTTGTCTCATTGTTGTCAATGTCATAATGCTGTTGACACTGTTTGTCGTGATGTTTTATCGACACTGTTTGTCACGATGCTGTGACATTTGTCTGATGTTTGACACTGTTGTCGTGGTGTCGTTGAAGCTGTTGTCGCGATTGCGGTGACACGGTTTGTCCGATGTTGGCGACACTTTTGTCTGATTGCTGCGACACTGTTTGTCTGCGATACCGCGACATGTTTGTCTGTTGTTGTTGCGCTGTTTGTCCGTGATGCTGGCGACATGTTTGTCCGTGATGCTGTTGACACTGTTTGCCCACGATGCTCTTGAGATGGTTTGTTCGTGATGTTGTCGACACTGTTTGTCCGTTATGCTGTTGGCATGGTTTGTCCATGATGCTGTTGACACTGTTTGTCCATGATGCTGTTGACACTGTTTGTCCATGATGCTGTTGACATTGCCCATGATGTTGTCAGCAAGGTTTGTCCATGATGCTGTTGACATTGTCCATGATGCTGTTGACACGGTTTGTCCATGATGCTGTTGACACGGTTTGTCCATGATGCTGTTGACATGGTTTGTCCATGATGCTGTTGACACGGTTTGTCCATGATGCTGTTGACATGGTTTGTCCGTGATGCTGTTGACACGGTTTGTCCATGATGCTGTTGACACGGTTTGTCATGATGTTGTCAACACCGTTTGTTCACATGTTGTTGACACTGCCCGCCATGTTTTGGACACGGTTTGTCCTCATGTTGTTGTTGACACTGTCCACCATGTTGTTGACACCACTTTGTCCGCATGTTGTTGTTGACACTGTTGAGCCACCATGTTGTTGACCCTGACAACGATGCTGTTGACACTGACAACGATGACAACAATGCTGTTGACCCTGACAACAATGCTGTTGACCCCCAGACCCCCCAGGGCACGGTCAGCATCTGTGGTCAGCTGGGGCACGGCTTGCGGGCAGCGTACAAAGCCCCGAAGAGAGTGGACAGCTGCTGAGTGTGCCCATCCAACAAGTGTCCTGCGGGGAAGACTTCACCCTCTGTGTCACCGGTCAGTCCAGCAGCCCTGTCTGTGTGTGTGTGTGTGTGTGTGTGTGTGGGTGGGGGGGGGGGGGGGGGGGGGGGGTAGTGGTGGTAACACAGGTAGATGTGTGTGTGGTGGTGGGGATTAGTGGTGGTAAACAGGTAGATGTGTGTGTGTGGTGGGGGGGGGGGGGGGGGTTAGTGGTGGTAACACAGGTAGATGTGTGTGTGTGTGTTGGGGGGGGGTTAGTGGTGGTAAACAGGTAGATGTGTGTGTGTGGGGGGGGTTAGTGGTGGTAACACAGGTAGATGTGTGTGTGTGTGTGGGGGGGTTAGTGGTGGTAACACAGGTAGATGTGTGTGTGTGTGTGGGGGGGGGGGGGGTTAGTGGTGGTAACACAGGTAGATGTGTGTGTGTGTGTGTGGGGGGGGTTAGTGGGGTGTTGGGTGTGGTGTGGGGGTTAGTGGTGGTAACACAGGTAGATGTGTGTGTGTGTGGGGGGGGTTAGTGGTGGTAACACAGGTAGATGTGTGTGTGTGTGGGGGGGGGGGGGGGTTAGTGGTGGTAACACAGGTAGATGTGTGTGTGTGTGTGTGGGGGTTAGTGGTGGTAACACAGGTAGATGTGTGTGTGTGTGTGTGGGGGGGTTAGTGGTGGTAACACAGGTAGATGTGTGTGTGTGTGTGTGTGTGGGGGGGGGGGGGTTAGTGGTGGTAAGACAGGTAGATGTGTGTGTGTGGGGGGGGATAGTGGTGGTAACACAGGTAGATGTGTGTGTGTGGGGGGGGGGGGGTTAGTGGTGGTAAGACAGGTAGATGTGTGTGTGTGTGTGTGTGGGGATTTAGTGGTGGTAAGACAGGTAGATGTGTGTGTGTGTGGGGGGGGGGTTAGTGGTGGTAAGACAGGTAGATGTGTGTGTGTGTGGGGGGGGGTTAGTGGTGGTAACACAGGTAGATGTGTGTGTGTGTGTGTGGGAGGGGGTTAGTGGTGGTAACACAGGTAGATGTGTGTTGTGTGTGTGTGGAGGGGGTTAGTGGTGGTAACACAGGTAGATGTGTGTGTGTGTGTGGGGGTTAGTGGTGGTAGTGGTGATGGGAAGGGGAGGTAGGTGTGTGTGCGCGTGTGTGTATGTGCATGTGTGTATGCGCACGCGCATGTGTGTGGTGTGTTTGCGTTGCGTGCATGTGTGTGTGTGTGTGCGCGTGCATGTGTGTGTGTGGTGTGTGTGTGTGTGTGTGCACGCGCTCGCATGTGCATATGTGTGTGAGTATTCAGTTGTTTTGCATTGTTGGCTTGGACCAAGAGCCTGGTCAGACATGGATGTCAGCCAGGACCTGAACTGACGTGTTTCTTAAGCTTGGAGAAACGTCATGTCATACTGTCCTCATCCATGACAAGCTCTTCGTTTTCCAAAGTGCGCTCTCCTTCAAAGGAGAGTTGTCTGAAGCCTGAGTATGGCTGCCTATAATGTGAGGGACTTGAACACAGCCACATACACACTTTTCCTATCCATCTATCCAGCGTTCACTTGTGTCAGTCTTCCCCTGTGGGGATGCCGGGGGCCGTCAGTATAAACAGCACCCTCACATTCTGGACATTCTGTGCTAGAAATTTCCTCTTTTCTATCACTCTCTTTGTTTCTGCCTTGTTCCTTTTCATCCTGTCACCTTCTTCTTGTCTATTTTCTGCCTTCTTGGTCCACACCATGTGTTACAAGGTAACAATTCTCTCTTGTGTTGAAGTCAGATGCGCTGGGCCTGACTTGTCAAGCGCTTAATTGCAGCCTGAGGCATTTTCGTCAGAGTGCCTGTTCTGGGCAACCCCTGAAGGTGTTCAGCTGGGAAATGCCATGAAACGACGACACACAGTGTCTACATGGTGTGCATGGCCTTTTCCCCTGTAGCTTTACACTGTAGCTTCACTTACTGACCGTTGAGCACCGCCGCTTATCAACTTCCTAACTTTACACCATGTTTAATCCACTCCATGATAGTAGGGGGACGGGTTAGCTCAGTGGTTAGAGCACTTGCTTTGCCCCAGCCAAGTTAAGCAGCATCAAGCATGGCTACCACTTGGATGGGTGACCGTATGTGTGCCATGGCTTCAGTACAGTTCCCCAATTCACCCAGCTGTAAATGGGTACCTGTCTTTTTAAGGTCAGGGAAGGTAAAGCAGCGAGGGAGAGGAGATGGGCGCTGCCCTCAATATGCTGGCCCCTAGAGAAGTGAGGTCTCTGACCCCTCGCTCCCCTACGACCTTATAGGTTATTGGACACCTTTACCTTTTTGACCATGATAGTGTCTGTCTATTGTTGAGTTCTGTATGCCGAACAGGCAGCACAGTGGATTAAGTTGTCGCTGAACTGCTGCAGATGAAGGGGCGCTGTATGGCTTTGGGTCCAACTACTACGGGTGTGTGGGGGCTGGGGAGGAGGAGGAGGTGCTGCTGCCGCAGCCAGTGGACTTCTTTGCCGATCACCCGGTGGAGCAGGTGTCGTGTGGCGATGCCCACGTCGTCGTTCTGACCCGCTACGGCGACGTCTACACCTGGGGCTGTGGAGAATTCGGTGAGATGCCGAGCCAGTAGCCTGTTGACACTGTTTAGTGATAGCAGTGGTTGTTTCTTCTTCTTCTTCTTAGTTTTACATACTGTAGTGTGGTGATAGATAGCAGTGGTTGTGTCTTCTTCTTCTTCTTAGTTTTACATGCTGTAGTGTGGGGATAGCAGTGGTTGTGTCTTCTTCTTCTTCTTTGTTTTACATGCTGTAGTGTGGGGATAGATAGCAGTGGTTGTGTCTTCTTCTTCTTTGTTTTACATGCTGTAGTGTGGTGATAGCAGTGGTTGTGTCTTCTTCTTCTTCTTTGTTTTACATACTGTAGTGTGGTGATAGCAGTGGTTGTGTCTTCTTCTTCTTCTTTGTTTTACATACTGTAGTGTGGTGATAGATAGCAGTGGTTGTGTCTTCTTCTTCTTCTTTGTTTTACATACTGTAGTGTGGTGATAGATAGCAGTGGTTGTTTCTTCTTCTTCTTCTTTGTTTTACATACTGTAGTGTGGTGATAGATAGCAGTGGTTGTTTCTTCTTCTTCTTCTTTGTTTTACATACTGTAGTGTGGTGATAGATAGCAGTGGTTGTTTCTTCTTCTTCTTTGTTTTACATACTGTAGTGTGGGGATAGATAGCAGTGGTTGTGTCTTCTTCTTCTTCTTAGTTTTACATACTGTAGTGTGGTGATAGATAGCAGTGGTTGTTTCTTCTTCTTTGTTTTACATACTGTAGTGTGGTGATAACAGTGGTTGTGTCTTCTTCTTCTTCTTTGTTTTACATACTGTAGTGTGGGGATAGATAGCAGTGGTTGTGTTATACCACGACGACAGAGGTCCACCTCCTCATATTAGCAACGAAGATGGCCACATAATCATGGAAGACGAAGTGAGACATGCACTCAGCAAGATGAAAAGTGGTAAGGCGCCAGGACCTGATGATATCCCATCTGAATTGATAACAGCCCTGGATGAAGTGGGAATTAAGGCGGTCACAAAACTACTAAACAATATATATGACACAGGAGAGATTCCGACAGATATGAAGAAGTCCATCTACATTGCGATCCCTAAGAAACTGGGTACAGCTGAATGTGACCAACATCGTACAATCAGCCTGATGAGTCACCTCACCAAAGTTCTTTTACGAATACTCATGAAGAGAATGAGAAATAAAATACTCCCAGAAATATCAGAAACGCAATTTGGATTCATGGCAGACAAAGGCACCAGAAATGCAATCTTCGCATTGAAAACTCTCATGGAAAGATCCATCGAGGTCCAGAAAGACCTGTACCTCTGCTTCATTGACTACTCAAAAGCGTTCGACAAAGTACGACTTGTTTGATATTCTGGCAGGGCTATACATCGACGGGAAAGATCTTCGAGTCCTCAGAAACATATATTGGGAACAGGAGGCAGCCATTAGAGTCGACAATAACATCAGTCAATATAGACCAATCTGCAGGGGTGTGAGGCAGGGCTGCGTGTTCTCGCCTGATTTATTTAATGTATATAGTGAAATAATTCTACGAAATATTGAGAATCATGAGGGAATTAGTGTAGGTGGCCACAACATCAACAACCTGAGATATGCAGATGACACAATCGCCGACTCTGAAGAAAAACTGCAAAAGATTTTAACAACAGTAACAGACGAAAGCGAAAAGAAAGGATTACAGCTCAATGCAAAGAAGACGGAATGCATGGTGATCTCGAAAAAAGCTGTTATACCACAATGCAACATAGCCTGTAAAGGAGAGAGAATCAGACAAGTAAACACCTTTAAATAGCTTGGTTGTACTATCACCCCGGACGGCAAGTGTGACACAGAAATCAAGAAGAGAATCGGTCAATCTAAGGCAACTTTTAACAACATGAAATGTATTTTTACCAACAGTAAGATAAGCCTCAAGACAAAGATCCATGTTTTGAGAGCCTACGTATGGTCCATTCTTCTGTACGGATGTGAGTGCTGGACCCTAGCCAAAGACACAGAACAGCGACTAGAAGCAGTGGAAATGTGGTTCATCCGGAGAATCATAAAAATCTCATGGACAAAAAGAAAAACTAATGCAGAAGTAATGGAAATGGCTGGGTACAAGAGATCCCTTCTCAACACCATCAGAGAAAGACAGCTCAAATTTTTCGGCCATATAATCAGGGCTGACGGACTAGAGAAACTGTTATGGAGTGGCAAAATCTGTGGAAACAAGAGCAGAGGAAGACAACGCACAAAATTCACAGACAGCTTAAACAAATTCGCAACGAATAAAGAGGGCACTAACAATGAGCTCATGAGAGGGACCGAGAACAGGGAAGAATGGAGAGCCATGATCGTCGATGTCTGCAGGACCAGACCGGACACTTGAAGAAGAAGAAGAAGTGTGGTGATAGCAGTGGTTGTGTCTTCTTCTTCTTCTTCTTTGTTTTACATACTGTAGTGTGGTGATAGATAGCAGTGGTTGTTTCTTCTTCTTCTTCTTTGTTTTACATACTGTAGTGTGGTGATAGATAGCAGTGGTTGTGTCTTCGTCTTCTTAGTTTTACATACTGTAGTGTGGTGATAGATAGCAGTGGTTGTGTCTTCTTCTTCTTTGTTTTACATACTGTAGTGTGGTGATAGATAGCAGTGGTTGTGTCTTCTTCTTCTTTGTTTTACATACTGTAGTGTGGTGATAGCAGTGGCTGTTTCTTCTTCTTCTTCTTAGTTTTACATACTGTAGTGTGGTGATAGATAGCAGTGGTTGTTTCTTCTTCTTCTTCTTAGTTTTACATACTGTAGTGTGGGGATAGATAGCAGTGGTTGTTTCTTCTTCTTCTTCTTAGTTTTACATACTGTAGTGTGGTGATAACAGTGGCTGTTTCTTCTTCTTCTTCTTCTTTGTTTTACATACTGTAGTGTGGTGATAGCAGTGGTTGTTTCTTCTTCTTCTTCTTTGTTTTACGTACTGTACTGTGGGGATAGATAGCAGTGGTTGTGTCTTCTTCTTCTTCTTAGTTTTACATACTGAGCCTCTTTACAATGAAACGGGGCAACAACAGTTGTTATTTCTTTATATTTTGTTGTCATGTGTGTGTTTTGTCTTCACCACTCCACTCATTAAAGCAGAAATCTGATTGTGAAGTGCTTTTGCTTTTATAAAAATGTTGTTTAGAGACTGTTTGCCTGTAAATAGGATCTTAAGGAATGTTTGATCTTCAAAAGGCCATTTCCCCCTAAGTGCTGTGAAATGTGCAACAAAGTAGGTACAGTTCTGTGCGTGTGTTGGCACATTCCACCACCTACCTCAGGCCATAGCCAAGTGGTTGAGACAGTCTGACTTCAGTGCTGTGGAGTCCAGGTTGAATCTCTGCGGCAGTATCTGGTGATGTCAGGGTGGGGATTTTTAATACTACAACTAATAATAATAATGTATGGAATTTATATAGCGCTGAATCTTGTAAAGCAACAAATGAAAGCACTCAGATAAATTAAAATTTTTTTTTTCTTTTTTAACCCTAGTAGCGCTGAATAGACAGCAAAAAGCCTCACTCTCTATTGGCTGAATTAACATTGGCTAGCATTGTTTTGGAGCAGGGTGGGCTCAAATAACCCTTGATATTGATATATAAAACTGAATTAAGTGTGTAATGCTATAAATCACTGGAAAGAACAGATAATATGCTTTTAAATGAGTGTAATTTTATAATAGTGTGTAGTGTTTATGATTGTGTTTAAAAAAATCCACCAAAAAAAAAAAGTGTGCGCACCACTGATCACTGTTCCACTGTCAGGGCCCCGGATCGATTTTAACATGATAAGCAAAGTTCTTGCGGTGCATAAATATCATGATTAGGTAAACACTATTTCTTGACATTAGTTTTCAAAAAATAAGGAGTTTTTATTGCTTTATCGGTCACCAAATACTCGGAAAAGTTCAGCCAAAGGATCGATGCCATCTCGACCATCTCATGGTGGAATGTGCGAAGTGGTGGCTTTCTATGATGAAAATACAAAGATCGCTTGATTTCATGGGATGCAAAGTACTCAGCAGCATAGCAGTTTGACTCAACAACAGTTATTTCGAAGCCTCCTTGCCTCAAAATAAACTAAAACAATCTGTGACCTCGAAATCCCAGCAAAACTAGAACAGCTTGATTCAGTCTGATCACGATGGATTTTTACCAAGTTTTTCAAAAATATTCCACAATCCTTACCTCATCGTCTCTCTCATTGTTTATTTCAACCAAATCCAGCCTCTAAAACTCCTCCTCGATGTCAATATTGTAAAAAAAAGCTTGGAAAAACGCTTGAAGAAATTCTGAAGCAAACTCTGTCATTTTTGTTTTCGGCTGGGGGGGGGGACAAACACTTTTAACCAATCAGATTCTTCGTTGCTTGTGTGTGTGTCAAATGACCTTCACCCCTTTCTGCGGGCCTACAATGGCCTTAACATTCATTGGCTGACCTTTGAAAGCGAAAGTAAGCTTTCAATTATGATCACCCACATCATCCTGGAATATTCCGGGATCCGCCACATAGCTTAGACCTGCCTTTACCGGAATATTCTGGGAACCACGCCACTAAGGTTAAATTTATGTGTGTGTATGCGGTTTTTAAAATTTTGTCATCTGTTCCCACCGGCACACAATGGCCTACTCTTTTGAACAGCGGAACAGGATTTAACGTGCGCGCAAGATGTTCTGCATGCATTCACACACGGGGGCTCGGTTTATAGTCTCATCCGAAGGACTTTGACATTCAGTTCGATTTTTTTTTCAAACTGGGAAGAAAGGGCGAGGCTGGGAATTGAACCCAGAACCTCACGGTGTACTTGTTGGCAGGCAAACGTCTTAACCATCCGGCCACCTTCCTTTTTAACATCTACCAGGTCAGCTTTAAGTGCAGACCTGCCAATGCCTTGACTCCCGTTGTGTCTATACACATGTAGAAGATCAAATATACACATTAAAGATTCCGTAGTTCATGTCAGCATTCAGTTGGCTATGGTAACACAAATATGCCCAGCATGGAACCTGCACAGTGAAATGAGCTGCTGAGAAGTCAGAATGCAATGGCTGAGGCCAGCAGCGGGCAGATCTCCGCAAAATGACAAGCACAGGAGAAGGAAGACCAGGCACTAAGCACCCGACCCAGTGAGGAAATGGTGAGCAGAGAGAAGCTCAGCTACAACCTCTTCCACAGGACTTGTGCAGCCACAACGAGAGCTAAGCAGACTGCTCTCCATTGAACAGGGATGACAGGCACTTGGATCACAAGGTCTTCCACCCCATCAGTGCAGTGCAAAACAGTATGTACAGTTCAGCGAAGTGCACTGCAGCACATACCATTCATCGCAAAGCCATTCGTTACCTTGCCATGCAGTGCAGTTCAGTTCTTTTGCAGTACTATTTAGAGTGCTGCCTAGTGCATTGCTGTGCATTACAATCAGCGCATTGTGGTGCAATTCAGCTCAATGCACTCTGAGACAATTCAGTGCAATGCAAGACAAATTCAGTGCATTGCTAAGTGTACAATTCAGCGTACTGCAGCAATATTATTCTGTGTATTGCAAACACATACAGTTCAGTGTATTGCAATACCGTACAGTTCAGTGTATTGCAACACCGTACAGTTCAGTGTATTGCAATACCGTACAGTTCAGTGTATTGCAATACCGTACAGTTCAGTGTATTGCAATACCGTACAGTTCAGTGTATTGCATACGGTTCATTGTAGTGCATACAGTTCAGTGTATTGCAATACCATACAGTTCAGTGTATTGCAATACCATACAGTTCAGTGTATTGCAATACCATACAGTTCAGTGTATTGCAATACCATACAGTTCGGTGTATTGCAATACCATACAGTTCAGTGTATTGCAATACCATACTGTTAAGTGTATTGTAATACCATACAGTGTGGTGTATTGCAATACCATACAGTTCAGTGTATTGCAATACCATACAGTTCGGTGTATTGCAATACCATACAGTTCAGTGTATTGCAATACCATACTGTTAAGTGTATTGTAATACCATACAGTGTGGTGTATTGCAATACCATACAGTTCATTGTATTGCAATACCATACAGTTCAGTGTATTGCAATACCATACAGTTCAGTGGATTGCAATACCATACAGTTTGGTGCAGTGCAATGCAATACCATGCAGTGCTTGACACTCCACTACACTACAGCTGACCACAGTGCAGTACAAAAGCAATACAATACATTGACATAGACTCCTCCACAGTGGTAGTAGGCCAGCACAGCAACACAGCACAGTCTAGGAGAGCGCTGTGTGACAGTTGTTGTCAGTGTCATTAACAGGACTTTGTTATATAATTCTGTTCTGCTTTGATGTTATGTTTTTCAGGGAAGCTGGGTCTTGACTCTGAAGATGACTTTGATACTCCACAGAAGGTGAGCCCCCCCCTCCCCAAAAAAAGTTCATCAGCATAAGGCAAATATTGAACCAAAAATGAAAAAATGTTTGTCATTCCCTCTTATCAAAGAAATAACCTTTAAAAAAAAAAAGGAAGCAATTTTGAAGGCACTGAATACTTGTCGGATGACGTGTGTAGGCTGTGAGCCAGTCAGACTGGTGCTGGAGTGTTTGTGGCCAAGTGTGTGCCCACATGGCAGCCACTGCATGGTCTGCACCTGTTGACTGTTGGTTTCCACGTGAGAGTGGCTCTTTTCCCTTGTTGCCATGGTTTCTGTGTTGTGGGTTAGGTGTATCTTACACATGGGACTTTGCTTTATTATCTCATCTTGAAGACTAGCACCCAGACCAGCACTCAAGGTTTAATGGATGGGGGGGGAAGCCTTGGTGCAGATGGAAGATGAACCCCCAACCTCGTGTTGTTCCGTCAAGACAGATACGTCACTGTCAGTCCAAAGACTGGATCGCAGACTTGAAACAGCTCATAGTCTCTCTCTGAATTGAAATAGATCTACCATTTCTTATTTGCACAGGTTACTAAGATACCGCGACCTTATGGTGCCTCTTTCTCCAATGAATTCTCATAGGTAGAGAGGTAGGTAATACCAGAATGTGAATGAACAGCAGTTGCTATCACAACGTTGTGCAACAAAGGTGCAGCACTTGGAGGTGCCTCTTTAGTCCGTTGTTTCACAGAGAAAATGGAGGAAGAGGGGAAAAAAGAAATAAAGTAAAAGTAAGAAAATATTGCCATAGATAATGTAGTTTCACAAATATGGAGCATATCATGCATTAGGGTAAAACATCAACATCTTTTTACATGTATTCTTTTTTTATTATTGAGTTTTGCATGTTTCATTGAGACACAATAATTATGGAAAAAGGAGTATCCAAAATCAGCCCAAAAGATATTAAGGAAACTGTTGAACAGCCATACGTATGATACTAAACATGTTTTATGCTTCATAAAGTATGTTCTTTCGAGCCAGAAGGCCCATAGAGCTGGAGCTTATCCCAGTTTCTGTAGCGTTAAGCGAACTGATGGTTTTTCACCACCCCTGTGACAGGACGCTAGTCTGTCGCCAGATACTTCCCCAGCAGAGCTGGTACCCACTTGTACACCTGGGTGGAGTGAGGAAAATAGGAGTAAAGTGTCTTTCCCAAGGACACAACACCGAGCCGAGCGGGGATCGAACCTGCGACCTCTGGATCACGAGTTGACCGCCTAAACCACTCGACCACGGTGCCTCCTTTTATGCTTCATAAGCAGCGGATTAATCAGGGAAAAGAATATACATGTAATAGCTTCTGCGATAAAGCAGTAGGGTAGTTCTGTCAATAGCTGAAGGAACACACAGAATCAACAAAAGCATGAGAAGCAAGCTGTGCTTATTGCATGATGCTATGATCCACCATGATGATCTATGACATCCTATGACAGACACTTTACACTAAAACATAAGCGTCATATGATGACATGTAAACCTGTATGCGTGAAAGAGATGTTCCTAACTTTCCAGGAGTCATTGAACCCTCATTTCAGAGTTGACTATAGTTTGGATATCATGTACTGTAACATAAAGGGACATGGGCATGGGATAGCTCAGTGGTTGGAGCACTCGCTTTCCCCCAGCCAAGTAAAACAGCGTCATTGAGCATGGTTACCAGTTGGATGGGTGACTGTTTGCCTGCCTTGGCTTCAGTACAGTCCTCCAGTTCCCGCCTCACTGCCCTACGACCTTATAGGTGATGGGACACCTTTGCCTTCCCTGACTGTAGCATGAAGAAAGACATGCGGTGTCACACCTGTACCGCCTTCTGCCCAGGTGGATCTGCCAGGCAAGCACCTGGTGAAGGAGGCAGTGGCGGGGTCAGAGGGCACTTTCCTGCTCTGCGCCAGTGGCCGCCTCCTGGCCTGTGGAAGCAACGAACACAACAAGCTTGGCTTCAATTCCGAAACATCCGGACTTCGCAAGCGCAAGGACAAGGTATGTATCAGAGCAACCTTTCTGATGTGAGACTGTCGCATACAGTGTATTGCAGTGCATGCAATACAGTACACTACAGCAGTACAACTCCAATTCTGATTAATTATAATGTTTTGTAGAAGGCTGCATGTGTGTAAATGATTTGAATGGAAGCGCGTCAATTTGTTTGCTTTATAAGATTCAGCACTCTGTAAATACCATACAGTATTATTATGTTATCATCATCATTATTATGTGTGTGCATGCATCTAGGTGATGTTTCCATGTTATTTTTCCCATTTTGTTATGTTGTCAAAAAAGAGGACAGCATTGAAAACTGCAGTACCCTGTGGTTGCAGACCTATGACATCCCATGCAAGAGTCGTTTCACCACCGTGAAGCCACTGAGTCAGCACTGCATTGTCAAGGTGGCCACAGGAAAGACTCACTCGGCCGCTGTGGACGGTGAGTCATTATTGTGCAGTCAGCGCTGTGGACGGTGAGTCATTGTTCTGTGGACGGTGAGTCATTATCCTGCAGTCGGCGCTGTGCTGTGGACGGTGATGTCATGTTCCTGCAGTCAGCGCTGTGGACGGTGAGTCATTGTTCTGCAGTCAGCGCTGTGGACGGTGAGTCATTGTTCTGCAGTCAGCGCTGTGGACGGTGAGTCATTGTTCTGCAGTCAGCGCTGTGGACGGTGAGTCATTGTTCTGCAGTCAGCGCTGTGGATGGTGAGTCATTGTTCTGTGGACGGTGAGTCATTATTCTGCAGTCAGCGCTGTGGACGGTGAGTCATTGTTCTGCAGTCAGCGCTGTGGACGGTGAGTCATTGTTCTGCAGTCAGCGCTGTGGACGGTGAGTCATTGTTCTGCAGTCAGCGCTGTGGACGGTGAGTCATTGTTCTGCAGTCAGCGCTGTCTTCACCTGTACACTCCATCCTGTTCCCTTTGTTCAGCTGCAGAACTTTGTGCTTTCGAACACCCAGATTCAAACAAACCACTGTTGGCCGATGCTCCTTCTCTGTTTCTGGTCCATCCACCTGGAATGACCTCTCTCTTTCACTTCACCAAAAGCCTTCATTTGATACCTTCAAATCCAGCCTCAAAACGCACTTATTTCCTACCTGAGACTTTTCCCCTCATATCTGTCCCTAATTTTCAACAGCATCTTTCACCTCCTAAGTGTGTTCGCGAGTGTGTGCGTGTGTGTGTGTGTGTGCATGCATGGATTTGAAATGTGTTGTTCATTATGTTTAAGGAGAGTTGCATGCCTGTAAAAATTTTGAGTGCAAGTGCTTTGATTTGTTGGTTTTACCGCTATATAAATTCCATATGTTACTATTGTTTTATTATTATTATTATTAAGGTGGCTGCAGGAAAGACACACTCTGCTGCTGTTGATGGTGAGTCATTCTTCTGAATAAAAAAGAAACCAAAACAAAAGGAATAGATAATAAAATTAGTAGTATTTATATAGTGCTGAATCTTGTAAAGCAAACAAATAAAAAAAGAATGAATAAATAAAAATGTGAAAAGTCCTATTCAAAATCATTTATAGTTGCTCTGTGCAGCTACTGATTCTATCACTGTTTCAGCATTCAGAATTCCTTTGATGAGGGAATGAACTAGAATAAAGTGGTGTGAATTTGCGGTCAGACTTCTTATCTAGCATGAAAGTCTTGTCAGTCACGTCAGTCAGTCAGTCAGTCAGTCAGTCAGTCAGTCAGTCAGCTAAGTGGAGAGCGCACCCATCCTTCTCCAGGTGGCAGGGTGTGTGCTGAGTACACTTGTGTCAGTCATCCACACCATCATCCACAGCTGTGTTTTGTATTCTTCAAACGACAAACACGAACAGTTTGCACACATCCTTGATAATCTTAAGCTTTGAAATTACAGCCCCAAGTTGTGTTCAAACAAGATAACAACCACTGCTGTAGATTGTCATGGATAAGATGATGCTTATTCATGCAGTTCTTGATTTGTTGCTTCAGTTCGCGCTTATAATCCATACTTATTCATTGCAGTTCTTCACTCTGTGAGTGGTGTGGTGTAGTTTGGGTTTGTCGTAATCTTTGAGCACTTTGATGGTATGGAACTTGGATGGTAGAAGATTTTGTCAATGTTAATTCCAGTAACTATGTATTTGTTGTGTTGTCTGCAATACATAGGTTATGGTCACCTGTACACCTTTGGGTCCAATCGATTCGGACAGTTAGGGCTGGGGGACTTTCGTCGTCATCTGAGCATTCGTCGGGTGTGTGGAGTCTTGGTGGGTCAGCACGTGGACAAAGTGGCCTGTGGAGATGGCTTCACCGTCATCACCACTTCAGGTAACCCTCCCAGCTTTCGGAGAAATAGTGGGTGTGGGTGTGGTGTGTGTGTGACTTTGGCATTTACATCTGTTCAGTATATGACTTGGTGTGCTTCAGTGACTTTTCTGTGAGGTTATCAAAAGTTCAAAAGAATAATGAAGAGGATTGTGTGACATTCAGGGAAAATGACCATGTGCAATGTTTGTTCTTTGTTGAAGCTCCCCAGAGTGATTGGGGGCTGCATTTTATTCTTTGAATTAACATAGTGTTTTTTAACAAGGGTGCTTGAATTGCTATGTGGTTTTTGGGTTTTGTTTTGGGTTTTTTGTTTGTTTGGGTTTTTTGTTTGTTTGGGTGTTTTTTGTGTGGGGGGTAGGGGTGGAATCCTTATTTAGAGTGTAGCAACATAAACCAATACCAGGTAGCTTTTTTATTTTCATGTTCATATGTGCCATAGCTGTCCAGCTTTTGTTTCAGTTGTTGCTATTGATGACCGGGATGTCATTTCCCTTCATTGCTGTTGTGTCCGCCCTCATAGGGCCCTGTAGGCAGTGAAACAGTCAGCTAGTCAGTGAAGCAGTCAGCCTGTGTTGCCCTCATAGGGCCCTGTAGGCAGTGAAGCAGTCAGCTAGGCAGTGAAGCAGTCAGCTAGTCGATGAAGCAGTCAGCTAGTCGGTGAAGCAGTCAGCTAGTCGGTGAAGCAGTCAGCTAGTCGGTGAAGCAGTCAGCTAGTCAGTGAAGCAGTCAGCCTGTAGTCAGTGAAGCAGTCAGCTAGTCAGTGAAGCGGTCGGCCTGTGTTGCAGAAAACATGGTGTACAGCTGTGGCCTGGGGGAGAACGGGCGCCTGGGGGCTGACTTCAGCGACTGTGGGGGGGGGCAGGGGGGGCAGTGCATGGCCACGCCCCGCCCCATCTTTGGCTCCATGCACATCGTGCCCTGCCTGTCCTCGCGCCACTGGAACACGCTTATCATTGCTGGTGAGTGGCGGGGGTGTAGGTGTAGGTGTGTGTGTGTGTGCGCGCGCGTTCCCCAGCTTAACACCCTGGGGGTCTATCACCCAGAACATGCCTTGCGTCTCACTCCTCCCACCTGGGAATTACTGTAAGACTGAAATACTCGCTGGATGAGAAGTTTGCATGTACCGCTGTTTTCAAGTAGTAGCAGTCATACACGTTTTGTTTTTGTTTTTTGGTGGCAGTCATAGAAGTATTGGTAAAAAAAAAACAGCGACAAAAGCAGTAGTGACAGAATTAGTAGTTGTAGTAGTAGTAGCAGCAGCAGCAGCAGCAGTAGCAGGATCAGTTGTAGAAGTGGGAGTAGTAGTAGTTGCAGCAGCAGCAGTTGTAGTAGTACAGTATAGTTGTGGTAGTAATAGTATCAGGATTGTTGGCCTCTTACCATGATTTAGTGGTGGCTTCTTGACACTCGTTATACAGCTCACACAACTTGATATAGCTTTCAACCACAATGTTATCAGAGTATGGTTGTACTAGAACAGGCCATAATTTCTTTTAATAGGATTTGTCCAGTGTCACATCGTCAGCTGTATCAAGGACTTTGCAGGCAAACAATAATTAACTGCTCATTTTTCTTTGATGTTTCAGAGAAAGTCCTTAACTCCAAAACTCTGAAGACTCAAGATTCCAGGGTCTCGCTGTCTTCTCCTAAAGGTAGGACAGGTGTTTTGTTGTTACTATGTTGTACACTGTCTTCTGCTAAAGGTAGGACAGGTGTTTTGTTGTTACTATGTTGTACACTGTCTTCTGCTAAAGGTAGGACAGGTGTTTTGTTGTTACCATGTTGTACACTGTCTTCTGCTAAAGGTAGGACAGGTGTTTTGTTGTTACCATGTTGTACACTGTCTTCTGCTAAAGGTAGGACAGGTGTTTTGTTGTTACCATGTTGTACACTGTCTTCTGCTAAAGGTAGGACAGGTGTTTTGTTGTTACTATGTTGTACACTGTCTTCTGCTAAAGGTAGGACAGGTGTTTTGTTGTTACTATGTTGTACACTGTCTTCTGCTAAAGGTAGGACAGGTGTTTTGTTGTTACTATGTTGTACACTGTCTTCTGCTAAAGGTAGGACAGGTGTTTTGTTGTTACTATGTTGTACACTGTCTTCTGCTAAAGGTAGGACAGGTGTTTTGTTGTTACCATGTTGTACACTGTCTTCTGCTAAAGGTAGACAGGTGTTTTGTTGTTACTATGTTGTACACTGTCTTCTGCTAAAGGTACGACAGGTGTTTTGTTGTTTACTATGTTGTACACTGTCTTCTGCTAAAGGTAGGACAGGTGTTTTGTTGTTACTATGTTGTACACTGTCTTCTGCTAAAGGTAGGACAGGTGTTTTGTTGTTACTATGTTGTACACTGTCTTCTGCTAAAGGTAGGACAGGTGTTTTGTTGTTACTATGTTGTACACTGTCTTCTGCTAAAGGTAGGACAGGTGTTTTGTTGTTACTATGCTGTACACTGTCTTCTGCTAAAGGTAGGACAGGTGTTTTGCTGTTACCATGTTGTACACTGTCTTCTGCTAAAGGTAGGACAGGTGTTTTGTTGTTACCATGTTGTACACTGTCTTCTGCTAAAGGTAGGACAGGTGTTTTGTTGTTACTATGTTGTACACTGTCTTCTGCTAAAGGTAGGACAGGTGTTTTGTTGTTACTATGTTGTACACTGTCTTCTGCTAAAGGTAGGACAGGTGTTTTGTTGTTACTATGTTGTACACTGTCTTCTGCTAAAGGTAGGACAGGTGTTTTGCTGTTACTATGTTGTACACTGTCTTCTGCTAAAGGTAGGACAGGTGTTTTGTTGTTACCATGTTGTACACTGTCTTCTGCTAAAGGTGAACCATGTTATACAGATGTTGTTGTTGTTGTTGTTGTTGTTGCATGTTCCCCAGACTAACACCCTGGGCGTCAGCCAGACTAGAGACTGTCACTCCTCACACCTGGCAATCCCTGTGAGACTGAACACACACTGGATGAGAGATTTACCTGTATGACTGTTTTCAAGTACCTCACAAAATAGGCAGCCGTACTCTAACTTCAGAGGATGAGAGATTTGAAAGCAGCACTTCTTTCCTCAACTTTAACCATAGGTTTTATCACACAGCATAAAGGTATGGAGACTGGACAGTCAAACTTTTATTTTCAGATGGTACATTGAAACAGCAGTGCATTTGCTTTCCTCATCAAGCCATCTATCTAAAGAAAAGAGAAAGAGAAAAAAGATCATATATATATACACAGTACAGTAGGTAGAGCATCAAACTCGTGGCCTGACAGTCTTGGAGGTTGTGGGTTCAAATCTCCACCGAGGTGTCTGCTGGAGGGGACTTTTACTCCTGGACTTAACATTGTTTCTGGCTCCTTCTTTTGCAAAGACCTTTGGACGAGACTAAAGCTTAGCACCTGTGTGGGAATACACAGGTAACATTTTGCCCATCAACCTGGGCACTTCCATGCAGTGTCCCAGTGACTACTGCTCGGGGAGGTCAATAGGGAGAGGTCAAATCAAGTCGTAAATGTCCACTTAGAATCTGTCATTCATCACAGGGTGACCTCCCAAACATAAACCTTGGGGTGTTTTTGGTTGTTGCTCAGCTAGAGCTCTGCAGTTCACTAATGGTGAGATTTTGCCTATGTGACTGATTTTGCCTATGTGACTGATTTTGCCTATGTGACCGATTTTGTTTTGCCTATGTGACTGATTTTGTGTGTGTGACGGATTTTGTGTGTGTGACGGATTTTGTGTGTGTGACGGATTTTGTTTGGGTGGCTGATTTTGGGTATGTGACTGATTTTGCGTATGTAACTGATTTTGTGTATGTAATAATAATAATAATAAATGGAACTTATATAGCGCTATATCTTGCAAAGACAAATCAAAGCGCATGCATTCAACCTAATCTTACACAGTCATGCAATCAATGATAAATAATCAAAAGTTTAAACAAACAGATATTTACAAACATGGTGCGTTGCAGACAAAATCTATGAAATAAAATTTCGATAGTCAAATGATTTTCAAAAGCACACATACACTCGCACAGGCCGTATACTTTAGCAGGGTGATAGAACATGGGTTAGATATGAAACAGGAGGGGGGAAGTCTTAGGTTTAAAATAAATATGTTTTGAGGCTGGATTTAAAAGTGTCATAACTAGGTTTCTGGCGAAGAGAGAGAGGAAGGTTGTTCCAGATGGATGGACCAGAAATAGAGAATGAGCGGCGGCCAACAGTGGATTGGTTGAATCTAGGTATACGTAGGCACAAGGTATCTGCAGTAGATCGGAGGGAACATGAAGGAGTGTACAGGTTAAGACATTCACATAGGTAGGAGGGTGCAGTTTTGTGGAGACATTTGTAACAGAGGGTACTGATTTTATAATCTACTCTCTGTGGCACAGGCAGCCAGTGGAGAGATCGCAAGAGAGGGGTAATGTGACTGATTGTGCGTATGTGACTGATTTTGCGTATGTGACTGATTTGGGGGATAAATATAAAATAATATCTGACAAGTTCACTGTACAGGTGTTTTTTTATCTGAATTTTTTCCTTCTCTCCTAACTCCTCAGTCTGTGCAACACTTGGCAGCATGCACCCCAATGGAGCATCAGCTGCCAGTATCCACCCATACCCGTGTTTGTGTCAATGACTTAAGTCCCCATACCTGTGTTTGTGTCAATGACTTAAGTCCCCATACCCGTGTTTGTGTCAATGACTTAAGTCCCCACACCTGTGTTTGTGTCAATGACTTAAGTCCCCACACCTGTGTTTGTGTCAATGACTAAAGTCCCCACACCTGTGTTTGTGTCAATGACTTAAGTCCCCATACCTGTGTTTGTGTCAATGACTTAAGTCCCCACACCTGTGTTTGTGTCAATGACTTAAGTCCCCATACCTGTGTTTGTGTCAATGACTTAAGTCCCCACACCTGTGTTTGTGTCAATGACTTAAGTCCCCACACCTGTGTTTGTGTCAATGATTTAAAAGTCCCCCAACCTTTTTTTTTGTGTCTTTGATTAAGTCCCCCACACCTGTGTTTGTGTCAATGATTAAGTCCCCACACCTGTGTTTGTGTCAATACTTAAAGTCCCCACCTGTGTTTGTGCAGGGGCCCTTAATTCCCCCATCCTTGTGGGTTTTTTTTTGAGTTGAAAAAATCCTACCCTTACCTTTTTTTGTTTTGTTGTCAGGGGGAACATCCCCCCCCCAACCTGTGTTGTTGTTGTTGTTTTTGTTGTGTCATGTTAACATCCCCCCCTACCTGTGTTGTGTTGTTGTTGTTTGTTTTGGGTTTTGGACATCCCCCCCCAACCCGGTTTTGTTTTGGTTTCAGGGGTTTGAACCCCCACCCCCCCCGGCTTTTGTTTTTTTGTCAATGACAACCCTCCCCCATACCTTTTTGTTTTTTGGTCATGGTGATGACATCCTCCCCCATACCCTGTGCTGTTGTTGTTGTTGTTGTTTGGTCAGGGGTGAGGACATCCTCCACCCTACCTGTGTGTTGTTGTTTTGTTTTTTTGTTTCGTGGTGATGCCCATCCTCCACCCTACCTGTTTGTTTTTGGGGTTGTTTGTCAGTGGTGATGACAATTTCCACCCATTCCTGTGGTGTTGTTGTTGTTGCCCCAGGGCCTCCAGCGCGGTTTCCCCCCCCCCTCCCCCCCCCCCAGCCGCCAGAAGCAGGGGTGGGCAGCGGTCGTGGGGGCGAACCCCTCGTTCTGGCAGAGAGGACCACAGCCGGGCGACGGGCCCCGCCCCCGGCAGGTGGCAGGTTTTGCCAGGGAAAGGAAACCCCCCCTCCCCCCCTCCCCCAGCCGCCGGACAGCACAGTATTCCCCCCTGGGTTGGAACAGGTAGGCAAGGGCCAGGGAAGGCAGGGAGGGGGGGGCGCCGAGGGCCCTTGAGCCCAGGGGTGAAAACCACCCGTGAGTCATCCCCGGGGGGCCCTGAGTTTGGTTTGAATCTCACACCATGTTTTGGGACTTAGGGTGGGGGTGTGACGGACCCCTAGTCATCTTCAAGGGCAGGCTTTGGGGGCCTTCATTTCCGTCATGTATATACACATGCAGCAGATCATATACACACGTTAAAGATCCCGTAATTCATGTCAGAGTGTGGTGGGTTATGGAAACACAAACATACCCAGCATGCAGCCTGTATATTGAAATGAGCTGCTCTGAAGTTGGAATGTGTGGGCTGAGGCCAGTGGGCAGACCTGCTGCAGAGTGGCAAGTACAGGAGAAGACAGACACGACACTACACCCCCCCCACCACCAATGAGGGATGCCGAGAAGAAGAGAAGTTTGGTAGGGTTTTCTGCTCTCTTTTGTATGATGTGTGTGCATGCAGGCAGGAAAGCCAGCACAGACACATGCACACACACTGACACGCATGTGCACATGCGCGCATGTTCACTCACACACTCACTCACTCACTCAGTCTGTCAACACATATTCACGACAAGTATACCTACTCAAACCTTTGCAAGTAGATTTTTTAACATAGAAGCCCCTTTTCCCACCCCACCTTAAAGGCATCCATACTCCATCTTCATGAAGTCACGCAACGACACTGAGGAAGGTTTCTCTTCCTGCAGGAGTTGCAGGAGGCTGAAGTGATTCCGTTGCCCGTGGCTCCCTCCAGTCGGGAAAGTGTGGACTGCCCTCCTGTGGCTGCTGCTGCTGCATCTCCTTGCAGAGGGCAGGCAGGAGAGGAGGAGGGGGGTCTGGCCAGGGGCTGGCCACTGCCTGTGGGGTGAGGTCAGGAGGAGATGGCCGCGCCTTCAGCAGCTCTGTGGAGAGCTACAGCCCAGAACAGCTTGTCCACGCTCTGATGGAGAGCCGAGAGCAGGTAGGTGTTCATGGTTTTGATTTGCTTGCGTGTTGAGGGGATTTTGGTTTTTGTGTTGTTGGTTGGATTGTTGGTTGGTTTGTTTTAGAGGGGAGGGAGCATTTAAGTGTTTATTTTGGTTGAGAGAGAGAGGATTGTGTGCAGGGGATTTGTGTGTGTGTGTGTTTGTGCAAGTTTGTTTAGGTTTTTGTAAAAGTATTTATCTGGCAAATAGGAAAAAGAGAGTTGTGTGTGTGATCTCTTCAGGTCAATGACTGAATGCTAAGTCTGCTCACGTCATTCATGTCACCAGCTCTAGCTGGTTTTCTCCTCTGCCCAAAACTGGAAGGAAGGATGGGTGTTTAACCTACTGCTGAAAATGTTGTGCATGTATTTGCACATGGGACTTCATCTTAAATGTTATTCAAAGGATTTATTTTCAGGGGAATAGAGTCAGTATGATTTGGGCTCAAGGAAGAATTCTCTGAAATGGACAATTCATTGAAGACTTGAAAATGTCACCTTCGGTTTCAGTCAGATCCTGTCCCGATGGTGCATCCATCACCTTGTCAGTAGTGGGATGGCTTGCGTGCTTCAATAAACCCCAGAGGGGTGAGGGGGCTTTGGCCTCTGGCAGGTTCCACCTGGCAAGCTGCACAGGTGTGTGGGGCAGGAGCCAGACTACAGGACGCACCCTGGTCCTCCAGGTTGGGGGGTGCATTGGGCTAGCCACCCACTCCCTTAAAACCCAGTCTGTTACAGAAACTGCAGCACCACCTCTAATAAACAGCAGGGGTGGGGAAGAGTCCTCTCTGGTAGAGCCTATGACGTCAGCTGGTGAAAGCCTTCGGGAAGCCAGTGCGCTGACAACTCTTCTAACAACCAAGTCAGCAACCTGGATAGGGACCTGGAACATCAGAACCCTACGTGACATTGGGAACACAGCACAGGTGTGCAGAGAAATGCATCTAAAGACACAACCTGAAGATCCTTGGCCTGTGTGAGACAAGGTGGAATGGAACAGACCAGACTAGCGAGTGGAGACACTATCATCTACTCTGGACAGGAAGAAGGCCAGCCCCACACACATGGAGTAGCGCTGCTGATGAGACCTGAAGCAACGCAAGCACTGCTGTCCTGGGAACCAGTGTCACCACGGATCCTCACGGCACGATTCAACTTGAAGGGCAGGAAAGTTACCACCCTTCAGCGCTACGCTCCAACAAATGCAGCAGAGTTAGAAGATAAAGAAAACTTCTTTGAGCAAGTGCAGGCCACCTTGGACAAAGCACCAAAGAGAGACTTGAAAATACTAATGGGAGACATGAACGCAAAAGTGGGAACAGACAACACACACAGAGAACTGACCATGGACAGACATGGCACCGGAGAACAGAACGAAAACAGAGAACTATGAGCAGAGTTCTGCACTTTCAACGACCTGGTCATTGGAGCCACCATCTTTCCTCACAAGAAAGTCCACAAGACCACATGGACTTCCCCCGATGGCAAGACAGAAAACCAGATTGACCACATCACCATCGGGCGAAAGTGGAGAAGGAGCCTGCATGATGTCAGGGTGAAGCGCGGAGCAGATGCAGCATCAGACCATCATCTTGTTGTTGCCATCCTCAAGACCTAGCTCAAAGCCTACATCGACCGGGCAGGAAGACCATCACACAAGTTCAATGTGCAAAGCCTGAAAGACAGAGGAAAAAGAGAAGAATTCAGGCTTGATTCTTTCCCAGCTGCCAGAGGAAACCATTGAAGAGCAATGGCACAGTCTGCTGCGTGAGACCTGGAAGACAACATGCCAAACAGTACTGGGATAGAAAACAAGAAAACTCGAGGAGTGGCTGACGACAGAAACATGGGCACTGATCACCAAGAGAAAACAGCTGAAAGACCAGATCAACCAAACACAAGATCAAGAAAAGAAACAGGAACTGCAAGCATGCTACTGGGACAAAAACCGGGCAGTGAAGAGAAGTGCAAGAAAAGACAAGAAGAGAAACTTCACAGAGGAGCTGACTCAGGAAGCAGAGACTGCAGCAGGCCAAAGAAGCAAGAAGAGACTGTATGAGATCACGAGAACTCTCTGGAAAAACCACAGCAAACCTAGCGGCCCTGTCAGAGACGAGACTGGCAATACCATTCCAGGTGAGGAGGAGCAGAGAGCGAGATGGGGCAGAGCACTTCAAAGAAACGCTCAACAGACCTGCACCACCCGTCCCGCCAGACATTACATCCCACCACCTACTGAAATCCTTAACATCAACACCGACCCCCCCCCATCCTCCCCTACCAAGAATGCGATCACCAAAGCCATCAAGTCACTCCAGCCAGGCAAAGCAGCAGCAGGCCCCGACACTATGCCAGCTGAAGCACTGAAGGCAGACATCCAGGCTGCAATTGGCATGCTACACCCACTCCTGCACAACCTGTAGCACTGAAGGCAGACATCCAGGCTGCAATTGGCATGCTATAATCCTGCACAACCTGAAGCACTGAAGGCGGACATCCAGGCTGCAATTGGCATGCTATAATCCTGCACAAGATCTGGGAGCCAGAGTGTGCCAGAAGGCTGGAAGAAAGGCCACCTGGTGAAGCTGCCACAGAACGGGGACCTGTCCTCCTGCAACACCTGGAGAGGAATCATGCTGAGCCCTGTCTGTCTCAGGGAAAGGGCTGACAAGAATCATGCTGGACAGACTGAAGACGGCACTGGACAAGACACTTCGGGATGACCAGGCAGGCTTTAGGCAAGACAGATCATGCACAGATCAGATCATGCACAGATCAGATCACCACAATGTGCATCATCATCATCATTGAGCAGTCCCTGGAGTGGCAGACCCCCCTGTATTCAGTCTTTGTCGACTTTCAGAAGGCATTTGACAGCATTGACAGAGATGTCATTTGGAAACTGATGCATCACTATGGCTTTCCACCAAAGTTCATCACCATCATCCAGCAGCTATATGAAGATGCCACCTGTCAAGTCATCCATGAAGGGAAACTGACGGAAGCCTTCTCCGTACAGACCGGTGTTCGTCAGGGCTGTCTGTTGTCGCCAACCATCTTCCTGTTGGTGGTTGACTGGATAATGCGGCAAGCCACAGCAGGCCGGAGAACCAGCATACAGTGGACCCTCATGAAGCAGCTGGAAGACCTGGACTTCGCAGACGACATCAGCCTTCTCTCTCACAGGCAACAAGATGCACAAGAGAAGCTTTGTCGTGTTGCTGACGAAGCTGAAAAGACTGGCCTCCAAATCAACATCGGGAAGACGGAGGTCATGAGGGTGAACAGCAAAACACATGACCCAGTGCGACTGCAGCAAGAAACCATCAAGGAAGTCAGCAAGTTTATTTACCTGGGCAGTGTCATCAGTAAAAATGGGAGAACAGATGAAGACATCAAGTGCTGAATCAACAAAGCCCGTCACGCCTTCAACACCCTTCAGCCAATTTGGAGGTCAACAGCCCTCTCATTCCACAACAAGATCCGGATCTTCAACACCAACGTCATGTCGGTCCTACTTTACAGCTCAGAAACCTGGCAGATAACAAAGACCAACACCCACCAACTCCAGACTTTTACCAACAAATGCCTAAGGAACAGCCTCAACATCAGGTGGCCAGAAGTCATCAGCAACAAACAGCTGTGGGACAGGACCAGACACGCCCCAATGGAGTCCATGATCAAACAAAGGAAAGGGGATGGCTCGGCCATGCACTCTGCAAGCCTGCTTCAAGTGTCACCAGGCAGACCCTTGACTAGAATCCACAAGGGAAGTGAAAAGTTGGTCGACCAAAACAGACCTGGCGCAGAAGTGTTGACACAGAGACGAAGGAAGGCAGCTGGAATGACATGGGCCGAGCTGAAGAGGATCTCCCAGAGCCGAGATTGTTGGAGGGGTGTTGTTGCGGCCCCTTTTCCCCAGGGAATCCTGAGGCATAAGTCAAGTTCAGTTACATCATGAGTCATCAATTGATGTTGTTGTTGTTGTTGTTGTTGTACATTACCCACCTTAACATTCGGGGGAAAAGGTGGGGGGGGGGGGGGGGTCACCCAGAATACCAGAATATGCATCCAGGTTCACTCTTCCCACCTGGGAATCACTGTGAGACCATAAGTACATACTAGATGAGAAGTTTGCGTGTATGACTGCTCTCAAGTACCTTGGCTTTAAGGCTGCTATACTCCAAATTCAGAGAATGGTTTTCCCTTTTAGAGTGCATGTGAAGACGTTCTCAACATAAACCATAGCAACATCTCAAAGTTGGCCTTTAGCTGAGGTCATGCAGTCAGTCAGTCAGGCAGACAGGCAGGCAGGCAGGCAGGCAGGCAGGCAGGCAGGCAGGCAGGCAGGGGGCCGGTTCCATGGTAGGCCTGACTAGTGGCACAGGCACTGATGACAGACACCATCATTGTTGTGTGTTGTGTTTTGTGTTGTGTTGTGTTGTGTTGTGTTTTGGTTTTTTATTGACAGACACTGTTACTCTGTGTGCAGATTGGTGCTCTACAGAGAGAGGTGTCCATGTTGAAACTACAAAGAACAAAGGTGAAGTGTCTAGACTTGGCCACCATGTCAGTGAAATAGTCATCCACATCTGAGTGCTCTTTTTGTTTTTGTTTTGTTTTGGTAGATTGTTGATTTATGTACTGTTATGGTTATGTTTATATAAAATGTTACTTGGAAAAAAAACCTTTTCATTTGCAAGTGCTTGTCAGTCTTTTGGTCTGTTTTTTCCCCCACACTGTTCATTTCATTCGGGGGGGGGGGGGTAGGGGGGGGGGTAGCCTAGTGGGAAGAACATTGTGCTTGTGATTTAACGGCTCAGGATTGAGTCACCTCTAAGACACCCGTTGAAAGGGATTTTCCCCCCAGAGTTAATAACATCAGTACGGACTCTACTCCCAAAAGTCCTTTGGATGAGACTGTTAATTGAGGCCCCCGAGAGCAAATGCACACAGAACATCTTGTGCACACATTAAAACCTGTTCTGTGTTTCAGAAAAGTAGACCATTTGTGCTTGTAAAAATTGATGAAAAAACCAACCAAACAAAAAACACATGCACACTGATGTGGTGTTTGGACATCAGGCCTCAAGTCAGAGTGCAGCTACCCACCTTAAGGATGGGCCAAAGCAATCCAATACCCAACCACGTCACCATTGTTGAACCAACCTTGCAGCTCCAGCTGAGAAACGAGAAGAAGAAAAAACAACACATCTTTTTCATCCGCAAAACCTGGAAGAAAATGCTACTCTCAAAGGCAAATTATGCATGTCAAAATCAAGCTGTCTTTCAATTTTAGTTGAAACTACAAGTCTGTGTTAACTACTTTCAGCTTCATGTAGCATTTGCACGGGGAAGTAGGGACAACTGATGACCGATATGACTTTTTCCTGTAAACTGTGGATTGATAACTGCTGTGTTGTACAGTTTTTCTGTAAACTGTGGATTGATAACTGCTGTGTTGTACAGTTTTCCTGTAAACTGTGCATTGATAACTGCTGTGTTGTACAGTTTTTCTGTAAACTGTGCATTGATAACTGCTGTGTTGTACAGTTTTTCTGTAAACTGTGCATTGATAACTGCTGTGTTGTACAGTTTTTCTGTAAACTGTGCATTGATAACTGCTGTGTTGTACAGTTTTTCTGTAAACTGTGCATTGATAACTGCTGTGTTGTACAGTTTTTCTGTAAACTGTGCATTGATAACTGCTGTGTTGTACAGTTTTTCTGTAAACTGTGCATTGATAACTGCTGTGTTGTACAGTTTTTCTGTAAACTGTGCATTGATAACTGCTGTGTTGTACAGTTTTTCTGTAAACTGTGCACTGATAACTGCTGTGTTGTACAGTTTTTCTGTAAACTGTGGATTGATAACTGCTGTGTTGTACAGTTTTCCTGTAAACTGTGCACTGATAACTGCTGTGTTGTACAGTTTTCCTGTAAACTGTGCACTGATAACTGCTGTGTTGTACAGTTTTCCTGTAAACTGTGCACTGATAACTGCTGTGTTGTACAGTTTTTCTGTAAACTGTGGATTGATAACTGCTGTGTTGTACAGTTTTCCTGTAAACTGTGCATTGATAACTGCTGTGTTGTACAGTTTTTCTGTAAACGGTGGATTGATAACTGCTGTGTTGTACAGTTTTTCTGTAAACTGTGGATTGATAACTGCTGTGTTGCACAGTTTTCCTGTAAACTACGGAGTTGTAACTGTGGATTGATAACTGCTTTGTACACTGCTGATTGATAACTGCTGATTGATAGTTAGTTTGGCCCATCACTTCCCCTGGAGCATAGGCCGCCGACAACAGTCCGCCAGAGTCCTCTGTCCTGGGCTATTCTCTCCAGCTGTCTCCAGGTATATCCCATCTTCCTGGTTTCTGCCTCAAGGTCGCGTCGCCAGGTGTTTCTTGGCCTTCCTCTTTTTCGTTTTCCTTGGGGGTTCCATGATAGTGCCTGCCTTGTGATGTTGCTGGCTGGCTTTCTCAGGGTGTGCCCGATCCAGCTGATTGATATCTGTGGTTTGGTAACTGTGGTTTGATATCTGTGGTTTGGTAACTGTGGTTTGGTAACTGTGGTTTGGTAACTGTGGTTTGGTATCTGTGGATTGATATCTGTGGACTGGTAACTGTGGATTGATAATTGTGGATTGATATCTGTGGATTGATATCTGTGGATTGATATCTGTTGTGTTATACAGTGGTTCTCTCTAGGTAGACCTATAGTCAATACTTGATTTGTTTCAGTTACAAAGACATTCAACACTGGAATGTTTTGTGCTGTGTATTTGTTTCAGTTACAAAGACATTCAACGCTGGACTTGTGTGTGTTTGTTTCAGTTGCTGGAAGCGTTCAGATCAGCAGGTCTGCCATCAGCAAACCTGCCACAAGACCTGGGCCTCAGTGTTCCAGAAGAGGACAAGAGTTGAAGGCGTGGTGCTGGACGTTGGTGCTCTTCTGTCTGGATGGAGCAAGGGGCGTCCAGAGGAGGTGCTGTCCTTCCTGATCACTGTGAACACTTGCAGCAGTGTGCTGCCTGTCGTCGGTCCAGTGCCTGGTGAATTATCACACTGATCTTCTGTTCCTGTTGGTTGTCAGTTGACCATTCTGCAGTGGCTTTTTCACTTGTGAGTGTAGGCCAGTCCCAGCAGATTGTTTTCAGTGTGGAATTTCTGACTGACTGATTTCTTTAGGGAGAGTGTGTGGCTGCCAGTGCAGTGCTGCAGCTGCTGCCTCAGGTTGTGTTCAGCAGTCAGCCACAATCAGCCAGACGGGGCACAGCGCCACTCCTGGAGTCCTTCCATCCAGCACAGCGGGTCTGGCGTTGCTTCACTGGCCTAAACTGCCCTCTCCCCGTCCCTTCCACTCTCCACATACAGGCAGACACCCCTCACCAGCACCCAACACTCAAATGCATGTAAAGTCATCACGGCGTGAGCCCCCCTCCCCGCTCCACACACACACACATACACGCGCGTGTACTCACACATGCATGCACACACACACACTTGCACACACACATGCGCACACACACACACGTGTGCACACACACACGTGAACACACACACAAATGCACACACACACATACACACATCTTTGACTTTGACTTTGACATGGGGGATGGGATAGCCTAGTGGTTAGAACATTGCACTCGCAATCTGACGACCCAGGTTTGATTCCCATTCAAGGGGATATTTTCCCCTGGAGTTAACATCAGTGCAGACTCCACTCTCCCCAAAAGTCCTTTGGATGAGACTATAAACCCAGGCCCCGTGTGCAAACTCACACAGAACATCTTGCGCACATGTTAAATCCTGTTCCGCTTTTTGTAAGAGTAGGCCATTGTGTGCCGGTGGGAACAGATGACAATTTACAAAATCGCATACACACAGGGACTGGATGTAAAAAGGCACACAGGTGCTTATTCCATTATCCTCGATATAAAAGAATAAGATAAAATAGGTAAAATAAAATACACACACATGCATGTGCACACACACACCCACGCACACACACGCATGCACACACACACACACACCATCCTTGCTTTAGCTCTAGGTTGATCCCGGGGGGTAACGATGACTTGACGCAGCCCCCCCTCCCTCCCATACACCGTCCTTGCTTTAGCTGTAGTGGATGACATCAGCCAGGGGTCACCATGACGTGAAGCCCCCTCCCTCCCCCCCCCCCCCCCCCCCCCCCCCCCCCACACACACACACCGAACCTTGCCTCAGCTGCAGTGGATGACATCAGCCAGGGTCAGCACTCTGGCATGTTGTGGGGGCTGTTCATGCTGGCTGCCTTCACTGCTGCTCAGCGCTGGCTGCCTTCACCGCGTGTTGAGGTCTGCTGGCTGTTGTTGTTGTCAGCAGCACTGCACTGCACTGCACACAGCCAGTTCTGTAGTGCGTGCCCTCTTTCATCACAGCAGATGGACAGTGACAGCTGTGTGCATGTTCAGTCTCCTGGGGCTTGCTGTAACCGGCAGAAAGGAGCAGTCCAAGCCCCTCCTGCTCCTCTGGTTTCACAACATCATCATGTAAGAAAAGAAAAAGAAAAGAACATCATGATGTGATCTTTCTACCAGAGTTTGTTCCACATGCCAGCAGCACATTGTTGTGCTGCACACGTAGAGCATCACCATTCTGACGACAACAAAGCTTGCTGCAGGTGTCCCCTCATCCCCCCCCCCCCCCCCCTGTGATGTCCAGACAGCAGGGGAAAATGCGTTAGTTAGTTCACGTGTTCAGCAAGGAAGAAGACTGGGTATGCACTTTGCAGAGGTGCTGAACAAACAGACATCGTTCGTATTATCGTCGTTGTTCTTGGTTTTGTTTTCTGTTCTGTTTGTTTGTGATGTATCAGCCACTTTGTGAACATAGCATATGTAGCCAGAGAAAAAAAGTGGCTAGGGAGTATTAGTGATTACAGACACCTAAAACACACTAGAGAGTGATTATCAACACGCGTGTTGTTTGTGTTTCCAACCCCTGTTGTCAGTGGTCCTGTCTTGTACAATAGCATGATGAGTACAGCCCTGGTTTCCTGATGTGTCAGTATCAATAGACATTGGTGTCTTCATTGGTTCTTGTCATACTCTCTGGACAAGTATTGCCTCCATTCTTTTGTTTTTCAGCTTGACCATGTATTGGCCCATTTTTTTTATTGTTTCATGTTGTTTGTATTCTTATTTTTAACAAAAGTTGTAATCAGTTGCAACCTGTGCATGTTTTTACAACATGCTTTTCCCGTCCAATACATATTGATAATGTAGTCTGTCCATGTTTTTACAGGATATCTTTTTGTGATTTTTAAAATTGCTCCATCTTTACTTCTGCTTTTTACAAATGTTGCTGTCCATTTGAAGCTGAGGCTGTCTTCTACATTTCGCTGAGAATGTAGTGGTGAATTAATGAGTAGAGAGCTCTCGGCTTATTCAGCCTGATTATTAGCTGATTGTCATTACTCTTTATTTGTGATTACTTTTTATTTTTTTATTTTTTTTACTGTGTTGTTGATTTTCACTGATGGTGCAGTCTTTGGGCTTTTGGAAGGCCTAGTTGTGTAGTGTGAAGTCATACTGTAGTATATTTGGTGCATGAAATGCATTCCACTTTAAAGCACAAGTATTTGTATTTGATAGCTGTTGAAAACGATTGCAGGTTGATAACTGGGTTGTTGTTTTTTTTTAATGATACTGTTTGTTGTTTTTGATTGATTTTGTAATGTTTTGGCTTGCAGATGGCCTAGTTTTGTAGCTTGAAGTCTCTTCCTGAGATGTGCATATTGACATTTTTGTTCATTTTGACTTTGGTGATGCAATGGTTTAGCTTGTAGAAAGCTGAGAACTGTAGTCTTTGTGATATGTTTTGAATATGGACATTCCAAATAAAAGAAGGATGTTCATTTATACTTGATAGCTGTTGAAAATGAGCACAGATTATTACATTTTTTTATCTCTTTCATGTGACTTTTGTAATGTTTTGCCTCGTGAAAGGCCAAGTTTTGTAGTTTGAAGTCTTGTTGCAAAATGTTTTTAGATTCTTCTTAATGTTGCGTTGTTTTGGGTTGCTAAAGGCTTAGGGATGGGGCGGGATAGCCTAGTGGTTAGAACATTGCACTCGCAATCTGACGACCTGGGTTCGATTCCCGTTCAAGGGGATATTTTCCCCTGGAGTTAATATCAGTGCAGACTCCACTCTCCCCAAAAGTTCTTCAGATGACACTATAAACCAAGGCCCCATGTGCGAACACATGCAGAACATCTTGTGCACATGTTAAATCCTGTTCCGCTTTTCGTAAGAGTAGGCCATTGTGTGCTGGTGGAAACATGACAGAATTTACAAATCTGCATACACACGGGGACTAGATGTGGAAAGCACATAAGTGTTTATCCCATTATCCTTGATATAAAAGAATTTTTTTTTTAAATTGAGGTTATGATATGTTTTACATATCTACATTCCACATTAACCACTAGACTGCCTTACCCCGGAAATTTTACGGGTTGTTGGCGTATAGGGTGATCGTTTAGCCCCGGAAAATTTCCGGGGTGTCGAACCGAAGTAAACAAGCTTGCTTCCTTGACTACAGTTAAAGGGAAACAACTCCAAAATTAAAGAAGGTCACTCTCCTGTTGCTTGGCAACATCCAGCTGCAAAAACCGTGGCAAAAACAATTGTTTTTTCGCTCGTATTTTGTGTTTTTATGCATAACTGCTTGGGAAGTTTGTGTTCAAAATTGCGGACACTTCTTGTTGAAGGCGTCAATAACTTTACACAGCTTTAAAAGTGGCAAATAAAGCTGTACATTTACCTAACAGTGATGAAAATGATGGTGTATGATTCAGCTGATCGTGCATTAAAAAAAAAAAGAATGAGATTTGGCCTAGACTTATGTTTGACGTTATTGAGATCGGGGGTACTCAGAATGACAGTGGTGATGAAGAAATCGTATTTATGGTCAATTTTTTACATTTTATATATATTTTCGCAGTAAAATATCATGCTAACTAATTTGAGCTTGCCTCGAAGTAATCTAAGATATATATACTGTCATTGGGCAGACTATCAGGAATATTCATGTAGTAGTTTCTGAGTAAGAGGGATATGAACATTGCAGTGGTACAGAAAAATTTTATTCCCCGGCATATAGGGTGCACTTGCACTGGGCAGTGAAGAGGTTAAAGAAAAAAATATTTGTGTTTGAAAGATGTTGAGAATGACCACGGGTTATTCACTCTTTTGGTGGAAAAGAAGGGGGGGGGGCGGGGGCTCTTGTTACTGTTTGTTATGTTGAGTTTGTCAGTGATGGCCTAGTTGTGTTGTCCTTCAGATGAAACTATAAACCCCGTGTGCGGACGCACGCAGAACATCTTGCGCACATGTTAAATCCTGTTCCGCTTTTTGAAAGAGTAGGCCATTGTGTGCGGGTGGGAACAGATGGCAAAATTTACAAAACCGATACACACGGGGACTGGATGTAAAAAAGCACATGAGTGCTTATTCCATTATCCTCGATATAAAAGAATAAATAAATCATGTTGTTATATGTTTGTGCATATTTACATTTCGCATAAAACACACTAGTCAGTTTATTTGATAACTGGTGAGAACAGTCACAGGCTCTGCAGAGCAGTATTTGAGCTTACAAGTTGACAGCATCAGAATCAGCTTGCTGTTTGTTTGATTTTGTTTGTATCTAACTCTCCACTGTTTTAAAAAAAAAAGTCTCTACAGATGCTGTGTTTTTATCCAAGGAAAGAAAGAACTCTCTGGTTCTGATGTGAAAATGCTGACAGATTGTGAGTGCAGATGGTTTAGTTGGAGTTGTTGGACAGTGTGGAAGTGATGTATCTCATTTGAGTTTTTGTTGTGCTTGTTTCGGCCTGAGTCTGATCCAGTGAAGTGGGGCTGGTGTGCTGCCCTTTGGCTGGACTGTCTTCTTGTTGGCCAGTGCACAAGAAAAAGAGAAGAGGACCTGATAGTATCAAGGTCATGGTCATAGTGGAATACTTTGCATGAAGACGAGACTGTGCTCCCCACGGAGAGTGCATTGTTACAATACAGTGTCAGACTTTCTGTTCTATTTTTGGGGGACCTGTACACAATGTACTTTTTGGGGCTTGGAATCACTGCGAGACCAATAATACTCATTGGGTGAGAAGTTTGTGTGTGTGTGTGAAGGGTGTTGTGAAGTCATGAAATAGATAATTATGTTATACACAGTGAAGGGGAAGAGTGTTGTGATGTCATGAAATAGATAATTATGATTATGTACAGTGAACTCCTCTGAAGTCGGAGTATGGCTGCCTATATGGCGAGGTGCTTGAAAAAGAGTCATACACGCAAACTTCTCATCCAGTGTGTACTTCCTATCTCACAGAGATTCCCAGGTGGGATGATGAGTGAGTCAGAGTGCATGTTCTGGGTGACCCCCAGGGTGTAAAGCTGGGGAACGCACAACAACAACAACAACATGTACAGTGAATGCCAAGGTTCTTCTGAAGTCATACCATTGGAATAAGCATGCTTTGCGCAGTGGCTAGCGCTTTGGGTTACAGACTGGAGGCTGTGGATTTGAATCCCTGAAGCCATCAGGATTTTTGTTTTTTAAGACTCCAGCTGGCTCCAACTCAAGAGTGAATTTGCTCTGGGCTCATTGGGAAGACTGGGACCACTCAGCTGAGCTTCATCCCCTTTATGGATGTGATTTTGAGAGTGTAGCTCCCATGACCTGATGAACACTGCAGGTGTCTGTAGCTCTTGCACTGACTTGATGCTGGGATATGATGGGAGATGAAGAGTACAGCCCTGTCACATTGTCTCAAATCACATGCACTTCCAAGCAGCATCAAAACATCATCCTCATTGCCATTGATCATCATGCAGTAAAAGAAACTTGTCTCTGAGTTAGTGACCCTGGTTGCTCTGGTCTTGTGGTGGCCCCAGTGTTGATTTCCCCATACTCTTCAGAGCCTGTGGTGAGTTTGTGTCGGAGCCTTCAGGGTTGGAGGGTCACAGGAGAAGGTCTTCGAAGGGATGTTGTGATGGTTGCCACCCTGTGGGTGTGGGTGTGGGTGTGTGTATTGTCTCACTGACTCTGCAACTGAGCTATTACTGTTGTCAGTAAGGGGCTTCGTGGGTGGTGTCCTGCACATGTTAGCTCAGAACAGGCACCATTGAAAACCACCAAAGTGACCCAGCAGCAGTGCAGGGTCCCTCTGGCTTGTGGCCCCATGGCAGGCTGACAGTAATAGCCTCCCTAATGACTTCTGACCCTGGGGATTTGACAACCAAATGTGAGTAAGGCTGGAACAGAGAGTCGCAATGAGCGGCATGGGAACAGCAGGACAGGAACGCCACAGCAGATGAGGCAGCGCCCAAAACTAACACCCCCCCCAAAAAAAAAAAAAAAAAAAAATTATGGACAGGGAAGGTGAATACTGTTCTGAAGTCATGAAATGAATATGGTTATGCACAGGGAAGGTGAATACTGTTCTGAAGTCATGAAATGAATATGGTTATGCACAGGGAAGGTGAATACTGTTCTGAAGTCATGAAATGAATATGGTTATGCACAGGGAAGGTGAATACTGTTCTGAAGTCATGAAATGAATATGGTTATGCACAGGGAAGGTGAATACTGTTCTGAAGTCATGAAATGAATATGGTTATGCACAGGGAAGGTGAATACTGTTCTGAAGTCATGAAATGAATATGGTTATGCACAGGGAAGGTGAATACTGTTCTGAAGTCATGAAATGAATATGGTTATGCACAGGGAAGGTGAATACTGTTCTGAAGTCATGAAATGATTATGGTTATGCACAGGGAAGGTGAATACTGTTCTGAAGTCATGAAATGATTATGGTTATGCACAGGGAAGGTGAATACTGTTCTGAAGTCATGAAATGATTATGGTTATGCACAGGGAAGGTGAATACTGTTCTGAAGTCATGAAATGATTATGGTTATGCACAGGGAAGGTGAATACTGTTCTGAAGTCATGAAATGAATATGGTTATGCACAGGGAAGGTGAATACTGTTCTGAAGTCATGAAATGATTATGGTTATGCACAGGGAAGGTGAATACTGTTCTGAAGTCATGAAATGAATATGGTTATGCACAGGGAAGGTGAATACTGTTCTGAAGTCATGAAATGAATATGGTTATGCACAGGGAAGGTCAATACTGTTCTGAATCATGAAATGAATATGCACAGGGAAGGTGAATACTGTTCTGAAGTCATGAAATGATTATGGTTATGCACAGGGAAGGTGAATACTGTTCTGAAGTCATGAAATGATTATGGTTATGCACAGGGAAGGTGAATACTGTTCTGAAGTCATGAAATGATTATGGTTATGCACAGGGAAGGTGAAGAGTGTTCTGAAGTCATGAAACGGATAGAACAATGCAAAAAATTAAGTTGAATTTAATGTGTGAGTGCAGTAATGAGTCCATAAGAATTTGAAGAAAAACTGTTTGACTTCATTTGTCTATGTTTTGTGAATTAGATTTGTGTGTGTGTGTTGTTGAGGATGGTGTTTGTGAATGTGGTGGTGGTGGTGGTGAGATGATGATGACGTGATGAAAATTATGCGTCTCTCCCTTCTTTGTGTTCTCGTATTGGGTGGGGTGCATAGTCATCCAGTACCTGGTCTTTCTTCTCCTGTGCTTGTAACTCTGCAGGTAATCTGCCCACTGACTTTGGCTGACACTTTCTGAACAGCTCACTTGGCTATCATGTCCATCATGTGATATGCATGAAGAGTATGTCAGTATGTTGTGTATTGATGGCCGGGTTTTGACAAGGTCTGGTACAATTCAGTCTTGTTAATGTCTTTTTTGCCCACAACCCATATAAAAGCCAACTATAGATCTAATTACATGGTTACTACAGTCACTCACAGGGGAGATTGAACAAAATCACCCTTGAAATTGACAACTGGTGATGAGAGCTGTATTTTAAGATTGGAGGTTTATTCATTTTTTTGTTAGTTACTTGGTAATGGTGAAATTTTTGGATTCACACTTAAACATGGAAGATCAATGTAGTGCTGTGCATTGTCATGTGCTGTAATTGTGTTGTTTTCTGCTGTGTTTGCCATTGCATTGTATTGTACTGTGCTTGATTGCTTTGCATTGTACTGTGTTGACTGGTATGCTGATAGTTGTTGTTGTCTTGTATGATATTGTTTCTGAACAAAACTGTTCATTTTCTTCTTTCTTTCTTTTTTTCTCTGTCTCTCTCATTTCTTCTGTTTTTCTTTCCTTCATTCTTGTTCTCTCTGCTGCACACCTCTTTTGTGTCAGCAACCATTGGCGTTGCTGGTGTTGGGTGCTGAGCTGACAGGGGCTGGGTTAGCTCATCACTTTTCCCTCACCGCTGACTTCCAAAGTGTTGCATTGCACACACTGTCAAGGGAGGCTCTTGGTGAGTGGTGAAGACTGTTCCACTTCAACCCCATGGGTCCATGAAGGGTTTGAATCTCAGTGGTGGCATCTAGTGAACTTAGGGTGGGGATTTGTATGATCTCCAAGGCCAGTCTCAAGTGCAGACCTGCCAGTGCCTTGATTTCTCTTTGTGTATATACACATGCAGAAGATCAATAAGCATGTTAAAGATCCTAATTCATGTCAGTGTTTTGGTGGGTTATGGAAACTAAAACCTACCCAGCATGCATCATGTACAATGAAATGAGCTGCTCTGAAGTGGGACTGTGTGGGCTGAAGCCAGCTCTCCTGCAGAGTGGCCGACCAGCACAGGAGACGACCAGGCCTGTGCAGCCGCCTGGTAAGGGAGCACAGAGAAGAGAAGAGAGAGGGGAGAGAGGGGGGGGGAGAGAGAGAGGGGGGGGGAGAGAGGGGAGAGAAGAGAGAGAGAGGGGGGGAGAGAGAGAGAGAGGGGAGAGAGAGAGAGAGAGGGGAGAGAGAGAGGGAGAGAGGGGGGAGAGAGAGAGAGAGAGAGGGGGGGAGAGGGAGAGAGGAGGGGGAGAGAGGGGGGGGGGGGGGGGGAGAGAGAGAGAGACACGTGGTGTCTTTAAAAGATGATGAGTCATATGACAAGAAACAAGGTCCTATGTTGGAGGGGATGTTTCCCTGTCAGTCCCATGGTAGTGCTGGCACACTGGTTCCTGTCCAGGTTCTCTTCACCCCTGTGACCTGGTCACGTTTGGGTGTGTTGGTTGTTGTGTGTGTGGGCTGCTTGTTTTCTTTTTTTATTATTATTATTTTTTTTTTTTTGGGGGGGGGGGAGAAATAAGTACAAAGATTTTTTTCTTGTTTTTTCCCCCCCACTACCATAAAAATATGAGAGAGAGAGAGAGAGAGAGAGAGAGAGAGAGAGAGAGAGAGAGAAGAGAGAGAGAGAGAGAGAGAGTGTGCGTGCATGTGTGTATATCTGTGTGTGCACGGGGGTGCATATTTGTGTATTGAGTGTGTTATGAGTGCGCAATCATTTTATAGATTCACCCCAGTTAAAAGCAAATTTGAGCATTATATATTTTGTTTTGTTTTTGTTTATGGCGTTTTCATTTTTATTGCAGTGGCAGGGGTGTTGGGCACATGGTTTAATTTGGTTTCATGCTGCCCCAAGTCTCACTCTCAGCCTTGTCAGTTCCGCTGTCAAATCTAGCTGCCAGACTTGGAGTCTGCTGCAGTGACAGTCAGTGGCTAGCACCAACTGAAAACTGCCCCCCCCCCAAACCCCAAACCCACCAAACCTCTAACAATAAAAATCACACTAGGGCCTAGTTTTCCCCATTTAGTTAGCCTCAGTTGTCTTGTCTGAGTGGTTGCTCCATGTCACAGCTATAGCCCAGAAGCCATTGTGCAATTCAGGGTAAAAATTTTTTTTTTTTTTAAACCATAGGTGCTTACCTTTTATTATGCATGCAGTACACAAAAAGACTGAGCATTGTTTAAGAAAAATCAATAGGCCCTGTTTTACAGTGATAGCACCTCTTCCAGGACAACTCTTATAGTTGCCTTTCTTCATTGTTTTATAGAGCATACATGTTGAAGAAGGGGCTTCTGGATTTATTGTTTGACATGATAACAGGCTAACAGGCAAGACTACCTCTTAGGATCCTGTGGATGAAGGGGAACAAATGCTGGCAGTTCAGGCAAGAGTCATCCGCCCTACTGACCCTGATCTGAGTGATGGCTAGAAAAGCAGGCGCTCACTGTCGTCACTTCAGGAAGGGAGAAAAGAAAATAAGCAAATGAGTTTGCTCATCGATTCAGTAAGAGAATAGTGTTAAAAACAAGAATAGTTATAAGAATTGTTAGAATCTGCTCCAAAACAATTGGAAAAGAACAAAGAGATCTGCAGCTTGTGTGCAAAGCGACTGCCATCTTGACCAATCCTTCCCCTGCTATGTCTTTGGAATTTCAGTTGTTGCCTTCAGGACGCTGCTTTCCGTGCTCCAATAGTAAAACAAATAGAAAAAATTTCTTTTGTTCCAGTAGTCATTCGAATTCTAAATTCAAAACAGCACTGACCAAACAGTTTTACATTCTCTGATAAACCTCCTTGATTGTCAAGTGGGTGTGGGTGTGTGGTCATGAAAATAAGTACTCCTGTATCTTACTTTAGGAGGCACCGTGGTCGAGTGGTTTAGGTGGTCAACTCGTGATCCAGAGGTCGCGGGTTTGATCCCCGCTCGGCTCAGTGTTGTGTCCCTGGGAAAGACACTTTACTCCTATTTTCCTCACTCCACCCAGGTGTACAAGTGGGTACCAGCTCTGCTGGGGAAGTATCTGGCGACAGACTAGCGTCCTGTCACAGGGGTGGTGAAAAACCATCAGTTCGCTTAACGCTACAGAAACCGGGATAAGCTCCGGCTCTATGGGCCTTCTGGCTTGAAAGAACATACTTTTTTTTACTTTTTATCTTACTTTAGGCTTAAATGATTTTAAAATTGTGTTTGTGTGTGTGTGTAAGTTTATGTCTTTATTAGTCAATAGTCATTATGGTGCGTGCGCAT
This sequence comes from Rapana venosa, assembly GCA_028751875.1. Classification (NCBI taxonomy): domain Eukaryota; kingdom Metazoa; phylum Mollusca; class Gastropoda; order Neogastropoda; family Muricidae; genus Rapana; species Rapana venosa. The sequence goes on along the minus strand of CM054153.1, from coordinate 1,793,729 downwards.
GTGTGTCTTTATAAAATTGTGTTCATATATTGGTGTGCATGTATGGATGTGCGCATGTGTGCGTGTGTGTGTGAGTGCGCGTGCGTGCATGAGTAAATAATAAGCTCATATGTCTTTTCCAATCAATGTTTTTTTTTTGTTTTGTTAATTTTTTTTTTACAACATTGTATTCCAACAATGGCGTGTGTCAGTCAAAGTCAAAGTCAAAATTTTATTTCCAGATGGTACATTGAATAAGCAATGCATTTGCTTTTTTTCATCAAGCCATCTATCTAAGAACAAATTTCTTAATGATTATATTGAAATACTACATTATTGCATCCTTAACCATTAAATCAAACCAATAAAGAGGAAAATTGATTAAGTTAATACATTGAAAAATACAAATTACCACATATACATATACACACATACATACTGATACTCATACACACCTGCGCTCACATCCACACACATTTAAATAAAGAATGTGTGGGTATGTGTGTGTGCGTGCATATGCCGTGCGTGTGTGTGTGTGTGTGTGGGCAAATATATATTTATATATTTTTCTAAGCTATCTTGGAATGTTCATAACAATTTGAAATGTATTTTTCATGTGTCTTTTGAGATAATTATAGGCATCAATGTGCCTGTCAGTATTGTAATTGCCCTTCATGGGATGATTAAAGTGTTTTTGACTTGACTTGACTTGAGGCCTATGTACCTAGGCCCAACCTGCTATTTATACCGCCCCGCGAAAATGGAGGGGGGGGGGAGGGTAGCATAGGCTACTAGGCCTCAGCAGGCAGCCGACAAAGAGGGCGCAGCATATCGCGACCTTCACCTTCCAAAAACGTGGCACCAAAAGAGGAGAGTGAGACTGCAACGCACTAACTTTCTGTCGAATGATCTGTAATTTGTCGATGGAGAGATTCCACGGAATCTCGAGTTGTGCAGAGTGTGTTTGTGAAATTTACGTCTTGCTGACGGTTCAAACTGGTAAGTACCTTTTTTTGTTCAAATTGCAAATATTTTTGCTAACTGATCAGACGGAGTAGAGTATTTGGTATTGTGTAGCACATGATCATGATTGGTTTTGTTTTTTTTGCCGGTTTACCGTGCCGATTTCCTTTTGAGGCTGCATTATCAATGTTATACTCTTGATTATCAGCGAGAGAAACATTTCCTTCATGGTATTGACTATAAACATGGGCAGTGAATAAGAAATGATCGTAATCGCGGGAGCCGGGTTGTGAGAGCCAAAAAGAAAGTAGATCTATCAATAGACCAAGTCGCCGCGGCGAGGTTGAGGCAAGATAGGACGGTTGACAATCAGGCTTGACAGACAAATGAATAGATTTGAATAAAAAATGACCATGGAACAGAAAAGGGGAAGGAGCACCCTTCCCTCTTGCAGACTAGGCCTAATGAAGTTGAGGCTGGATCGATTATCGTTTCCCTCCTTCCTGCTCGGTCCTCGTCTCTCACATGATAGTGTGGTCATGACTGTGTTGTGTGTGTGTGTGTGTGACTGTATACATGGCCCATCAATATGGTGATTCAACAGTTAAAAAAAAGTATTCCCATAAAGCACCATTGTAAGGGTTGGGGATGGGGAGATGGGTGGGGGTGGGGGATAGTGCCAAGGAAACTGCCCAAGTGTTAAGCAGTTGGTTTTTATGAGTAAGCAATCAAGCATGTGTGCTCCCATGCTGTGTGTGCACACATCCACACATGTGTATGTATGCATTATGAATTATGATATAATTAATAATAATAATATATGGAATTTATAGAGCCCTATATCTTGCAATTACAAATCAGAGCGGCTTCCATTCAATCGGCTCCTACACAAGCAACAACAATGATTCACAATATTCTAACAAATTCAAATGTACACACACACACACATTTGTATACATGTATGTACATTGGTGTGTGTGTCATTGTGTGTGTGTCATTTGTGTGTGGGTGTGGGTGTGAGATACGAAACAGAACTGTTTTGATTGTTTGATGCTCAGGAGACATGAAAAGTTGTTTTTCGTATGCATACTAAAATACTGGTTGCTGAGTCTCTTCATAATTCATTGATTCCTGTAGCCAGTGTAGGGTCATGATGCAGCCATGCTTTTATTCCTAACTAGACAGGTGGTCTTGTTAATGTTACTTTCACAGCAACTTGTTGTTTTTGTGCATGAGTTGACTTTCTCTTTGTTAATTTTTTTCTGCCTATTGTTTATGATGTTTTATTGCAAGTTTAGACATTTTATAGCTTAATAGCACCCTTGGGGTCACTCAGAGAATGCACTCTGACTCACTGATCCCTCCAGAAATCACTGTATTTAGTGTAAGATTGTAAGTCTGTGGTACTGGTAGTCACTAGAATTTTACCTTGAAAGTAGAACATGGTATTCTTAAAACACACACACACCACAAAAAAGTATAATTGCCATTACTGTATGAATTTTTTTCAAATGGTTGAAGGTTTACTTTAGAAAGTTCTATGAAAGCTGAAGTGAATGAAGAAGAAAGGAGAGCTTTCTTATTCCACTTGTTTGAGTAGTGTAAAAAAGCCAGCTTTAGTGTTGACAAGGTTTCTTTCAGGTAATGGAGGTTTTCTGACCCTGTCTTGTCTGAGTCAGTCTGTCTCAGTGTCTGTTTCTCACTGATTTTTCTCTCTCTCTCTCTCTTTCATATTTGGGGGTCAAGTATCTAGTGATTACTTACTTACTTAGGCCCATCACTCCCCCTGGAGCATAGGCCACTGACAACAGTCCGCCAGAGTCCTCTGTCCTGGGCTATTCTCTCCAGCTGTCTCCAGGTATATCCCATCTTCCTGGTTTCTGCCTCAAGGTCGCGTTGCCAGGTGTTTCTTGGCCTGCCTCTTTTTCATTTTCCCTGGGGGTTCCATGATGTAGTACAAGTCACTGGAATGTATCTAAGCTGAAAACGGAAGTCTTGTAAAATGGGACTTTATAACTTATATAATAGTTAATACAATTCTCAACATGGCCAATTTTCCTGTTAAACTGTACTCCAGCCAGTTATACATTTTTTTTTGTACACTGCAGTGATCCCTTCAAGTGAATACTGATGCGTTGTGATAGGTCAAACACAGTGTGTACTAAATGACCCTGAGAGGTTGAAGCTGAGGAATGCAAACACTCTCACATGATACTGTCAGGTCTATCTCAGAAGCTTTTTAGCCAGCTTCAATCAGTAGGGAATTTTCTAAGGTTTTTGGGTAGGCTGTGTGGGTGTGAGAAAAGTTCAAGAATTTTGGGAATGGCAAGGCTAGGCTGTCTTGTTGAACGTTTTTTGAAACTTTGAAGACAGTTGTGAAAAGCAAGCAAGAAATAATATAATAATAAAAAAAGACCCCCCCCAAAAATAAACCCACAACCAAACCAAACAAACAAACAACCCCCCCCCCCAAAAAAAAAAAAAAAAAACCACCCCACCCAACCCCCCCCCCAACCCCCAAAACCTCAGGCAAATATTGAAATAAAAAACCCAACCCCAAAACACCACTAAAACCCCAAACCAAATGACCCCCCCCTCCCAAACCCCTCCCCCCCAAAAAAAAACCACACCTAAAAACAACACCCACACCAAAAACAACAAAAACACAACAACAACAAAAAACCCAAACCAGAAAACAAACCCCACCAGAAACCTATGAATGGAAAATGATTTAGTTCGATGAACATTACTCATTAGAAACGAACCAGAAACTCAAAACATTCAGTATTCCCACTTTCTTCTCTTCCTCAAGTTCCTGTTTGCTTTTAAACACTCTCAATACATTTTTGCCTCTCCAGCTCATGTAATGATTATAATTCATTTATATATGTGTATATATATGTGTATATATATATATATATATATATATATATATATATGTGTGTGTGTGTGTATATATATATATATAATATACTGTAAGCATTACTACCACTATTTTCGTCATGCCTTAACTCTTTTTTCTCCCATAGTAAGGCTTCCCATTGCTTCCCCCCACCCCCTTGTATTGCAACTTGTAAGCACCAAATTTCACCAAACCTCTTGCACCCTTACAAAGGGGATAACAAATGTGTGGGTGGTTTAAATAGTTCTGAGTTGAATTAATTTTAGTGAGGAAAGACATGGATGGGGACAGGGTGGGGGTAAGTTGAGTGGCTGAGGGGTGGTGGTGGTGGTTGATGGGTGAGGGTGTTTGGTGATGGGTGGGATTGTATATATAAATTTCAGATGTAATGTGCAAGTTAACACTAACACTACAGTTGATATGATAAGACATTTTGCATACCTATCATGATGGATGGGATTTGGGGGCAAGTTAACAGTTGATAACTCTTTTTGCATACCTGTCTGTCAAACTAAAATGTGAAAAGAGAGATCTGTACTATACATCTGCTGTCTTAACAAGCATTTAAGAAAGATAGTTTTATGACTAAACCAGTAAATGGAAGACTGTTCCTCAGGTGTAGTCTTCATTTCTTGTCATCATGTTTTAAGTTAACTGAAGTCTGCACAGTTCATTGTTTTCCTTCTCCCTCTCACTTCTCAACTCTGAGAGTTGGGGCAGAGCATTGATTTTGGGCAAGTTGAACCTGATGGAGCCCATACCTCTCAGATACATAGAGCAGGCTTGTTATATTATTGTAATAATGTATAAAACATCCTTGACTCACCAAATCCTGGCATGAACAATGTGCACATTTGATCTCGTGCAAGCTTGGTAAACATGAAGGGAATTAAGGCAACAGACAGGTGTAGATCTGTGCTTTCACTTGACCTGGGGGATTGTAACAATGATTCTCACCCTTGGTTCATTAAAGGCCACTGCTGAGATTTGAACCCGTGACTTCATTTTATACGGAGGTCATGAGGGTGAACAACAAAACACATGACCCAGTGCGACTGCAGCAAGAAACCATCAAAGAAGTCACCAAGTTTATTTACCTGGGCAGTGTCGTCAGTAAAGATGGGGGAACAGATGAAGACATCAAGTGCCGAATCAACAAAGCCCGTCATGCCTTCAACACCCTTTGGCCAATTTGGAGGTCAACAGCCCTCTCATTTCAAAATAAGCTTTGGATCTACAACACCAATGTCAAATCGGTCCTACTTTATGGCTCAGAAACCTGGCAGGTAACAAAACCAACACCCACAAACTCCAGTCTTTTACCAACAAATGCCTCAGGTACATCCTCAACATCAGGTGGCCGGAAGTCATATCCAACAAAGAACTGTGGGACAGGACCAGACAAACCCCAATCGAGTCCATCATTAAACAAAGGAAGTGGGGATGGATCGGCCATACACTCCGCAAGCCTGCGTCAAATGTCACCAGACAGGCCCTTGACTGGAATCCACAAGGGAAGTGGAAAGTTGGTCGACCAAAGCAGACCTGGCGCAGAAGTGTTGACGAAGAAACGAAGGCAGCCGGAATGACATGGGCCGAGCTGAAGAGGATCTCCCAAAATCGAGTTCGTTGGAGGGGTGTTGTTGCAGCCCTATGTTCCCCAAGGAACCAAGAGGCATAAGTCAAGTCACTTCATTTTATGTCCCCCTGAGTTGGAATCAAACGCTGTGTCTCATTCACTTGGCTTTATTGTCTGTCTCACCCCCCTTTCCCCCTCTCACCTGGTGATAGATATTAATGTAAGTACTGTCTTTTCCTGTCACCTTGTCATTGCTGAGGTCATAGGTGAATGGATGGGCAACAAGGATTAATCTGTCATGTGGGAATGAATCAGAACTCTGCAGTCACTGACCTAGCGTTAACCTAATATTGACTGGATCCCCTGTCGGGATGTTGGGGGTCTGTCAGTAAAGATAGCACCTTTTGGAAATTCTATGCTAGGAATTCCCTCTTTTCTATCCATCTCTAAGTTGTGAACTGCCTTGTTCCTTTTCTTCCTGTCACCTCCTTCTTCAGTTCTCACGTGTATATATTTTCTGCTATCCTGGTCCGTTCTCCTGCCTTTTAAAAATTTATTTTTTAGAACAAGATTTAAAAGATAATACTTCTCTTCCACGCCAAAGTCAGAGTCAGATGCCCTGGGCCTGACTTGTCAGGCACTTAATGGCAGCGCAACACATTTTTGCTCACAATTACAATAGATTAGCACTATATGAGCGTTTGAAGAAGAATCTAACATAAGAAAATATTGGCTGAACTTAAATCTAAAGAAGCCCTTGGGGTGCTGCATCTCATTCATTTTTTCAGGCAGTATCTTGGTCAGTCGAACCGGGTGGAGCCCATCCTTCTTCAGGTCTGAAGGTGCATGCTGGGTACCTTTGTGTTATCCATACCACTGGCCAAAGCTGGCCTTTGTTCTTTTTTGAAAGATGAATGGGTTTTTCATGTCTGATCTCATCTTCTCCCATAACCCCCTCCAGGGTCGTAGGGGCACTGCAGTGTCGAACGTTGCACCAGCTGGCTCCATTTGCGGCGGTTGTGGGCAAGTGCCTGGGTTGTGAAGAAGCTCTTCCTGGTCCATTCAGTGATGTTGTCTGCCCATTTCTTCTTTGGCCTGCCTTGCCCTCTCTTCCCCTGCACTGTTCCTTGCAGTATGGTCTTGGAGAGCCCATCTGATCTTGTCACATGTCCATACCATCTGAGCTTCCTTTTCTTGACTCAATGACTGGTCAGCAGGTCTTCGTTTTGTACTGTTTTACCTGTTGGGGGATGGTTTGTCAGACTTCTTCGTTGGTAATGTGGTCCATGTATGAAATACCAAGGAGTCTTCTGAGGCGTCTCATCTCCAAAGCTGTATCCTTCTTTATAGATCTGCATTTTTTAAATATTATTATTATTTTGTTGTTTTGGTGGATCTGCATTCAATGTCCACAGGTTTCGCATGCATACAGGTATGTGGAGATGACCAATGCATGCAGTAGCTTGACCTTGGTCCTGAGAGAGATGTTTCGGTCTTTCCAGATGGTCTAGAGCTTCGCCATTGCTGCTACTGTTTGTACAGCTCTTGTGAGGATTTCGGTCTTTGAACCTTCTTCAGTAATAATAAATAGCTCCAAGGTACTTGAAGTGATCTACAAACTGAAGTTCTTTTCCACTGACTGATCTTGGTAGTATTTGGCTGGGCACTGTTTGTCATGAGTTTTATCTTCTCGGCACTGATCTCCATGCCGTATCTGGAGGGTTTTTTGTCCAGGTGGTATACTAGGCTGACTAGTTTCTGTTCGTTTACTGCCAGTCCATCAATGTCATTGACAAACCTGAGGTTGGTGATTGTCCGCCCTCCAATACTGACTGTGCCAGTGTGATCTTCTAAGGCATCAGTCATTTTGGGCTCAAGGAAGACATTGAACAATGTCAGTGATAGAGACAGCCTTGATAGGAGACCATATAATGCACAAACTATTTTTTTGTTTTGTTATGTGGTTTTTGTTGTGGTTCTTGGGCTAGAGCTCTGTTGTTCACCAATGATGAGATTTTTGCATTGTTGCAACTGTCACCCCCCCCCCCCCCCCCCCACCATTAATTAAGGTAGCTGCATTCTGACGTGGGGACACAGCTGAGATATCAAGTGAAGTGACCAGTTTTGGGCAGGACAGTTGATCTCTCTCTATGATTTTCAACTGCATGAAGTCTCTAGCACACGGGTCTGACTGGTTTAGAGTCTCCTTCGAAAGGTGAAATTCAGTTTGATTTTCCCTGTCAAATGAGGAAAAAAGGGCAATGCTGGGAATCGAACCCAGAACCTCACGGTATACTTGTTAGGCAGATGAATGCCTAAAACCGCCCAGCCACCTTCCTCTGTGTGATGGACGTGAATTGGGTATGCATTGTTCTCTCTCTTGCTCTCTCTCTCTCTCTTGCTCTCTCGCTCTCTCTCGCTCTCACTCTCTCGCTCTCTCTCTCTCTCTCTCTCTATCTCTTCTCTCCTCTCTCTCTCTCTCTGCTCAATGATGCTTTCTCCTCTCTCTCTCGCTCTCTCTCACTCTCTCTCTCTCTCTCGCTCTCTCTCTCTCTCTCTCTCTTGCTCTCTCTCTCTCAGACTCTCTCCTCTCTCTCTCTCTCTCCTTTTTGCATTCGTGGTGTGTACTTGTCTTTTTATTCACTCGTTCTTCCCTTTCTAGTCTTCTTTTCCAGTTATGTTTTTGTGCTGCAGCTTCACAGCTTTCCTGTACAGTTAAGTCGTCTGCTGGGAACCAGTAAGTTGTAAAGTAGTGTGTGGTCTGCAAGGTGCAGGGCTGCCTGTAGGCTGTAGTATGCACGGTCCTTCCCAGATCTTTGTCTGTTGTGTGGGCAGGCAGGCAGGCAGGGCTAGCATAGGGATGTTGCGTTTGGCAGTTTTGTGTAGATCTGTTGTATCAAGGTTGAAGACCAGAGTCCATCTGGAGTTCTTAGATTTTTTTTCTTTTGCCATTATAATTAAGGAAGATGTTGTAAATTAGAGGTGAAACTGAGATAAGGAGGGAGTCGCACATTTAAGGTTGCCAAAAAGGAAAAGTCCTATTAAGGCTTTACCTTTTGTTTACCAAATTTTCCTAAAAAACCACAAACAAAGCACTGTGAGGTAATTTTGACCTTTGTGTACCAAGCACACAGACGGGCAGACAGTGATACTGCTTGAAAGGCACATGGTAGGTATTGTCAGTCTCACCCCAGTGACCTTCCATGTCCCTCATCACTTCACTTCACTTCACTTCACTTCACTTCCTTCATGGCCTGGGACTAGTGGGAGGTAGAGCTCTAGCTGATGAGTTCAGACAGGGCAACTTGATGGGCAGAGGCTTTACTTTGACAGTGAAGTGGGGTGGTAGGAGTGGGCCAAATGTTTAGATCTATAGTATAGCTCAGACACTTTTGATTCCACTGCTGCAAAGGTATTGGAAGCTGAGACACAGTGCAAGTTTTGATAATTTTATTTATTTGTTTTAGTTGCAAACTGTCATTGGTGTTTTGTAATCTATATCCGGAGCTAAGATGGTGAATAGTGACTGAAAGATTCCTGACATTTGTTGTCAAGGAATATGTTTTAACATACTCTGATTTATGGAACTTTGTCAGATATATGTATTCTATAATAAACAAAATAATTCTTGGGTGATGTGCTATTTTGTCAGTGAATAATGCGCCATAACATGATTTACTCTGGCATCTATCCATGCATTATGTATAGATGTAATGTATACATTCCTTCAGTGTCGTGTTAAGAGTTCCATACATGAAGGACATTAATGATGCAATATTCTTTTTATGTGTCAAATCTGTTGCAATTCTTAGTCAGCTTGAAGTTGAAGTGCCCAGTTTGTCGAGAGGCAATTAACTCGGATACATTTTGGAGAGGAAAACCTCTCATCTTTAAATAAAAACATTATAAACCTGAGAAACTCTCACCCCCCCAAAAAAAAAGTGTTTTGAGAGAGAGAGAGTATGTGTGTGTGGTGTGCATGGGGGAGGGGGTGGACATGATACAAAAATAATCAGAATCATTTAAAAAGACTTTGTGTACATTTGTGGTAGTTGTTTTTTTGTGAGATATGTATTTCTCTAAGGTAGGAAGGGCTATTTCTTTATTATTTATTTATCTCTGTCATGTTTGTTGAAGAATATATGTTTAAAAAATCTTTTGTGTACATTTGTGTGTGGTGTATATATATATATATATATATATATATATATATATATATATATATATATATATATATATATTGTAATTGTTTTTTGTGAGGCATATGATATAGATTTCTCTAAGGTGGGAAGGTGTATTTCTTTATGATTTAATCTCTGTCATGTGTGTTCAATAAGTTTCACTCCCTTATTAAAAGACAGAGTCCACTGATGTAACTTTGCTTGGACTTGAAGTGATGCAATTAAAGACAGAGTCCACTGATGTAACTTTGCTTGGACTTGAAGTGATGCAATTATTTATGAGTACTCTCTCTCTTTCTGTCTGTCTGTCTGTTGCTCTCTCTCTCTCTCTCTCTCTCTCTCCTCTCTCTCTCTCTCTCTCTCTCCTCTCTCTCTCTCTCTCTCTCTCTCTCTCTCTCCTCCTCTCCCCTCCCTCCCTCCCTCCCTCCCTCCTTCCCTTGCTCTCTTCCTCTCCCCCCCTCTTTCTCTCTCACAATGACATTACTGTCATATGTGTTGATGTCAAACAACTGGTAATGAATGACTGACTCTCATTGTTAGGTTTGGGGAAAAAATACTGAAGCTGTTCTGTTACTGTACATTGATTTTTTATTTTAATTTTTATTGATCAATAGAAATGAGGCAAGTAGTATTTTATTATCTGTAGAACAATTCAGCTGTGTCTCTTGTTAGAGGACGTCATTGTATGGTGCCATGAAGTTTGGTGCAATCAGACTAAACTATAGTGTGTGGTGTATACAGTTGTAAATGTCATCAGTGATCAATGGGCCAGAGAAGCCTGAAATGGTAACCTCAAGTTTAACTTAAAGTGATTCATAGAATGATAGGTTGTATTATAACACTTATAAAGACAAAATTAATGTGTAGTTTCACTTATGTTCAACTTAGACAGAAAGTGAAAAAACATCATCTGTGAATTGCTTTTAGAATAGAGGTGACTCACAGACCATTACTACGTTTCTTTATATTTTGGAAAAACAAAAAGAAGAAAGAAATAGCTCACATCAGAGCTGAATCAGAATGCGACTTCTTGTTTCAACAACTGTTTTAACTAAGATAAGTTACACACACACAGCACTTTGGGGGAGGTGGGGGGGGGGGGGTGTATAGTAAATGGTTAGAGTGATGTGCTCACAATCTGACAGGCTGTCTTCGAGCCACCTCTGAGGCTTCCAATGGAGGAGACTTTCCCCTGGAGGTGACATCAGTACTGACTCCACTCCCCCAAACAGTCCTTGAGATTAGACTTTAAATCAAGGTCCCATGTAGGAACGCACGCAGAACATCTTGCGCACATGTTAAAACCTGTTCCACCTTTTGGAAGAGTACGCCATTGCATGCCATTAGGATTAGGTGACATTTGTTTTTAAAAAGTGCATTCACCTATAATGGTATCTATCTATCTATCTATCTATCTATCTATCTATCTATCTATCTATAGATCTATAGATCTATCTATCTATCTATCTAATGGTTGCATTGGCAAACTCTCACTGTTCTGTGAACCTGGGGGGAGTTTTCGCTGAGGAACAGCAAGGAAAAAGGTTTCCCTTGTGCACAGCGCAAACCAAAGTATCCAGTATAGTGACTGGACCTGATGAGAACTGAACATTCACATTTTGATTGGTTTTGTTTTGCATAGTCATTTAAGAAGCAAATGGTGATGAACATTTAAAAAAAAAAAAGAACAAACTGGCTAGAACAGAACTGCATCTTGCTATTTAAAAAAAAAGAAAAGATTACAATGATTCAGAGACACACTAATATAATTCAATAAGTGATAGAATAAATATAAAACAGGCATATGTACAGTAATACATTTCAGCAGTTTCACTTATTTCACACCCTAATGTAGTTCAATAAGTGATAGACTAAATATAAAACAGACATATGCACAGTAACACATTTTGGCAGTTTTGCTTATTTTCAGGTGGAAATGAAAATGAGCACTAACCTGTGATGGCTCAGAATAGAAGTGGCCATTACTTCCTGTACACAGCACTTGTTGTTGTTGTTGTTCCTCAGCCACAGCTGTGACATTCACCAAGCAGTGATGAGATGACATTTTTGATATGGGGCATTGATAGGGTTGGTTGTTTTGTTTGACCCACCATTAATGAAGGTAGCTGCATTGCACCTGTGGTGGTGATGTCTCCACGTGACGCCAGTGTGCATGTGTTTTAAAGATTCCAGCTGTGGTGGTGATGTCTCCACGTGACGCCAGTGTGCATGTGTTTTAAAGATTCCAGCTGTGGTGGTGATGTCTCCACATGACGCCAGTGTGCATGTGTTTTAAAGATTCCAGCTGTGGTGGTGAGGTCTCCACGTGACGCCAGTGTGCATGTGTTTTAAAGATTCCAGCTGTGGTGGTGGTGTCTCCACATGACGCCAGTGTGCATGTGTTTTAAATAAAGATGGCGTCATCTGTTTCTGCTGGCCTGATGTGGCCTTACCTTCGTAAAGGCGGAACAAGTCTTAACATGTGCGCAAAAATGTTAGGCATGCATTCACACATGGGTTTATACTATAGCCGCAAGCGAGAGGGTTTTGGGGGAGTAGAGTTCGTACTGATGTTAAATCCAGGGAAAACATTCCCTTGTTTAGGGGCCTTGGTGATGGCTTGAATGGAACCCAGTACTGATGTTAAATCCAGGGAAAACATTCCCTTGTTTAGGGGCCTTGGTGATGGCTTGAATGGAACCCTGTACTGATGTTAAATCCAGGGAAAACATTCCCTTGTTTAGGGGCCTTGGTGATGGCTTTGAATGGGAACCCTTACTATGTGTAAATCCAGGGAAAACATTCCCTTGTTTTAGGGCCTTGTGATGGCTTGAATGGAACCTTGTACTGATGTTAAATCCAGGGAAAACATTCCCTTGTTTAGGGGCCTTGGTGATGGCTTGAATGGAACCCTGTACTGATGTTAAATCCAGGGAAAACATTCCCTTGTTTAGGGGCCTTGGTGATGGCTTGAATGGAACCCTGTACTGATGTTAAATCCAGGGAAAACATTCCCTTGTTTAGGGGCCTTGGTGATGGCTTGAATGGAACCCTGTACTGATGTTAAATCCAGGGAAAACATTCCCTTGTTTAGGGGCCTTGGTGATGGCATGAATGGAACCCAGGCCATCAGATCCCAAGCTCAGCCCTCCAACCACTAGACTATTCTGCTTCCTACAACAATATATGGAATTTATATAGCGCTGAGTCTTGTAAAAACAAACAAATCTACACAACCATAGTAATGTTTTTATCATACATGGTAAACTAACTTTTGGTTTTTGAAGAACAAATCAGCCATAACACCGAATGTAACTACTTTTCTTTAAAAATGGTGGTATAAAATGAAATAAATATAGGAACAGAGCTCACTTATGGCAAGTTAGCTTTAAAACTGAAACTGAATAGCAGCATTGACAATTGAAGGAAAAAGGAAGTAAATGTTAGTGTGTGTGTATGTATATATATATCTTCAGTCTTTTTTTCCATTGAATCTTCCTCCATGCTTGAGAGGTGAAACTGTAAATGACAGTAGTGGTGTACATGTTGTCAGAGCCAGGGATGTGGGAGTGAAAGGAGGTGCACTTGTGGAGGGCAGGCTGCTAGGGAAACCTGGCCTACAGTTGTGGTGTTGGGCATCACTGGTGGCCAGCTGTTGTGCCATTTCAGCAACAGGAAACTGTGTCCTCTGCTGAACCAGCACTGCTGGCTCACACAGTGATAAATGAGGGGATCACAGGTTGCCTTTCATCCCCAGGGGGGCAAAAAGGAAGAGAGAGAGAGGGAGAGAGAGAGAGAGAGAGAGAGCGAGAGAGAGAGAGAAATATGGACTGTCTGTCTGCCTGTGGAGCCAGGTGGCTGACAGTGCAACAGCAGCAGCAGCAGCACATGGACATGGAAGTATGCATGCAAGCATACATGACAGACACATGTACTGTACACATGTATGTGTATATATATGCGCTTGCACATACACTCACACATACACATACACACACATGCTCACTCACTCTCACTCATTTCCATCTCCCCCCCCCCCCCCCTCCAACCTACCACTGCACACCAACCCACACAACACTCCTCCACCTCCCCTCCTACACACACACACACACACACACACACCACACACACACTGCAACACATTATCCATTAGATTCCATTATCCTCAATATAAAAGAATAATAAAAAATAAAAAAAATAAAAAAATAAAACAGTGTGATTCCAACTTGGAGTTCTCTTCTTTGTAGCATCAGACATGGCTGAATGAGTGTACAATACTATAGTCACTTTTAATCTCAGTTGTGTGAGGAGATCTATCCCAGCAGTCCAATCTTTTGGATCAGAATGTTTCAGACTGTAGTGTATGCATGCCCCTTCTATAAGTAATTCTGTGTGGGGTTGATATCAATTGCTTAAATTACTAGTTTTAGTTGGTCTGAATCAGTAAGGGTGTTGTATAACAAGGAAGTGTGTGTGTGCACATACACACGTGTGTGTGTGTGTATGAGTGTTTGGGTGTGTCACTGTGTGTGTGTGAGAGTTATTGATAGTGTGTGTGTGTGTGTGTGTGTGTGTGTGTTGGTGTGTAAGAACATGTGTGCACACAGCGTGAGTGTGTGTGTGCTCTTGCATGCACTTGTATGCATGTGCATGCATGGGTACAGTTCCTGCATGCATCTTTGTGTGTGTGTGTGTGTGTGCGTGTGTGTGTGTGTGTGTGTGTGTGTGTGTGTGCGTGTGCATGCGTGTGTGCGTGTGTGTGTTGTGTGTGTGTTGTTGTGAGTGAGTGAGTGAGAGAGAGAGAGAGAGAGAGAGGATGTGCATGTAGGTATCAGCCCCTTCCTATCACTTGCCTTATAGTATGATAGTCAACAAGTTTGGAGGCCTTACTTTGCTATACACTGACTGTAACTGTTGACCTGTGCTTGAGTGGAGCTGCAGTATGCTAAGCCATCAGTATATATTTATATATATATATATATATATATATATATATATATATAATATGTGGAGGCCTAAAAGTGGGCTGGTATTGTGTTTTGTTTTTGTTTTTTGGGGGGTGGGTGGGTAGTGGGAGAGGAAACTGATGCATGTAATTGTTGTTGTTTTTTTTTAAATTGTGAAATGCCCCAGAGCCCATTGATAGGTGCTGGACAGTTGGAGATTTGGATGATAGTGGTTATGACTGGTAGTAACTGATGTTGCTGTTGTTTGATTATTATCGTAATGATGATGATGTGATGATGATCATGAAGCCATTGAGCTGGTGAACCAACATAGACTAGAGACATACAATACATGCAGACATTCAGACACACTAACACACACACCGACACAGTTGACTCCCCAACCTCATACATATTTAAACACACACACACGCACACACGCACGCTCACACACACTCACACACGCACACACATATATATATATATATATATTTATTTATTTATATACTTATGTGTGTGTGGATGTGGGTGCGTGTAGGGGAGAGAAAGAGAGAGAGAGAGAGATGCGGTGTGTAATAATAGGTACTTTGGTATGAATGCGGATGTGTCTAAATCACCATGTAGTGAATAGACATTAAACAAAACAAAACCAAAAAAAAACCCACACACACTCACTCACTCACACACGCATGCACGCAGGCACACACACACACACATACACACACACACACACACACACACACACACACACACACACACACACACACACACACACACACACACACACACACAGAGATGCTGCTCTCTTGGGTGTGCACAAAGGAGAAGACCTGCAGTCTAGTCACAAAGACCTGTCAGAATCTGAATGTGAACTGCGGCAGGTTAGCATCTGTAGTCATTGTCATCATGGCAAGTACAAAGTGAAACCAATTCCTGTGCACTCATTCCTTGGTAGAAAGAAGTCAGTCTGAATTGCTTAGTACCTGATTACTCAGTTCGCTGATCATTTTTTTGTACTCGAAGTGTTGGTTTTTTTCTGTAGTGAAAAAAAAATCCCAACCAAAAAACAAAAAGAAAAAGAAACTATGAAAAAAGCACAAAACTCCCACCGAAACACTAAAACAAACAAACACCACTGACTAGTAGCAACAAAACGGGGTTCTTCCGCTGTGCATGTGTAATATTTGAAACTGGATGACAGTCTACTATACCGCATGTAAAAGCGTATGTCTGAATTAAATGCCTGAATGTTTGTTGATGCTACTTTTGTCTTGACTGAAGGCAATGCTGAGAGAGAGAGAGAGAGAGAGAGAGAGAGAGAGAGAGAGAGAGAGAGAGAGAGAGAGAGAGAGAGAGAGAAAATGCGTGGCTGGTTGCGTGTATGTAAGTGTATGCATGTGTGTGTGTGTGTCAAAGTCAAAGTCAAACTTTTATTTTCAGATGGTACATTGAATAAGCAGTGCATTTGCTTTTTTTCATCAAGCCATCTAAAGGAGGTAAGGAGGTAAAGGAGTCCCATAACCTATAAGGTCGTAGGGGAGCGAGGTGTCAGAGACCTCACTTCTCTAGGGCCAGCATATTGAGGGCGGCGCCCATCTCCTCTCCCCAAGCCATCTATCTAAAGAAAAAAAAAAACGAGAAAAAAAGATAATGTAACAAATTAAGCAAGAAAAGACAATAACATATGCACATATGGAATTAAAAAAGAAAACAAAAAACCCAGAAAAATATTAAACCATACAATTCAAATAATTTAAAATCTTGAAAAAAATATCCATAATAATACAAACAAACAAGAAACAAAGAAAAACCAAACCAAAACAAACAATGAAGACAACCCCCCCCCCCCCCCAAAAAAAAAAAAAAGACACACCAACTGCTTCCCCCCCCCCCCCACCCCCCCTCACACACACATACATACAAAACCTTCAACCATACAAACAACTGAATAAAACACACAAAAAAGATGAATCAACAAGAACAACCACAACAAGCAAATAAACAATCAAACACAAACATACGTACACAACAACAACAGCGACAATAACTAACATAAGACAAGAATAACAGCCAAAACAAATGAAGAACAATACAGAATGAACAAAAGACCAGAAAAAGAGTACAAAATACCCCCTCCCCCTCCCCAAGAAAACCACCCTAAAACCCAAAACAAACAAAAGGCAAAATAAACCAGAACTCCACCCCCACCATCACCAACAATAACAACAACAACAACAACCAAATGGATATAAACAGAGGAAAGTGATGTATAATTTCCTTTTAAATCATTTAAACGCTTACATACACATACACACCCTCACCCATATCCCCTTCACATAATATACTCATATATAAGGAAAACGTGTGTGTGTGTTTGTGCATGCACACATAATGTATGTATGTGCGCACTCTGTTTATGTGTGGGGTGGATGAGTGTGCTTGCATGCCTGCTGTGCATATGCCTGCTCATGCATGTGTGTGCATGTGCCTCTATCCTTAGAAGAGGGGTACAGCTTACTAGAACAAAAATCACGGAGACAGCTCACCGAAACTAATCAGCAAAATGAGAGATCTTTAACTAGAACTGCAATTAACACCGATAATTTAACAATCGTGAACCATTCAAAGACTTGTGTAAATGTTTTTACGTCAAGAAGAATTACTGCTTTATTTTATAGAATGAAACTAAATGCATTCATAACCAAATTCAGCAAAAATGGTAAATGTCTATGTGGTGAGAATATCACCAATACTCTATACTTTTTGACTGCCAAGTGTAAAACCTTTCATGCCCCATTTTTCTGCAAATTCCCTTGCCAGCATATTCATTAATTTAAAACTGGAATTTGAAATTGTGAAAGGCCTTTATCGCAGTCCCTTAGGACATTTGTTATAGTTGCATTAATGTTAATGACATGTTTTTTTATGTTTTTATAATTCCTGTTGCATTGCCAAGTTTCTTTATGTGATTTTTTGGGTAAAAGCATGGTTGGTGTTTTGAGGGGGTTAATTAATTTTTTAAATATTTATCTACTTTTTGTTGTTAATAAGACATCCGCCCCTCCATTTGTTCCTCCTGGTCTAATATCACTAGAAGTGAACAGACGTAAAATTGAAGTCAACAACAACATGTGTGTGCCTGTGTGTGCACGCATAAGCAAACGTGTGCATGTATTTTTATCATTCATTGTGACATTCTTTTTTTCAAATCTTAATCAACACAAAAGAAACAAGCCTCCCACAATCTCCCCCTTTCCACCAAACCCCTCCCCCCCCCCCCCCCTCCACAAAAAACCCTAATCAAAACAACAACCTCGCCCCCCCCCCCCCCTCCCCCAAAAAAAAAGACAACAGTTAAACCCTTTCTGAGATCTTTTGACTCCCCAGATATACCATAGTATTTAAACAAAAAGCGAAAAAAAATAGAAGGCAGGTAGTGGGGGGTGGGGGAGGGTTCAGAGGGAAACGCTGTGTGTGCATTTCTCTTCTCTCTCTCTCTCTCTCTTCTCTCCCCTTCCTCCTCTCCTCTCTCCATCTCTCTCTCTTCTCTGCCCCCCCCCCCCCCCCCCCCCCTCCCCTACAAACGTGTGAAGTGAGGGTTGATGGTTGATGGCGGTGACAGGGGCTGACCGCCTGCCTGACAGACACCCCCCACCCCTTCCAGTCAAGAAGCTGCTTTATGTGTGTCGGAAATGTAGCCCACTCTTTCTTTTTCATAACGCACTTTCCTGCTTTCTACTTCTCCATTTTTTGTCTTTCTTCCCCCATCGTCATTTCTCCCCCCTCCCCCCACCCCCCAACAATCCAATCCCCCTCCCTAACTCCAAACAATCCATCCCCCCCCCCTTCCAAAAATTATTTTAAAAAAAGCACCCCCCTCTCTTCTTCCTCTCTCCCTCTCCCTCCCTCCCCCTCCCTCCCTCCCTCCCCTTCCTGTCTCTCCCCTCCCCCTCTCTATCCCGCCCTTCCCCCCCTCTCTATCTCTCCCTCCCTCCCTGTCTCTCTCCCCTCCCTCCTTGTCTCTCCCTCCCCTCCCCTCTCTCTCCCTCCATCCCCCCCCCCCCCTCTCTCTCTCTCTGTGTCCCCGTGTCCTCCAGTCCCTCTTCCTGTTTTGTATTTGTTTGTTAGTTTTGTTCTGTGTCCTCTGTGTTCTCTCAGTTTGACTTTCCTCGCTCTCTCCCATTCTTTTTTCATGATTCAACTCTCTCTCTCTCTCTCTCTCCTCTCTCTCTCTCTCTCTCTCCCCTCATCTCTCTCCTCCTCTCTCCTCATCTCTCTCTCTCTCCTCTCTCTTTTTCTTAATCCCTTCTCTCCCTCTCTCCCTCTCTCATCTTCCACTCCCCTTCATTTATTCACTTGGTTTCTTTGGGGGGGGGGGGGGGGGGGGGGGGGGGGGGTTCTGTTATTCTTTCTTTCCTTTTTTTTTTTGTTCTGTCCTTTTCGCTGGTAATTCTTTATCTCCTCCTCCTCCCCCCCCCCCCCCCCCCCCCCCCCCCCCCCCCCACCCCCCCCCTCTCTCCCTTCCTTGTCCTTTCCCTGCCGTTCGTGACTCGTTTACGTCACCAAACTTACGTCACCCAGCCTGCTTTATTTCGTGTGGACGTCATCCATTTTCATATGTTAATGCAAAGAAAACAGTTATTTGTTTTTGTTTGTTTTGCTGGATGTATATTTTTTGGGTGGTTAGTTTGATATTATCTATAAACAGTGTGTGTGTGTGTGTGTGCGCGCGCGCGCGTGCGTCTGTGTATGTGTGTGTGTGTGTGTGTGTGTGTAAGTTTTCATTAAATATCTTTGGTTTATTAGTCTGTTTTCTGTAGTCTATCTCCTCGCCTCCAATCTCTCCCTATATCTATCTGTCTGTCTGTCTTTCTGTCTCTGTCTCTCTCCCTCTCTCTCTCCCTCTCTCCCCCGCCCCTTATCTTGCTCTAACTAGTTCACCACCTCTTAATCGTGGTGGATAATGGATGAATTTAGCTGATACAAATCTGAATAGCCTAGTAAGAAAAGTGCTTGAATGTTAAAAGATGAAAGAAAACTTGTACATCAACAGACAGTTTATGACAGCTGCCATCTGAAGTTGACCTTGTGTGAATATTGATGGCATCCACTATTGACTGTATGAGACTATGACTGTGATCTCCCAGGGTAACCTTCTTGCAGACTTGCTAGTTATTTCATTGATATTGTGGATGTTTGCATGGAGTATGTTTTCTTTTAGTATGTTAGTACGTGTGATGCAGATTCCATAATCCTTGTTCGCAGAGACACACAGCCAAACATACAGGTAATAATAATAATAATAATAATAATAATGTATGGAATTTATATAGCGGATAGACTAGATACACAGGCAGACAGACACACATACGCGCGTATGTGCGCGCGTGCGTATCCATCATGAGAAAGCGTAGTAAGAAATGGAAGGAAAAAGAAACATTACTTGTGTGTGTGTGTGTGTGTGTGTGTGTGTGTGTGTGTGTGTGTGTGTGTTGTGTGTGTGGTGTGTGTGAGAGAGAGAGAGAGAGAGAGAGAGAGAGAGAGAGAGAGAGAGAGAGAGAGAGAGAGAGAGAGAGAGACAATGACAATGACAATATTTTATTGTAATAAGCTGTTAAAGCCCATTTACAAGGGGACAGTGGGAAGGGACTGGGCACAAAACACGTATTTTCAGAAATACAGATGTATCATTTCTACAGCCCAAATGGTCGACATGGCATGGATTCCACGACATGGTGAAGTGTTTTACATTACGATTCAGATGAATTGGTGCCTAACACTTTCGCCCATTGCTAATGGGGAAAGGGAAGGGGAGGGTAACAACAACCACAAACATCATTTAAACACCGAGTCTGTGACAGGGCTTCCTGTCCCTACATTCCGTCTGATCCGGTAACTCATGCTCTTTCCAACACGTGAAAAACCTAACTCACAATATGCCTAACCTCCTGTTTTGCTCTCTCTCCTCTCTCCATCTCTCTCTCTCTCTCTCTCTCTCTCTCTCTCTCTCTCTCTCTCTCTCTCTCTCTCTCTCTCTCACACATACACACACATATGCACACACATATGCATGCACACACGCACACACACACGCACGAACACGCACACACGCACGCACGCACACATGCACGAACATACACAACACACACATACACACACGCGCGCACGCACGCACAAGAGGGTGCGCATGCACACACACACACACACACTCACACACGCACATATACAGGCAACCACAGTCACTTCTAACCCAGAAAAAATCTGATAGCATCCATCATAACATGTAAAACATCCAGTCCAGCACTAATTCTGTCTTTGATTCTGTCACGATCGGCAGGTGTCCACAGCTGCAGCTTGGAATAAATGTCTTTTTCCTCCTGAGTCAGTTGCCTGGTGTTCTTTTTTGCAAACCAAAAGTAATCATCAGGGTTGTGAGTGTCATCTGTCCAGATAAACTGAAAAATCATATCTTCACTTTCACAAATGATAGTATCAGGTATTTCATCAGAGGTATACACATTAAGAAAGTCCTTGTTTCTAGAAACGTCCCTGAGATTTCTCTGCAGGGATCTGTTTCTCAGCCCACCCACATAGTTCTTTATAGTATCTTCACTGTAGCCTGCATCTCGAATCTGATCTAGATATTCGCCACAGTCCTCCCCCTCCATCGTAATGTCAGGTACAGGCACCTCAACCAGGTCAATTCCACCTTGTTGTTCAGCGACTGTGTCAGCTTCCAACACTGTGACAGCACCTGACGCACAGCGATAATCATGTGTGGGAAGCAGCGATTGCGAAGGCATGTGGTTTGGAGAGGCTGGGGTGTTGGTGTGTGAGACAGACTGGGTGATGGGGGGTGTTGGCATAAACAAACTTGGCGAAGTTTCGAATGGGAACAATGCACTTGCCTTGTCTTCTTGCCTTTCCTCTGTCTGTCTCCTCTCCTCTGCCCGCCTCCTCTCCTCTGCCCGCCTCCTCTCCTCTGTCTGTCTCCTCTCCTCTGCCCGCCTCCTCTCCTCTGCCCTTCCTCGGTCCCTGTTGGTCTGACTGGGCGGCTTTCTGTGGAAGTACACAGGTGTTTGTTGACCCGCCATGTTCCCATCACTTGAGCCAGCCTTCAGTCGAAGCACAACAGTCGTTTGCTCGCCTTCTCCACAGACCTTCCATGAGGTGATGCAGTGTTGTTGCAGCAGGGCACCTAGCATCACTTCCAGCGTTGTTGGTAACCCGACAACTGGCATGGTGCTGGTTTATTTGGCAATTTAAACACAAAATTTACACAGCAAAATTTCGCCCTGCCTATATCCCGAGAGAGAGAGAGAGAGAGAGAGAGAGATGTTGAGGTAGATGATAATATACTATAACTAGAGCAGGTGGGGTGGAGGGGACAGACAGACAGGTAGGCAGGTGGTCAGTGTTCTCCAGGCTGGTCTGTGGTCAGCCTCTGGCAGCGCTCCACACAGCCATGTCAAGGCAAGAAGATGACACAGGGTCCCGATCTAAGTCGGAGTTTTTCCTCATGAAGGGCCATATATGCCAGAGGCATTCTCTTCATGAAATACTGCATCTCCCCGAAGGGCCATATATGCCAGAGGCATTCTCTTCATGAAATACTCTATCTCCCCCCCCCCCCCTCCCCCCCCTTCCTCCCCCACTCAGGGTACAGTAGGGTAATCTATGTCGTGGAAACCGAGTTCTGCATAGAGGCATAGAACAATACATTTACACGCAAACAAACCACAAAACCCCCACTAACTCTCCCATCGAAAACAAAACATAAAAGAACAATGAAAACAAAAGCGAAACAATTGGCCAGCACACCCCCCTTTAAAAAAAAAGCCTACAAAACATCTTTGCAACCCTGTGGGAAACCAAGGTTTTCCCAGAAAGGAGTATCGACCCAGGCAGAATGGTTTCGGGTGTGCCTGCTGATGATGTGTCCCCGACAGGACTCCTCCCCTGATTTCCACAGGCCTCTGTCTATTCATACGATTGGTTTGATAGATTGAGACACTTGTAAGTGGGCTTGTCTGGTTGGTTGTGTGTTGAAGATGTGTAATGTCGCTCAGTGCATGTGATGGGGCGGTGGATGTGGTTTAGTTGTGTGACAGTTTGTGTCTGTTGTGAGGTGGTGTATAATGTTTTGGCACTTACACTTGTTTGGAAGGGTTCCTATGAGGGATTTGGAATCTCGGTCGTGTGCGCGCACGCCTACACTGACCAACATACATTGACACGCAGACTTGCTCACGCGTGAAGGCACATACACACACGCACACATGTATGCACGCACCCACTCGCACACTCACACACACGCACGCACGTGCGAATACACACACACATACATAGAGGCATACACAGACACACTGTGTGCGTGCTCACACACACACATATACACACACTCGAACACACACACACACACGCACGCACACACACACACACACACACACAACACACACACACACATATACACACACTCGAACACACACACACACACACACACACACACTCACACACACACCAACACACACACACACACACCACAACCACGCACGCACGCGCGCACACACACACACACACACACACACCACCACGCACGCACGCACACACACACACATATACACACACTCGAACACACACACGCACGCACACACACACACACACACACACACACACACACACACACACACACACACACACACACACGCACATACACACCAACGCCACACGCACACACACGCACGCACACACACGCACGCTAACTCTGTAACATTTCAGCATTTCATTGACCAGTTTTCCCCCAGTTTGTAAAATCCTATAAAAGGTGCACAGATGCAGCAAGAAAAATAAGAATTTTTCTGTATGGATTCTCTCTCTCTCTCGATAACGCTCTGTCTCTCTGTCTGTCTCTGTCTCTCTTTAGATGGAAGGAACGAGTCTGTCTGTCTCTCTCCCTGTCTATGTCTCTGTATCTCTGTCTCTGTGTCTTTGTCTGTCTGTGTCTGTCTGTCTCTCTCTGTGTGTTTAGATGAAATGAACGAGTCTGTCTCTCTCCCTGTCTGTGTCTCTGTCTGTCTCTCTGTCTGTCTCTCTGTGTCTTTGTCAGTCTCTATCTTTCTCTGTGTTTAGATGACAGGAACGAGTCTGTCTGTCTCTCTCTCTCCCTGTCTGTGTCTCTCTGACTTCTTTCTCTGTCTCTCTCTGTCTCTCCTGTCTCTGTGTGTGTTACTTGGTAACGCCACAGTGTGTATATCCCGTGAAAGGTGCAGAAAGAAATGCATCAACACAATGACAGTTAGTTTCCCTTTTAGTGCCTGATGGATTCTTGCACCCACTCACCCTCTTTTTTGGTTTTTAGCCTTAAAAAAAAGTCATGTAGGCATGAAGTGATCAATGGCTTATAGGGGAGGGGAAGGGAGGATAGGACGTCACATGTGAAGACACTCGGTCTCTTTGCTTTGCTCAACTGCTTCTGGGCTAGTGAGATGAAAGTTCAAAATGAAAACGGATAGATCTCTCTGTCATGTCTTTCTGTCTTGGTCTCTCTATCAATCTGTGTGTGTGTGTGTCTCTCTCTCTCTGTCTCTCTCTCTCTCTGTCTTGATCTCTGTTAGTTTCTCTATTTTGATTTCTCTCTGTCTGTCTACTTTGATTTCTCTATGTCTCTCTGTCTGTCTGTGTGTCTGTCTGTCTTAATCTCTCTCCGTCTGTCTACGTCTGACTTTCTCAGTTGATGTGGACAGGTCTTGGGCTAGGTATCAGTGTCTGCCCCCCCTCTGTGTCTAGAGCTACACACTCACTGTTTTTGTTTCCCCCAGCCCCTAGTCTGCTGTGTCCTGGCTGGGGGTCTGTGGTGAGCCTTTGAAGATCTGTGTGGAGTGGAGGAGTGGGTGCAGGATGCGTTAGTTGAGGTGGTGTGTTGTCCTGAGGAAGCAGCGGGTGGGAGAGGAGGTGACCACACAGCTGCCAAGAACAGCCCAGCTTTCTAACGTGACGTGTTAGAGTGTACAGCACTCTTCCCCTCCCCTCCCTCCTCTTGTCTTTTCCTCTTTCTTTCTTTCCCTTCTTTCCGCCTACTGCCCTGCCCACCCTCTCTTACTCTTTCTGTCTGTCTCTGTCTCTGTCTCTCTCTCGCTTTCTCTGTCATTGTATCTCTTTGTCCTTGTCTTCCTCCCCCCCCCCTCTCTTTCTCTCCTAACCCCCCCCCCCCCCCCCTCTGGTGTGTGTGTGTGTGTGTGTGTGAGTGTGTGTGTGAAAAGGGACAAAAAAAAAACCCAACCCCAACAAATGTGCACAAATTATCTTGGAACAATCGCGCGCTCTCTCTCTCTCACCCTTCACCCTCCCTCTTTCTGCCCTTCTCTCTCTCCCTCCCCTTCTCTCCCCCTCTCGCCCCTCTCCCGCTCTCCTCCCCTTCCCCCCTCTCTCCTCCCCCTTCCCCCCTTCTCTCTGCTTGTGTGAAAAAAGAAGGGAGGGGGAGGGGGGTCGACTGTATACAATGCATCTTGGAACAATGCTTTGTCACGACGAAGAAAAATGAACTGAATGCATCTTAAAAACAAATAGACCTTTCTGTCTCTGCCCCCCTCCCCCTCATACCCCTATTCTCTCTCTCTCTCTCTCTCTCTCTCTCTCTCTCTCTCCTCTTCTCTCTCTCTCTCTCTCTCTCCTCTCTCCTCTCTCCCCCTCCTCCCTCCCTCCCCCTCTCTCGTCTCTCTCTCTCTCTCTCTCTCTCTCTCTCTCTCTCTCTCTCTCTCTCTCTCTCTCTCTCTCTCTCCTCTCTCTCATAGGTTCACACGATGTCAAACCTTATCTAACGCTTGATATGGACATACATTTGAAAAGAATTATGTCTAAGATTAGAATTGGTGTATCAGACATAAATGTTCATAAATTTAGATATATAGAACATGATGATGATGACCTCAGGTTGCTATGCCCATTATGTAAGCAAACAGTGGAAGATGAAGTTCATTTTGTGCTGTGCTGTCCAGTATTAGAAGATGTAAGACAGAATTACATTCCGGTAAAGTATAGTAGACAGCCTAATTTATTTAGGTTCTGTCTACTCATGGCATCTTGTCACCCTGAGATTGTGCGCAGCCTTGCTTTATATTTGTGTAAAGGGTGGGTGTGGGGGTGACAGCAGCAGCAGCAGCAGCGGCAGCAGCAGTGTGGGAGGATTTATGTATTTGTAAGCAGTCCGCAGGGTATGTGATGTTAACTTTCATCTTTCTGACCCTGATTTGATCGCCAGAAACAAGGCGACAAGCCGTACTTGTCAACACACTGACCACCTCCTAGTTATTCTCAACTACTTGTCAACACACTGTTTGACCACCTCCTAGTTATTCTCAACTACTTGTCAACACACTGTTTGACCACCTCCTAGTTATTCTCAACTACTTGTCAACACACTGTTTGACCACCTCCTAGTTATTCTCAACTACTTGTCAACACACTGACCACCTCCTAGTTATTCTCAACTACTTGTCAACACACTGACCACCTCCTAGTTATTCTCAACTACTTGTCAACACACTGTTTGACCACCTCCTAGTTATTCTCAACTACTTGTCAACACACTGACCACCTCCTAGTTATTCTCAACTACTTGTCAACACACTGTCTGACCACCTCCTAGTTATTCTCAACTACTTGTCAACACACTGACCACCTCCTAGTTATTCTCAACTACTTGTCAACACACTGACCACCTCCTAGTTATTCTCAACTACTTGTCAACACACTGACCACCTCCTAGTTATTCTCAACTACTTGTCAACACACTGACCACCTCCTAGTTATTCTCAACTACTTGTCAACACACTGACCACCTCCTAGTTATTCTCAACTACTTGTCAACACACTGACCACCTCCTAGTTATTCTCAACTACTTGTCAACACACTGTTGACCACCTCCTAGTTATTCTCAACTACTTGTCAACACACTGACCACCTCCTAGTTATTCTCAACTACTTGTCAACACACTGACCACCTCCTAGTTATTCTCAACTACTTGTCAACACACTGTTTGACCACCTCCTAGTTATTCTCAACTACTTGTCAACACACTGACCACCTCCTAGTTATTCTCAACTACTTGTCAACACACTGACCACCTCCTAGTTATTCTCAACTACTTGTCAACACACTGACCACCTCCTAGTTATTCTCAACTACTTGTCAACACACTGACCACCTCCTAGTTATTCTCAACTACTTGTCAACACACTGTTTGACCACCTCCTAGTTATTCTCAACTACTTGTCAACACACTGACCACCTCCTAGTTATTCTCAACTACTTGTCAACACACTGACCACCTCCTAGGTATTCTCAACTACTTGTCAACACACTGACCACCTCCTAGGTATTCTCAACTACCTGAACAGCGGTCACTCACACAACACACATTTCTCCACCGGCAAGTCGGGGCTGCTCTCATTGGGCAGTGCAAGCGCTTTGGTTTGTCTTTGCACGATATAGCGCTAATCAAATATTAATATTATCATTATTATTATTATTATTATCACTGTTGTTATTATTATTATTGGGGTGAGCGCATCGCCACAAGAGAAGCGCCACCCATTCTCTAATCGAATAGATATATTTTTTACATCCATTAGAAAGATACTGATTGACCTCAATAGTCCTGTTTGCGCTCACAGAGCTTCAGAGAGGCTGTGTGGGTGAACTTAGCTTGCGAAGTGCCTCCCTCTTCTCCCCCCTCTTCCATCATGCACCCCCCCCCCCCCACCCCCACCCCCCCCCACCCCCATTACCACGCACACACACCAGTTCTTTCTCTGTACTCCTCTCCCATCCCTTCATGCCTTGATGATGATGAGGTTTATGATTTTATGATTCCCAACGGCCACTAGAGGGACATTTGCCTTGACAGGGGCAGAGGGCGGGCAGGGGGGGGAGGGGGGGGGGGGGGGGGGGGGGGAGGGGGGGGGGGCGAGAGGTCAACGTGTGATGTGTTGGAGAGAGGAGGTGGTGGTGGTGGTGGTGGGGGGGGGGGGGGGACGCTTGAGGTGGAAGAGGGGAGGGGAGAGGTTACTACGTCAAGCGCTGTAGGTGTGGGGGGGGGGGGGGGGGGGGGGGGGGAGGAGGGGGAGAACGGTTTAGTCAGCAAAGACTGAAGACCTGTGGTTATGATGGTGACTGACGTGTGTCGCTTAGCAAGGTTTGCTTTGTCATCTTTCGGGGGGGAAATTAAATCAGATGGTTAAGTGAAGTTGATGGGGTCAGAGAGAGAGAGAGAGAGAGAGAGAGAGAGAGGTTTTCCTTCAGATTGTCATGGTTAATTTCCAGCAGCTGTCAACATAATCGTGATGAATAATCGTTACTAGAAGTTCTATTGGCTTTGCTGCTGAACCCAATTGGATCTTGCTAATTCACATGGCTGGGAATGGAAATTTGCCTACAGTAATTTATTGAAACTGGAGTTTATTCAGAAACATAATGAAGAAACAAGCCCCTCCCCAACCGAAACATGTTGAAGCAGCTTGTGTGCGCAGTGACCGTACTGTGTGACTGACCCTTATGGTTGGTTGGCTTGGGTGCTGCTACTGGGAATAACCGAACAGTTGCTGTTGTCATCTGGCTGTTGAGTTCAACGTGCACACAGTAAAGGGGGACGGTGGTTGCTGCGCCTTCTTTAGCTGAATACCCTGGGGGTTACTCAGAATATGCACTCTCACTCATCCCATCTGAACATCACTGAAACTGTAACACTTTAGTACACACTGGACTGAAAACCTCCCCAGTGGGGATGCTGGGGGCCTGTCAGCATAAATAGCATACCCTTCCTCCAGGAAATTCGGTGCTAGGAATTCCCTCTTTTCTATCCCTCTCATTTCTGCCTCTTTCCTTTTCTTTCTGTCACCTCCTTGTCTATTTTCCGCCTTCTCCTTCCCCCCCCCCTTCCCTCAAGACTTAAAGTATAATAGTTCTCTACCACGCCGAAGTCTGCTGTGCTGGGTCTGACTCGTCACTATGTCAGGCACTTAATGGTATCGCAACGCAGTTTTCATTCTCATAACAGTCAACAATAGTTGCTGTCTGAGCGTTCGGTGATGAAGAAGAATGAGAAGCTTGCGCGTATTTACCGTTATTTCACCATGCAGGCAGCCGCACATCGACTTCAAAGGATGTTTTTCTACTTTCAAGGGGAATGGAGGCGGTTATGCTTGGGACTTGTCATGGCTGAAGGCAATCTGAACTCAACCGTCACATCGTTTTCAATGCAGGCTCGGGCGCTGAGCTGACCTCCTGACCTTGCTTGAGTGAGGTCACTTTTGGCCTGGGCCAGGGAGAGGACGGGGTAGGCCTGACCGGCCACTGCCTGTGTGTGTGGGGTTGGGGGGGGGGGGGGGGGGGGATCAGCTGAAACCCCAGCAGCAGGCTGCAGCACTGACCAGGGCTTCTGGCGTTGTCTGTCTGTCTGTCTGTCTGTCTGAGGGAGGGAAGAAGGGACCAAGTAATAAGTTTGTTAAGTGTGATGGCTTTTTTTCTGGAGTATGTGTTGTGTGTGTGTGTGTGTGTGCGCGCGCGCGCGTGTGTGCGTGCGTGCGTGGGTGCGTGCGGGAGCGCCCGCAATTATGCATGTGTGCATGTGCGTCACTGTATGTGTGTGTGCGTGCCTGTGATTGCCATGTGTGTGTCTTTAACATGTCCTAGGCCGGGTGTGTATGTGTGTGTGGGAGGGGGGGATGGGGGAGGGGGCGAAGAAAAGTGTGTGTGTGCGGGCGCGCGTGTGTGTAGCTGACTGAGGGCAAAGACTGGGGTGTAAGCTTCAAGTTCAACCCAGCACTTTGATGGCCCACAGGGATGGATGCTGACCGCTCTATCTAGCCATTGCATTCAACTGGGCTAACTATGATACCGCCTCCCTTGGACAGTATCAGCACGAGATGTACAGCCATCGATTAAATCTCTGTCTGTCTGTCTCTTTCTCTCCCTCTCTCTCCCCCCCTCTCTCCCTCCCTCTTTCTCCCTTCTCTCTCTCTGTCTCTCCCTCCCTCCCCCTGTCTCTCCCTCCCTCTCTCCCTTCTTCCCCCCCTCTCTCTTCCTCCCTCTCCATCCCTCCTCCCTCTCCATCCCTCCTCCCTCTCTCTCTCCCCTCCCGCCTCTCTCTCTCTTTCACGGGTGGCGCTGCTCTTGTGGCTCTCCCCGGGGAGGGCAGCCCGAATTTCACGCAGAGAAATTTCGTGACTTAAAGTGGTATAAATAAATAAATAAATAAATTCCTTCCCCCCTCTCTCTCCCTCCCTCTCCCTCCCCCTCCCCCCTCTCTCCCTCTCTCTCTCTTGAATTACATATTAATCCAGTATATGATACATGTGTGGTAACTGAGGAGCCAGCAGTTGTGGAAAAGTTTGTGTGGGATGAAAACTAAAGTCTCAGTGTATAAAGAACATCTCTGTGAAGAGAACATGTGTGCACAATTTCTAAATGCCTTCCAGAGATATCTTGCTTTCTTAAGTCATATTTTTTGTAACCGATTTTCATTGTTGGTGGTTGTGGGTATACAATACCATTTTGGTTTTTTTGTGCGTCCTTATTTTTCTCACTACAAATACTTAGCAGTTCAGCAATCCCCCCCTCATGTAGGGGCCAATGGGCCTTTTGGGGAAAACTCGTTGAGTTTATCTCTCTCTCCTCTCTCTCTCTCTCTGGCTTCTCATCTCTCTC
>CM054153.1:1738475-1760975 GCA_028751875.1 Rapana venosa | reverse complement strand
GGTCAAGCGAGCGAATCCAAGTCTGTGAGTTTTAACATCAGATAATGGACAATTTGTACAAAAACGGATTTTTTGTTTGTTTGGAAAAGCCGATAAACTCTTGACAAGCTTTTTCTTGTCTTTGAAACCCAAGCTTAAAAGGTAAGAAGTCGCCCTCCTACCTGTCTTTTCTGTGGCGCTCGTCAGACACACAGCCCAGTCTTGGCACTGAAGGCGGCAGCAGCAGCACGCGCTAGGCGAGGTCAGGACTGCAAGTGGCCGCACAGCTTCTTGGCCACTGGGGTCAGGCCAGAACGTCCTCTTTGGGAGTGCTCTTATGCAGGACTGCAGCCCGTGTTCCGTGTCTGGCCGCCAGCCTTGCTAGGGCTTGTACACGTCAATGTGCTAACTAACGTAGGCGGTTGAGGCCTGGCCTCCTCTGCGTGGATATATATATATATATATATATATATATATATATAGATATATATATATAGATATATTATATATACACACACACACACTTAATCCCGCCCAGTCACTGTAGTAAACTAGGGCTGTTCTGTATGGGGTGGGGGTGTCTTTTTCGGCTTGCATATTTCATTGTTTTCAAAGCAATAAATTTAGTCTACAGAATTTTTTTTTAATTTTTTTTTTTATACCACTTTAAGTCACGAGATTTCTCTGCGTGAAATTCGGGCTGCTCTCCCCGGGGAGAGCGCGTCGCCACAAGAGCAGCGCCACCCTTTTTTTTTTTTTTTTGGTCTGCAACTGTATTTGTTTCCCTATCAGAGTGGCTTTTTTCTAAGAATTTTGCCAGGGACAACTCCCTTGTTGCCGTGGGTTCTTTTACGTGCGCTGAAAATTTGGTATAACACACGGGACCTCGGTTTATCGTCTCATCCGAAAGACTAGCGCCCAGACCAATGGTCTAATGGATGGGGAAAAATTTCGGGCCCAAACGGGGTACAAACCACGCACACACCCGACCCGGACTTTTCGCATTGTAGACAGGCGCGTTACCTCTAGACCACCGATCCACCGATGTTGCCATGGACAGTTCTCTTGTTGCTGCTCTTGTCTTCTTTTAGGTGCCTGACCTTCAGGTAGCACATGAGCTTTAAAAGAGTAATGATAATAACAATAATATATAATTATGGAATTTATATAGCGCTATATATTGTAAAAACTAAACAAAAGCGCCTGCATTCAGCCTATTCTCACACGTGCAACCGATCACAAGTAGTTTTGACAAATTCAGATTTACACCACACACACACACACACACACACCACACGAGAGAGAGAGAGAGAGGAGAGAGAGAGAGAGAGAGAGAGAGAGAGAGAGAGAGAGAGAGAGAGAGAGAGAGAGAGAGAGACAGACAGACAGAGACAGAGAGAGAGAGAGCGCCTTTGACCCGGAGTGTAGCTGTGGGGTATATTACAGTCCCAGCGGAGCTATCTATCCTATCAAGCCTGAGAGTAGAAGTGTGAGCGAGGAATGCGGAACTGTCTGACACCTTGGTGGGTATTTATTTATAGTTCTGTAGCAGGGGTGGGTGGCACTGCCCTTGCCGGGTAGATTGGGGTGGGAAGGGGTCACACGTGACTGACTGACTAACGTCTAGTGTAGGGGCATGTGATCCCCCATTCATTGCCACACTCGTGACTGGTCACGGGGTGTCACGAGCAACACTCTGTACAGCCCACAGACAGACCAACTGACAGACACACAAAGACAGGTAGTTCGACAGACTTACAGACGAATATATGCATGCAGGTATACATAACGTGCAAAGATCCATTCACACACACGCACGACAGCTGCGGACACACACACACTCACGCCACGCCACACACACACACACACACACACACACACACACAACACACACACACTTACTCTCTCTCTCTCCTCTCTCCTCTCTCTCTCTCTCTAATTAGACCGTCTCACGTCAGAAGAGAAAAATGCCGAAGTTGAAGGGGGGTGCTTTTGCTGTAGTATTTTAACTCCTTTCAAACGACATTCTCCGTGGGCGCAGTGGGGGGTGGGGGGGGGGGGAGAGGTGTAGTGTGTGAAGGGATCAGGGTCAGGATTGTGGCTGGTTCCATCTGTGGTTAGAGCGGGAACAGTACCACCCATGGAAGCCATGAACAGGCCTTCAAGCCACACTTACCCATGCATTATGCACACACGCATGGCATGGCATGGCATGGCATGGCATGGCATGGGCGTACCTGCATACACATACGGACGTACAAGCGCTCGCAGGCATGCATACACACGTATGTTTGCACTACGTACGTACACACAGTCACACACACTGTCTCTCTCTCTCTCTCTCTCTTTCTCTCTCTCTACACACGTGCTCTACATACACACACAACACACACACACACACAACACACACACACACAAATCCTCACACACAATATATATCTCTCTCTCTTGTCTCTGCCTGTCTGTGTGTGTGCTCTCTCTCTATCTCCCCCATCCTCTCTCTCTTTCCTCTCCCCCTCCCCTCCCGCCTCTCCCTCTGTCTTTCTCAGTTTGCACGTCCTGTCTCTGTGTGTGTGTGTGAAGAGAGACGGTTACTCGACCGCTTGCAACATTCCCAGCGTAGATACTGAATGGAATTTCAGAGTGCAGTGTAGGCGCAGGGGTGTACCAGTCTGTCGTCTGACCCATGGGCTGCCCAAATGAAATGAGGACAGTGAGTGTTTAAATGTGGCACCTGGCTGATACCAAAGGCTGTGTCGGCTGTTTCAGCAACAAGCCCAGTGCCAAAGACCAGCAGTGACATGTGTTCATTCATGTGTCAAATGGTGTGTTGAGGACGTCTTCAGCCCGCACAAGCTGGCAAGTCAAGAGCCTGCATTCTCCCTGTAAAGAGAGAGAGAGAGAGAGAGAGAGAACCAACAGCCACGTTAAATGTACATCACATCTTTGTGATCTTGTACATGATCACTGACCCCGAGGAAGAAAGAAGATAGGGAGCTAGCAGGTCATGCCATGATATTGTTTTGTCTGGAGATAAAGATAACATCGGGACATACGCTAGAGCAAGAAAGAGGTCGTGGGAATGACATTGTTTTGAAAACCTTCGCTGTTGCACACCACAGGAAGGGTCTTTTGTGATCAGCAGTCATCCTGTTTTTGATACAGTTTTAGTGGAAGTTTAAAACTGAATAGTATTCAGCAGTAATTCATGGAAGAAGTTACGCTGTAATTGCTGTAGACTAGACTGAAAGAAACTGGAAAGTATATTGGAGTAGTGTATTACATCAGAAAAGAAGACTGTCTGAGGAAAAATAAGGTGAAGACGAGGAAGGAGGAAAGACGGAGGAGACGGAGAGAGGAGGAGAGGAAGATGAAGGGAACCCCCCCCCCCCCCCCCCTCCCACCAAACAAACCCCCCGAAAAAACCCTAACAACACCCAGCAACAAAACCCCCAAAAAAACCCAACAACAACCCAAAAAACCAAACAACCGAAGAACAAGCTCTCATGATAATAGGACGGGTTTAAATTGGGGGGCGGGGGGGGGGAGAAGGGGGGGGGTGTGGAAAAAGCCCGAAAGACACAGTTCACAGTGTGTTTAATTGAAGGTGTGTTGGTTTGTTTCACCGAAAGATGGAATTCAGTGCTGCTTTTCATTAAGACTGAGAGGGGAGGGGGTGGCCACTAGCCCTAAATTTACATCCATTTTTGTGTTTGCATGTTGAAGTTGTATGACTCCTCTAGGAAAACAGAAGAAGAGCTAATGTAATCCGCATGTATTGTTGTTGTTGAATCTTTAATGGGTAAAAATCGGCACAGTAACCTTAAATCATGCCAAAGTGGAAATAATTGTCGTCTGAGCAAGCCTTCGCCCTGTTGCTAAGGAATTGTATGTGATACAGATATGATTTCTAGAACTATTCGTTTGAATAGTTCGCACTGGAGAATTGAGCCATAGTCCTACATGATATTCTCTGTCTCCTCAATCTACGACTTCCTATCTGATTTCTCTGTCTCCTCTCTCTGTCCTTGCATAACTGATTTGCACCCTCATCAGTCCTTCTAAGACTGATTCAGTACTCCTCATCTCCGGTCCTCCACGATTCCGTCCCTCCTCTGCCATCCTACTGATTCTCTCTCCTCCTCCTAACTTCCATACTGATTCTCATCACCTCGCTGTCCAACCTACGTTCCTGCCTGCCTTCACACTATCTCTTCCACCCACTGTCTTTCCTACTGATTTCTGTTCTCTCCTGTCCATCCACAATGAATTTCTGTCTCCTTCTCTGGCCTTCTACTGAAGAACGTCCTCTCTCTGTCCTCCTAGATTCTGTCTCTCTCTTGCCTCCTATGATGTGTCTCTCTCTCTGTCCTTCCTAAATGATTTTCTTTTCTCCTCTCTCCGTCCTTACTGGATTTCTCGTGCCTCCTCTGTCTTCTACTGATTTCTGTTCTCCTCTCATGGCTTCTGACGATTCTCTGTCTCCTCTCTCTGAAAGCTTCCTACATTTGTAATCCTCATGATCTGCCTTCCTACTGATTATCGTTCCTAACTCTCTGGCCTCCTACTGATTTCTGTTCTTCTCTGCCCACTAGATTTCCTGTCTTCTTCTGGCCTGTCCTACTGATTTCTGCTCCCTCTGCTCCTACTGATTCCTGTCTCCTCACTCGTCCTTCCTACGTTTCTGTTCCTCTCTCGCCTTCCATGATTTTTTCCCTCTCTGCCTCCTACTGATTTCTTCTCCTCTCTCGTCCTTCCTACTGATTTCTCTTTCTCCTCTCTCTGTCCTTCCTACTGATTCTGTCTCCTCTCTCTGCCTTCCTACTGATTTCTCTGTCTCCTCTCTCTGGCCTTCCTACTGATTTCTGTCTCCTCTCTCTGTCCTTCCTACTGATTTCTCTGTCTCCTCTCTCCGTCCTTCTACTGATTCTCGTCTCCTCTCTCGTCCTTCCTACTGATTTCTGTCTCCTCTGTCCTTCCTACTGTTCTGTCTCTTCTCTGTCCTTCCTACTGATTTCTCTGTTTCTCTGTCCTCCTACTGATTTCTGTCTCCTCTCTCGTCCTTCTACTGATTTCTCTGTCTCCTCTCTCGTCCTTCCTACTGATTTCTCTGTCTCCTCTCTCTGCCTTCCTACTGATTTCTCTGTCTCCTCTCTCCGGTCCTCCTACTGATTTCTCTGTCTCCTCTCTCTGCCTTCCTACTGATTTCTCTGTCTCTCTCTCTGGCCTTCCTACTGATTTCTCTGTCTCCTCTCTCTGTCCTTCCTACTGATTTCTCTTCCTCTCCTGCCTTCCTACTGATTTCCCTGTCTCCTCTCTCCGTCCTTCCTACTGATTTCTCTGTCTCCTCCTCTCCGTCCTTCCTACTGATTTCTCTGTCTCCTCTCTCCGTCCTTCCTACTGATTTCTCTGTCTCCTCTCTCTGTCCTTCCTACTGATTTCTCTGTCTCCTCTCTCCGTCCTTCCTACTGATTTCTCTTTCTCCTCTCTCTGGTCCTTCCTACTGATTTCTGTCTCCTCTCTCTGCCTTCCTACTGATTTCTCTGTCTCCCTCTCTCCGTCCTCCTACTGATTTCTCTGTCTCCCTCTCTGTCCTTCCTACTGATTTCTTCTCCCTGTCCTTCCTACTGATTCTCTGTCTCCTCTCTCTGTCCTTCCTACTGATTTCTGTCTCCTCTCTCCGTCCTTCCTACTGATTTCTCTGTCTCCTCTCTCTGTCCTTCCTACTGATTCTCTGTCTCCTCCTCTGTCCTTCCTACTGATTTCTGTCTCCTCTCTCTGTCCTTCCTACTGATTTCTTGTCTCCTCTCTCTGGCCTTCCTACTGATTTCTTGTCTCCTCTCTCCGTCCTTCCTACTGATTTCTGTCTCCTCTCTCTGTCCTTCCTACTGATTTCTCTGTCTCCTCCTCTCCTCTACGATTCTCCTCTGTCCTTCCTACTGATTTCTCTTTCTCCTCTCTCTGCCTTCCTACTGATTCTCTGTCTCCTCTCTCGTCCTTCCTACTGATTTCTGTCTCCTCTCTCTGCCTTCCTACTGATTTCTCTGTCTCCTCTCTCTGCCTTCCTACTGATTTCTCTTGTCTCCTCTCTTGGCCTTCCACTGATTTCTCTGTCTCCTCTTTGCCTTCCTACTGATTTCTCTGTCTCCTCCTCTGTCCTTCCTACTGATTTCTCTGTCTCCTCTCTCTGTCCTTCCTACTGATTTCTGTCTCCTCTCTCCGTCCTTCCTACTGATTTCTCTGTCTCCTCTCTCTCGTCCTTCCTACTGATTTCTCTGTCTCTCTCTCTGTCCTTCCTACTGATTTCTCTTCTCCTCTCTCCTGTCCTTCCTACTGATTTCTGTCTCCCTCTCTCTGTCCTTCCTACTGATTTCTCTGTCTCCTCTCTCTGCCTTTCCTACTGATTTCTGTCTCCTCTCTCTGTCCTTCCTACTGATTTCTGTCTCCTCTCTCTGCCTTCCTACTGATTTCTGTCTCCTCTCTCTGTCCTTCCTACTGATTCTTCTCTCTCTCCGTCCTTCCTACTGATTTCCTGTCTCCTCTCTCTGTCTTCCTACTGATTTCTGTCTCCTCTCTCGTCCTTCCTACTGATTTCTTTCTCCTCTCTCTGTCCTTCCTACTGATTTCTGTCTCCTCTCGCCTTCCTACTGATTTCTCTTCTCCTCTCTCTGTCCTTCCTACTGATTTCTGTCTCCTCTCTCTGCCTTCCTACTGATTTCTCTGTCTCCTCTCTCTGCCTTCCTACTGATTTCTGTCTCCTCTCTCTGTCCTTCCTACTGATTTCTCGTCTCCTCTCTCCGTCCTTCCTACTGATTTCTCTGTCTCCTCTCTCTGTCCTTCCTACTGATTTGTTCTCTTCCTTCTACTGATTCTGTCTCCTCCTTCCTTCTACTGATTTCTTCTCTCTTCCTACTGATTTCTGTCTCCTCTCTCCGTCCTTCCTACTGATTCTCTTTCTCCTCTCTCTGTCCTTCCTACTGATTTCTGTCTCCTCTCTCTGGCCTTCCTACTGATTTCTCTGTCTCCTCTCTCTGTCCTTCCTACTGATTTCTGTCTCCTCTCTCTGTCCTTCCTACTGATTTCTCTGTCTCCTCTCTCTGTCCTTCCTACTGATTTCTCTGTCTCCTCTCTCTGTCCTTCCTACTGATTTCTGTCTCCTCTGTCCTTCCTACTGATTTCTGTCTCCTCTCTCTGTCCTTCCTACTGATTTCTCTTCTCTGTCCTCACTGATTTCTGTCTCCTCTCTCCGTCCTTCCTACTGATTTCTCTGTCTCCTCTCTCCTCCTCCTACTGATTTCTCTGTCTCCTCTCTCTGCCTTCCTACTGATTTCTCTGTCTCCTCTCTCCTGTCCTTCCTACTGATTTCTCTGTCTCCTCTCTCTGTCCTTCCTACTGATTTCTCTGTCTCCGTCTCTCTGCCTTCCTACTGATTTCTCTGTCTCCTCTCTCTGTCCTTCCTACTGATTTCTCTTCTCTGTCCTTCCTACTGATTTCCTGTCTCCTCTCTCGTCCTTCCTACTGATTTCTCTGTCTCCTCTCTCTGTCCTTCCTACTGATTTCTCTGTCTCCTCTCTCGTCCTTCCCTACTGATTTCTCTGTCTCCTCTCTCCTGTCCTTCCTACTGATTTCTCTGTCTCCTCTCTCTGTCCTTCCTACTGATTTCTCTGTCTCCTCTCTCCGTCCTTCCTACTGATTTCTCTGTCTCCTCTCTCTGGCCTTCCTACTGATTTCTCTGTCTCCTCTCTCCGTCCTTCCTACTGATTTCTCTGTCTCCTCTCTCTGGCCTTCCTACTGATTTCTCTGTCTCCTCTCTCTGTCCTTCCTACTGATTTCTCTGTCTCCTCTCTCCGTCCTTCCTACTGATTTCTCTGTCTCCTCTCTCTGCTTCTATGTTTCTTTTTCTCCTCGTCCTTCCTACTGATTTCTCTGTCTCCTCTGTCCTTCCCTACTGATTTCTGTCTCCTCTCTCCGTCCTTCCTACTGATTTCTCTGTCTCCTCTCTCTGGTCCTTCCTACTGATTTCTCTGTCTCGCTCTCTGTCCTTCCTACTGATTTCTGTCTCCTCTCTCTGTCCTTCCTACTGATTTCTGTCTCCTCTCTCTGTCCTTCCTACTGATTTCTGTCTCCTCTCTCCGTCCTTCCTACTGATTTCTGTCTCCTCTCTCCGTCCTTCCTACTGATTTCTCTGTCTCCTCTCTCTGTCCTTCCTACTGATTTCTCTTTCTCTGTCCTTCCTACTGATTTCTCTGTCTCCTCTCTCTGTCCTTCCTACTGATTTCTGTCTCCTCTCTCTGTCCTTCCTACTGATTTCTGTCTCCTCTCTCTGTCCTTCCTACTGATTTCTCTGTCTCCTCTCTCTGCCTTCCTACTGATTTCTCTTGTCTCCTCTGTCCTTCCTACTGATTTCTCTGTCTCCTCTCTCTGTCCTTCCTACTGATTTCTGTCTCCTCTCCCGTCCTTCTACTGATTTCTCCTCTCTCTTGCCTTCCTACTGATTTCTCTGTCTCCTCTCTCTGTCCTTCCTACTGATTTCTGTCTCCTCTCTCTGTCCTTCCTACTGATTTCTCGTCTCCTCTCTCTGTCCTTCCTACTGATTTCTTCTTCTCTCTCTGTCTTCCTACTGATTTCCTTTTCCTGTCCCCCTACTGATTTCTGTCTCCTCTCTCTGTCCTTCCTACTGATTCTCTGTCTCCTCTCTCTGTCCTTCCTACTGATTTCTCTGTCTCCTCTCTCTCGTCCTTCCTACTGATTTCTCTGTCTCCTCTCTCCGTCCTTCCTACTGATTTCTCTGTCTCCTCTCTCTGTCCTTCCTACTGATTTCTGTCTCCTCTCTCTGTCCTTCCTACTGATTTCTCTGTCTCCTCTCTCTGTCCTTCCTACTGATTTCTGTCTCCTCTCTCTGTCCTTCCTACTGATTTCTCTGTCTCCTCTCTCTGTCCTTCCTACTGATTTCTGTCTCCTCTCTCTGTCCTTCCTACTGATTTCTCTGTCTCCTCTCTCTGTCCTTCCTACTGATTTCTCTGTCTCCTCTCTCCGTCCTTCCTACTGATTTCTGTCTCCTCTCTCTGTCCTTCCTACTGATTTCTCTGTCCCCTCTGGCCTTCCTACTGATTCTCTGTCTCCTCTCTGTCCTTCTACTGATTTCTCTGTCTCCTCTCTCTGTCCTTCCTACTGATTTCTCTGTCTCGTCCTCGCCTTCCTACTGATTTCTCTGTTCCTCTCTCTGTCCTTCTACTGATTTCTCTGTCTCCTCTCTCTGGCCTTCCTACTGATTTCTCTGTCTCCTCTCTCTGTCTTTCCTACTGATTTCTGTCTCCTCTCTCCTGTCCTTTCTACTGATTTCTCTTTCTCTCTGTCCTTCCTACTGATTTCTTGTCTCCTCTCTCTGTCCTTCCTACTGATTTCTGTCTCCTCTCTCTGGCCTTCCTACTGATTTCTCTGTCGCCCTCTTGCTCTCTCGCTGTTCTGTAGGTCGCCCTGTTGTCCCTCCATCCCTCCCTGCCCCTCACTTTCATTCTCGTTGTTCTTCTCTCTCTGTATCTCTGTCTTTCTATGTTTCTGACCTCTCTGTCTCTCCGTCTGTCTGCACTTTTCCCCTTCTGTCACATCTTGGGCATTTTAATATGCACAGTTAGTGTCTGTCTGTCTTTCTTTCTCTGTGTCTGTCTGTCTTTCTTTCTTTCTCTGTGTCTGTCTGTCTTTCTTTCTTTCTCTGTGTCTGTCTGTCTTTCTTTCTTTCTCTGTGTCTGTCTGTCTTTCTCTGTGTCTGTCTGTCTTTCTGTCTTTCTTTCTTCCTCTTTCTTCTAGTGCAGCGTGTCTATGTCAAATGCGTTGCGTTGTTTTCTTCCCCCCCCCCCCCCCCCCCCCCCCCCCCATCCGTGTCACGTGCTCTCAGGTGTCCGAACAATTGGTTCTTTTAGCTTTTCTTTGTGGATCATGACATTTGCTGGCTCTTAATCCTCTTGTGTTCCCTGTGTGTGTGCGCGCGCGATGTTTGTTAATTTAAACAAGTCCATACC
Source organism: Rapana venosa (assembly GCA_028751875.1). Taxonomy (NCBI): domain Eukaryota; kingdom Metazoa; phylum Mollusca; class Gastropoda; order Neogastropoda; family Muricidae; genus Rapana; species Rapana venosa. Next base: position 1,750,977 of record CM054153.1, on the reverse strand, counting down.
GTGGCATAGTGGGTTTGTTGTTCAGCAGTTTGGGCCCTAAGGCTTTCTTGTTCTTGTTCATTGTGTCTTAGCTTGTTTCTCAGTCTTTCTGTCTCGCTCTGTCACTGTTTCCCTCTCTTTTTCCAACGGCTTATGTGCCTGTCGCAGTCTGCATGTGTGTCTGTCTTTCTGTTTCTGTCTGTCTGTCTTGCCATCTTATTTCTTCTCAGATTCTGTTTCTGTCTGTTTGTCTTTCTGATTCATTTCTTTCTGAGGCCTCTGTCTGTCAGCCTCAGAATGCTTGTCTGTCTGTCAGCCTCAGAATGCTTGTCTGTCTGTCAGCCTCAGAATGCTTGTCTGTCTTGTCATCCTCTCTGTCTCAGAATGCTTGTCTGTCTTGTCATCCTCTCTGTCTCAGAATGCTTGTCTATCTTGTCATCCTCTCTGTCTCAGAATGCTTGTCTGTCTGTCATCCTCTCTGTCTCAGAATGCTTGTCTGTCTTGTCATCCTCTCTGTCTCAAATGCTGTCTGTCTTGTCATCCTCTCTGTCCTCAGAATGCTTGTCTGTCTTGTCATCCTCTCTGTCTCAGAATGCTTGTCTGTCTTTGTCCATCCTCTCTGTCTCAGAATGCTTGTCTGTCTTGTCATCCTCTCTGTCTCAGAATGCTTGTCTGTCTGTCATCCTCTCTGTCTCAGAATGCTTGTCTGCCTTGTCATCCTCTCTGTCTCAGAATGCTTGTCTGTCTTGTCATCCTCTCTGTCTCAGAATGCTTGTCTGCCTTGTCATCCTCTCTGTCTCAGAATGCTTGTCTGTCTTGTCATCCTCTCTGTCTCAGAATGCTTGTCTGTCTTGTCATCCTCTCTGTCTCAGAATGCTTGTCTGCCTTGTCATCCTCTCTGTCTCAGAATGCTTGTCTGCCTGTCATCCTCTCTGTCTCAGAATGCTTGTCTGTCTTGTCATCCTCTCTGTCTCAGAATGCTTGTCTGTCTGTCTGTCATCCTCTCTGTCTCAGAATGCTTGTCTGTCTTGTCATCCTCTCTGTCTCAGAATGCTTGTCTGTCTTGTCATCCTCTCTGTCTCAGAATGCTTGTCTGCCTTGTCATCCTCTCTGTCTCAGAATGCTTGTCTGTCTTGTCATCCTCTCTGTCTCAGAATGCTTGTCTGTCTTGTCATCCTCTCTGTCTCAGAATGCTTGTCTGTCTTGTCATCCTCTCTGTCTCAGAATGCTTGTCTGTCTGTCTGTCATCCTCTCTGTCTCAGAATGCTTGTCTGTCTTGTCATCCTCTCTGTCTCAGAATGCTTGTCTGTCTGTCATCCTCTCTGTCTCAGAATGCTTGTCTGTTTGTCATCCTCTCTGTCTCAGAATGCTTGTCTGTCTTGTCATCCTCTCTGTCTCAGAATGCTTGTCTGCCTTGTCATCCTCTCTGTCTCAGAATGCTTGTCTGCCTGTCAGTCTCTCTGTCTATCTGTCTGCCAGCCTCTCTGTCTCTCTGTCTGTCTGTCTGCCAGCCGCTCTGTCTGCTTCAGAATGCTTGTCTGTCTCTTTTAGAAGGGACTTGTTCAGCTTTGCCTGAAACTGGGGAGGGGTGGGGTGGGGTGGGGTGGGGTGGGGGTGCTAGCTGTAAGAAAAGATGGGAGGGGGTGAAAGAGAGGGGAAGGAGGAAACAATGGGGTTGAGGGAGGGAGGGAGAGAAATAGAGAGAGAGAGAGAGAGAGAGAGAGAGAGAGAGAGAGAGAGAGAGAGAGAGAGAGAGAGAACTCATGATTTTATTCTGGAAAAGGCCATGGACTAATAGCCGAAGGCATTGCTGAAGTAAAGAGAACTAAGTGTGAAGCGAGAATACCAAAGCAAAAAAAGTACATTGGTCACGAGAACTGAACTGTCGTGTATGTCAGCAGAAACTGCCACAGAGACAGAGAGAGAGAGAGAGAGAGAGAGAGAGAGAGAGAGAGAGAGAGAGAGAGAGAGAGAGAGAGACATAGGACAGACATAGGACAGACAGAGTCCTCGCGGCTGAGAAAGGAAAATCGGATTGAACGAAAGAAAGAGAATTAGGGGCTGTCTTGAGGACGGGAAGGGAAGGGGGACATACATAAAGACAGAAGAAAAAAGAGAAAAAACCCAGAACACACACACACACACACACACACACACACACACACACACACACACACCACACACACGACACACACACGCACACACACCTCACACACGCACTCAAACACACTCTCACACACACAAACACAGAATAAATTAATAAAAAAAAAGGTGGGACAATTTGTGTGGACCTGTCATGATAATATAAGGATGTGATGGAACGCACACACACACACACACACACACACACACACACACACACACACACACACACACACACTCACACACACTCTCTCTCTCACTGACTCACTCTCTCTCTCTCTTTCTCACTCAAACACACACACGCCACGCACGCACGCACGCACGCACACACACACACACACACACACAAACTCTCTCTCTGTCTGTCTCTCTCATACACACACACTCTCTGGCTCTCTCTCTCTCACTGACTTTCACACACACACACACACACACACACACACACACACACACACACACACACACACACACACACACACACACACACACACACAAACTCTCTCTCTGTCTGTCTCTCTCATACGCTCACACTCTCTGGCTCTCTCTCTCACTGACTTTCACACACACACAACACACACACACACACACACACACACACACACACACACACACACACACACACACACACACACACACACACACACACACACACGCGCGCGCGCGCCACACACACACACACACACAACACACACACACACACACACCTCTCTCTGTCTGTCTCTCTCATACACACACACTCTCTGGCTCTCTCTCTCTCACTGACTTTCACACACACACACACACACACACACACACACACACACACACACACACACACACACACACACACACACACACACAGAGAAAGAAAGAAAGAAAGAAAGAAAGAAAGAGAGAAAGAAAAGTGATGAGAAGAAGTGGTGAAGGAGAGAGAGGTAGGTGGAGCAGCTAGCTAGCTAGCTAGGTCGCTGTCTGCTGTCATGCTAATGTAAGGCTGTGATGGAACAAACGTGACAGACTGTGGCAGCTTGATGACGGGCAGGTCGGGCCTCCTTCCTCTACACTCTGTCGCCAGCAGGAGGAGCAACACTGCTGTCACAGTGCTAGCCCACTGTCTGTCTGGCTGGCTGTCCCCGTGTCTGTCTGTCCCTCTGTCTGTCTGTCTGGTGTGTCTGTATGCTGGGGGGGTGGCACCTGAATCTCATTGATCCCTGACCTTCCCCCCTTGAATCCCCCCTCTCCTTTCCGGTGAAGAAGGAGAGAGGAGGGAGGGAAGAGGAAAGAGGAGGAGGGAGGAGGAGGAGGAGGATGAAGAGAAAAAGAAGAATAAGGGGGAGGGAGAGAGGAGAGAGAGGTGGTGGAGTGAAGAGGAGGAGGGAGAGAGAGAGAGAAGGGGGGGATCAGAGAGAGAGAGAGAGGGAGAGGGGGGGGGGGGATGACAGAGGGAAGCCCTGAAGATTGTTCACTCTTTGTCAAATGTCTACCGGTCCTCTTGAGGGGAAACGGTCCTTGCTGTGCTGCTGGAACGCTGGCTTGGCTGCAAGTCCGCCTCCTCCTCCTCCTCTTCTTCCTTCTCTTCTTCTTCTTCTCAGCTTCAGTTCTCTCATGATGGGAAAGTGATCTGGAAGATCTGTTCTTCGATCAGTTCCTTTCGCGAAAAAACAAAAAAAACAACAACAACAATAACAAAAGGTCCTGAAGATTTTGTAGGTGTTGAAAGAGAGCGGAGAGGGAGAGAGAGAGTGTAAAGTGAGCCAAGGGAAAAGTGTTGAGGATGAATCCTGATAACTTCGACCTGCGCTTGTCGCCCCGCGTCCTGATCGGGAAGGAAGCCTTCACCCCCGTGGTGCCCACCATGCCAGGCATGCCCGTGTCTCCGGCAGGCTCCTCCGCCAGCATCCGTGAAGAGATGTACAAGGTACCACCCACCCCTTCTTCCCTTCTCTTCTCTCTCTCTCTCTCTCTCTTCTCTCTCTCTCTCTCTCTCTCTCTCTCTCTCTCTCTCTCTCTCTCCTCTCTCTCTCTCTCTCTCGCTCTCTGTCTCTGTAACTGACTGTCTCTGTGTCCTCTCTCTCTCTGTCTCTCTGTCTGTCTGTCTCTCCCTTCTCTCTCTCTTGCTTTTTTTACACCCATTTTTGGGGGAAGGGGGATGTTTGTAGTGCTTAAGAGTTAACGCTAGAATGGATGTGAGAAAGTTTTGGCATTCTCTAGGGTTGATAATAGAAAGCAAAGCAACACCCCCCCCCAACAAACAAACATAAAATGCACGCAAAAAACATAACCTAACAAAACAAAACTAAAAACAAAACTAAGAATCAAAACAAGTACCCTAAAAAAAAACCCTCAATTCAAACAAACAAAACAAACAACCCCAGTAACAACAAATAACCTCCTCCAGAAAAACAAACAAATAAAAAGAACGAAACACATCAGATCTTGCAGTATTGTGGCAGTTTAATTTTTTTAATATAGGTATTGGTTCCATCACAATATCTTGTATCCCCCCCCCCCCCCCTCACTTTTTGTAAATTTGAAAGTTTGAAAGTTAGATGGGATCATAGTGCGAAAGTAAAAGAAATGTGCTAGCCGAAATCCCATGAAATCTGCCGCTGGAGTAAAATCAAAGTTGAGGATCATTCAGTGAATCTTATTTGGGTTTTTTGTTTTCCTTTAATAGTAATAATAATAATGAATGGAACTGATATAGCGCTATATCTTGCAAAGACAACTCAAGGCGCATGCATTCAACCTAATCTTACACGGTCATGCAACCAATGACGAACAATCAATAGTTTAAACAAACAGATATTGCAAATATGGTACGCTTCAGACAAAATCTATGAAATAAATTTTCAATAGTCAAATGTTTTTCAAAAGCACACATACACACTCACACAGGTCGAATACTTTAGCAGGGTGGTAGGACATGGGTTAGTGAAGGTGGGATAGTTCTGATATGAAACAGGAGGGGAAAAATCTTAGGTTTGAAGTAAATATGTCTTGAGGCTAGATTTAAAATTGTCATAACTAGGCTTCTGGCGAAGAGAGAGGGAGCTCATTCCAGGTCGACGGACCCGAAATAGAGAAAGAGCGGCGGCCAACGGTGGATTGGTTGAACCTAGGTATTCGTAGGCACAAGGTATCTGCAGCAGAGCGGAGGGAATGTGGAGTGTACAGGTGAAGACATTCACAGAGCAAGGAGGGTGCAGTTTTGTGGAGACATTTGTAACAGAGGGTACTGATCTTATAATTTACTCTCTGTTGCACAGGCAGCCAGCGGAGAGATCGCAAGAGAGGGGTAATGTGCTCAGATTTTTTCTTTCTGAGAACTAATCGAGCTGCGGTATTTTGTATACGTTGAAGGGAGTGGATAGATGATGCTGGCAGATCAGACAAAAGAGAATTTCAATAGTCCAGACGTGAAAGAATTAGAGAAGTGACAAGTTTGGATGTTGCATCGGTGGACAGGTACTTTCGAATTGCACTAATACGCCGTAATTGATAGTAGCATGACTGACAGGTCTGGGTGATGAAAATTTTGCATAGAGAGTGTGTTGTCGGTAACAACACCTAGATACTTCACAGCAGTGGATAGAAGGACTGATGTATTGCCAAGTTCTATTGAAGCTGTTGTAATGAAAGAGAGTTTGTGTTTGGTCCCTATGAGCATGGCCTCGGTTTTATCTGCATTTAGCTGTAATTTGTTCTGTGTCATCCAGTTTTGAATATCTTCAAAGCAGTGGGCCATATTTGTCAGTAGAGAAGGCAGATTTTCAGGAGTAACACTGCTTTGAATCTGAGTCATCTGTATAAAAATGATGGTTGATTTGATGACGGTTAATTATATGTGACAGTGGGGCAGTGTAAAGAGTGAAAAGAACAGGGCCTAGAACTGATCACTGTGGGACTCCGCATTCCAGTTTGGCAGGTATTGATTGAATCTTGTTTACTGCAACTGTCTGGAATCGGTCAGTAAGGTATGAATTAAACCAGGTGAGGGCTGTGCCAGTAACATCGAACGTTTTTTGAAGACGGTAGAGAAGAATTGAGTGGTCTGTAGTGTCGAAGGCTGCCGATAAGTCGAGTAATAATAATAATAATAATAATAATAATGTATGGAATTTATATAGCGCTGAATCTTGTAAAGCAACAAATCAAAGCGCTTTTTAAAAATTTATGCGTGTGTATGCGGTTTTGTAAATTTTGTCATCTGTTCCCACCGGCACACAATGACCTACTCTTTCGAACAGCGGAACAGGATTTAACGTGTGCGCAAGATGTTCTGCATGCGTTCGCACACGGGGCCTCGGTTTATAGTCTCATCCGAAGGACTTTGACATTCAGTTCGATTTTTTTTGTCAAACTGGGAAGACAGGGCGAGGCTGGGAATCGAATCCAGAACCTCACGGTTTACTTGTTGGCAGGCAAACGTCTTAACCATCCTGCCACCTTCCTTCCCTGAGTAGAGTGAGAAGCGAGATTTTCCCTGAGTCAGAAGCGAGTAGAAGCGTGTTTAAAGTGTGTACTAGGGTGGTTTCAGTGCTGTGGTTGACGCGATAGGCAGACTGAAACTCAGGAAGAAGATTGTTGGAGAGAAGGTGGTTGTTGAGCTGTTTGAGAACTACTTTTTCAAGGACTTTAGAAAGAAAAGGTAGCTTGGGAACAGGTCTATAATTCTTCTTTCTTTTGACTTTGTATACATGTGTGTTTCTTAGTATGTTGTTTTGTGATTTGTAGCGTGGTCTGTAGACTGTGATGGAGAGTTGATTGCTGCTGGCGAGAATGACCATAATCTGAAAGATTTGCAAGAATATTTAAACCAGAAAAAAGTGTGTGTAACGATCATTTTTGTCAAGCATTGACTCAGTTCCAGTGTAGTCTTTGAGTCTAAGGTCTTAGTTTAGTCAGCTTGAGATAAATTCGACTGCGTTTAATAATGATGATGTTGAGGACCAAAAGACTCTTCCCCCCTCCCTTCCTTCTGCGAGCAAGACACGTACAAAGAAAATTAATGGTCCAAAGAAAATGAATATACCCGTTTGGAGTCTACGTTTGGTATTTGTATGATTTTGTTGTTGTTGAAGTTTTGAGTTGTTAGTGTTCAGTCAGTTTTCTTGGTGGTCTTGGAATGTAGGCAGAGCTGGTTTTTACTTGTGGCGCGTTGCTAATATATCTTCTGACTCAGTGGTTACGCGTGTCTGTATGTACAACGTTTGTGGCTCAACCGTTATGTTTAAAAAAAAACACAGGAAAAAAACCAACCCGCTGCCTGCAAAGATATCATTCTTGTTCTGTTTCCGTTTGTTCAGATTAATGTCTCCTCCCATTTAGGTGAGGAGACCTGTCCCCAAGAGGTTAGCCGGTCTGTTTCACACAGCGCTGCAGCGTCAGCAAAACTGTCTGTCTGTCTGTCTGTTGTCTGTCAAACTTCGGCAGAGAACATGCCCGTTTTGATGTAGGGCAGCAGGGAGAAATGCAGGAACCCTTAGTTAGAGAGCTAGTCTGGCACTGAGCAGAGAGCTAGTCTGGCACTGAGCAGAGAGCTAGTCTGGCAGAGAGCTAGTCTGGCATTGAGCAGAGAGCTAGTCTGGCACTGAGCAGAGAGCTAGTCTGGCACTGAGCGGAGAGCTAGTCTGGCACTGAGCAGACAGCTAGTCTGGCACTGAGCAGAGAGCTAGTCTGGCACTGAGCAGAGAGCTAGTCTGGCACTGAGCAGAGAGCAAGTCTGGCACTGAGCAGAGAGCTAGTCTGGCACTGAGCAGAGAGCAAGTCTGGCACTGAGCAGAGAGCACCCAGACATTGTATCAGTGGAGCTGTGTTCAACGTTGGTATTCGGTCCTGGGTTCAGCCACAAGTAGGTTTTATCACACTTTTCAGGCTGTCAGCTTCTGCCCAGACATCTGTACGTCGTGTGCTATGGGCTTCACCTGAAAAAATAGGGAGGACACGCGTGGTATAGAGTCAGCCGTTTCATCGACACTTGCTCTGCCTATGTGTTGTTGACCAGCAACTGCGTGTGCTTGTAGTACTTTTGGCTGACTCTACCTGTATTGTACACAAGAACCCGGGCCTTCAAACTGTCCAGGGCGCAGGGTTTTCAGCTGGCGATGTTCTAGGGTGACGCCATCCTTGGCTTCTGAGCGGACAGAGGTGTGCATGTATGTCGACCTTCCAGTCAGCAACGTGAACACTGCCTATTTATGCAGCTAGCATTTAGCCAGGGCTAAAAGCTGTGTCAGTTATTGATGTTAGGCCTACACCGAAGCCTTCTTTTACTGGAAAAGCTTGTGTTGAGATTGTCTTCAGCCATGACAAACTCTTAGCTCAACAGTTTGCTTTCTTTCTTGCTGGAGAAGGCACAAGGTCAACGAATCAGTCAACGTGCAGGTAATCGTTGACTGAAGGGGAACAAGTGGAAAACATGCCTGGGCCTTGTTTTGGTGAATGACAAAGTGATGTCTGAAATGCCCTTCCCTTTGTCTCTGTCATGCTGTAATCTGCTGCCGACCCCTCACTGACCCGTCCTTCTTCCCTGTCTCATGCAAGGCCTGCACGTGCCGCAAGCTACAGCCGAACAGGGCTGTACTGGCCAACACAACCTGAGGGAGGCTTTATAGTACATGCCTCCAGGCTTTATAGTACCTGCCTCCAGGCTTTATAGTACCTGCCTCCAGGCTTTATAGTACCTGCCTCCAGGCTTTATAGTACCTTCCTTTCCCGCTCCACACCACAGCAGTCTGGGATCCAGTCTTCTCCTTTATTGGAAATGAACTAGACACGAGGAGCATCATCAAAAGTAGTCATGCATCATTCTTTTCTTGCACAGCGTCTTGTTTTGAACCATTTCTTGCGCTGTGCTTTTGTTTTAGCACTTGGACGTACTTCATTGTGCCGGAATAAAGCGTGCGTGCGTGCGCATGTAGACAGATTGACACACACACACACACACACACACACACACACACACACACACACACACACACACCACACACACACACACACACACACACACACACACACACACTCTCTCTCTCAGAGAGAGAGAGAGAGAAGAGAGAGAGAGAGAGAGAGAGAGAGAGGTGTGTGTGTGTGTGTGTGTGTTTTGGGGAAAGTAAGTCGAAATGAATGTCTAGAGATTGGTTTTCAGAACCAGAGAACTTGGAGTATGGTTTCGAGTGCAGACAAGTCAAGAGATTGACAGAAGCCAGAGATTGACAGAAGCCAGAGATTGACAGAAGCCAGAGATTGACAGAAGCCAGAGTTTCTAATGTCTAATGTTGTTGACAATAGCCGAAAATGCAAATGTTAAATGTAGTTGACAAGAGCCAAAATTTCAAAATGTTTAATGCTGTTCACACACACACACACACACACACACACACACACACACACACACACACACACACACACACACACACACACACACACATCAACTAAAACATAATATATATATATATATATATATATATATATATATATATATATATATATATATATATATATATTCTTCTTTATGTGCCAGGTCTGTTGCAGACATCGGCGATCATGGCCTTCCATTCCTCTCTGTTGTCAGTTCTCCTGATGAGTTCATTGTTGGGGGATTCTTTCCTCGTTGCGTAGCTATTCAGACTGTCTGTGTATTTTGTGCGTTGTCTTCCTCTGTCTTTGGTACCACAAATCTTTCCACACAATATTTGCTTTTCTATTCCATCAGCTCTGTTTATGTGCCCAAAAAATTGTAGTTGTCTTTTTCTGATGATTTTGAGTAGGGATCTTTTGTACCCGGCCATTACCATTACTTCTTCGTTTGACTTCTTTTCAGTCCATGATATTCTCATAATTCTTCTGATATACCACATTTCTGCTGCTTCAAGTCTTCTTTCGAGGTCTTTTGTCAGCGTCCAGCATTCACATCCGTACAGAAGGATGGACCATATGTAGGCTTTCAGAGTGTTGATTTTGGTGCTGAGTCTTATATTTCTGTTGGTAAAGATGGGCTTCATCTTGGTGAATGTGTCTTTAGACAAAGCGATTCTCTTCTTTATTTCTGTGTCGCATCTGGCGTCTGGAGTTATTGTGAAGCCCAAGTATTTAAAGGTGCAAACTTGTTTTATTCTTTCCCCTTTGCATAAAATGTTACATACAGGCATGTCTGACTGTTTTGAGATTACCATGCACTCAGTCTTCTTTGCATTCAGTTGGAGTCCTTTGTTTTCCCTTTCGATTGTGACTGTTGTAAGGATATTTTGTAGTTTTTCCTCCGAGTCAGCAATTAGCACTGTGTCATCCGCATATCTTAGATTGTTTATGTTGTGACCTCCTACTTTGACACCTTCATGCTGCTCTATGTTCCGTAGAATCATTTCGCTGTAGATATTGAAGATGTCTGGAGAAAAAACGCAGCCCTGCCTCACTCCCCTACAGATCGGTCTGTACTCACTGCAGTCATTATCAACTCTTATTGCAGCTTCTTGTTCCCAGTAAAAGTTTCTGATCACTCTAAGATCTTTTCCATCACAGTTATGTCTTAGTAAAATGTCGAACAGATCGGAATGTCTTACTTTGTCAAATGCCTTAGAATAGTCAATGAAGCAGAGGTACAAGTCCTTTTGCACCTCAATCGCCCTTTCCATGAGGGTCCTCAGGGCAAAGATGGCATTTCTGGTACCTTTATCTGCCATAAATCCAAATTGGGTTTCAGATATCTCAGGTAGGATTTTATTTCTCATTCTGTTCATCAGCACTCGTAACATGACTTTTGTGAGGTGGCTCATAAGACTTATTGTGCGGTGCTGATCGCATTCAACTGTGCCTGGTTTTTTGGGTATATATATATTATAGTTAGGGGGTCGGGGATGTCATGGATAGCAGTTGTGGTTCGGAGGAGACTGGGAGGGCACGGTTGTTCCGGAAAGCCTGGTAAAAACCCACATAGGAGTTTTGCCATTGCTTGGGCTTTGAACTTGAGCTGCCCTTGTAAATGTTCTTCGCTTTATAAAGTGTTGTGTGTGTGTGTGTGTTGTGTGTGTGTGTGTGTTGATGTTGGGTGGTCAGGGCTAGAGCACTGTTAAGTGAAGTAGAAAAGCACTTAGCTTCACAGCCCATTTGACACGCACCACGAAGAACAGATTCGACACGACACGACACGATTTGTCTGACATGGACACCACTGCAAAACAATCTACTTTGCCAGTTGTTGTTTTTTTCAAAGGAATGTCACTGATTCAGGATACTCAGATCAGACTGTAGGTAAATGGTGGTGGTTCATTGTCCAAGGTAGAAGTGAATCAAGCTAGTCAGAACTAACTTGCAGTTGCTGTAAAAGGCCTAGCCGGGCTGTCAGAATGAACTTTGCAGTTGCTGTCAGAAGCCTGGCCGGCTGTCAGTATGCTGGTGCTGGTGGTGTGTCCTGTAAGTTGCCCAGTACAGTGCGGAAAAAGGCCAGTTTAATTAAGTAATTAACTAATGAACACGTAATGGCTGCGAATGGTTGGATCGGTGGTCTAGAGGTAACGCGCCTGTCTAGAAAGCGAAAAGTCCGGGTCTGAAGTGTGCGGCGGTTCGTACCGTTAGGACGGAAATTTCCCATTCCATCTAGACCATGAGTGTGTTGGCGCAGTCTTCGATAGACATAAACCAGGTCCCGGGTTTTACACGTATTATTTAGCGCACTAAAACCCACGCACAAGATTTCCCTGCAATTCTTAAAAAGCCACTCTTAGAAACCAATACAGCTTGCAAAAAAAAAAAAAAAAAAAAAAAAAAAAAAAAAAGGTGAAAGGTGCGCAGCGCTAGTGGCGACGCTGTCTTCTCCCTCTCTCCCGGAAGCACCCGAATCAAATCTAGCGCTTGATTTGTTGCTTTCAAATCACGCTATATAATTCATACATTATTATTATTATTAAAAGGTGTGTGTACTGAGTGAGTGAGAGTGAGTAGGCACGAATGAAGCAGCGTTTGTGTCCATAGTGTTAGAGAGAAAGAAGAAGAGTCAAGTGTCCTCATGATCAACTGCCGTTCACAACTCTTGAACCAACACTACCATCCCGCAGGTTTTGTCTCTGTCTCTATGTTTCTCTCCCTCCCTTCTCCTCCTTCTCTCTCTCTTTCACCCTCTCTTTTTCTGTCTGTCTGTCTGTCTTGTCTGTCTGTCTGTCTGTCTTCTCTCTCCTCTCTCTCTCTCTCTCTCTCTCTCTCTCTCTCTCTCTCTCTCTCAGTCTGACTCTGTCTCTCTCTCAAAACCGCATACAAACACTGAAGAAGGGACTGAGTGTAAAAAAGGCACACGAGTGCTTATTTCATTATCCTCCAAATAAAAGATTAAAGAATCTCTCAGGCTCCCTACCTCCTACCCTCCCTCCCTCTCCCCCCCCCCCCATTCTCTCTCTTTCCTGCCCCCTCC
>CM054153.1:1720975-1730975 GCA_028751875.1 Rapana venosa | reverse complement strand
GGTGGCTACACTGCCCTGACAGCACAGTCAGTCAGTCAGTCGGTCAGTCGGTCAGTCAGTCAACAACAACAGTGGTTGGTTGGTTTGTATTTCTCCTTGCCGGGCCCTGGCCAGCTGAAGGCTGTGCTGTGGTGGTCACCAAGCCCCTCCACCCAGCACAGGCTCTGGCCTACCTAGACACAGGACAGCCATTCGGAGCTGGAGAGTGGTGCTTTCTGGATTGTGAGTGTGTGTGTGTGTGAGAGTGTGTGAGTGTGTGTGAGTATGAGTGAGTGTGTGTGGGAGAGAGAGAGAGAGAGAGTGTGTGTGTGTGTGTGTGTATGTGTGTGTGTGTGTGTGTGTGTGTGAGAGAGAGTGTGTGGGTGTGAGTGTGTGTGTGTGTGTGAGAGTGTGTGTGTGTGTGAGTGTGTGTGGGTGAGAGAGAGAGTGTGTGTGTGTGTGTGTGTGTGTGAGTGTGTGTGTGTGTGTGTGAGAGTGTGTGTGTAGTGTGTGTGTGTGTGAGAGAGAGAGAGAGAGTGTGAGTGTGTGTGTGTGTGTGTGTGTGTGTGTGTGAGAGAGAGAGAGAGAGAGAGAGAGAGAGAGAGAGAGAGTGTGTGTGTGTGTGGGTGAGAGTGTGTTTGTGAGTGTGTGGGTGTGTGTGTGAGTGTGTGTGTGTGTATGTCTGTGTGAGTCTGTGTGTGTGTGTGTGTGTGTGTGTGATTGGTGGTTCCTTGTGTGTTTTGTATGTTTGTCCTCTAATTTTTCTTTTTTTTGGAATATGTATTTTTCTTTTTTTTTTTTCGTCTTCTCTTGTTTGTTTCTTCTTCTGGCTTATTTTTGGCTTTCAGTTCTCCTCCTCCTCCTCCTCCTCTTTATTCTTCTACTTTCCTCGTCCTCGTCCGTTCCTTTCGTCTCCTACCCTGCACTGTACACAAGTAGGGGTCTGTGTGTGTGGTGCTTCAGTGGAGTGGTGCGTATGAGGGTTTGAGGTTAAAGCCTGTTTCTCTGTCATTCTTGACTGTCCAACTTTTATCTGCCTACGCTGATATGTCATTTACACTCGTTACCTCACTCCCTATACTTGCCCACACCTCTATGTACTGATTTGCTTGTCCCCTCCCCGCCTCGCAGATCTCATTACCTCCATACCACACACACCCACTACATTCTCTACTTTCCTCTCCACTCCACTCTTTCGTCCCACTCCCCACTACCACAACACCACCACACTACACACACCGCCGGGAAATCTACACCAACCACACTAACCTCCTCAGGCCAACTACACAACTACACCGCACACCAACTACACACACTTCAACCACAACCACTACCGACACACACTACACCACACCACTGCGCCACACCTCACCACACCACACCACTACACACACCACGCCACGCCACCCACGCCAGCCACCCACACTTACCGTACCTACACAACGTCACAGTACACTTTTCATTCTATACTGCCAGCACCACATTATAACTACAACCACATCAAACGTGTAGTTGATGCTCTAATACGGTCTGCATTACACCACACCAACAACCACAAACCACACCACACCACACCACACCACATCAAACCACACTGCAAATCTACACTGGTCTGCGCCACATCACACTACCCACACAATCGCACACCCCACCACACTACCCCACATCGCACCACACCACACTACCCCCACACGCACCACACCACACACCCCACATCGCACCACACCACCACTACAACCACCCCACACACCGCACCACCCACATCGCACCACACCACACTACCCCACATCGCACCACACCACACTACACCCACCATCACACCACCCACCAATCGCACCACACCACACTACCCACAATCGCACCACACCACACTACCCCACATCGCACCACACCACACTACCCCACATCGCACCACACCACACTACCCATCCCACAACATCGCACCACACCACACACCCCACATCGCCCACCAAAACCACACTACCCCACAACCGCACCCACCCCACACCGCACCACCCCACCCCACATCGCACCACACCACAACTACCCCACATCGCACCACACCACACTACCCCCACATCCACACCACCCCACATCGCACCACACCACACTACCCCACATCGCACCACACCACCCCACATCGCACCACCCCCCACACACACCACCAATCGCACCACCCACCCCACATCGCACCACACCACCACCCCACATCGCACACACCACCCCAACGCCACCAAAACACCAACCCCACCACCTCACCACACTACCACACACACCACCACTCCACACACCACACCCACACCCACCACACCACACACCACACCACCACACCCACACCCTCGCACAACCACACCAACGCCCACCCACCACCACACCACACCAACCCCACCACACTCCACACCAACCCCCACTCACACCACATCAAACCACTCTACAGACCTACACCACACCACCCACACCAACCCCACCACACACACACCAACCCCACCACACTCCACACCAAAAACCAACCCCACCACACTCCACACCACACCAACCCCACCACACTCCACACCACACCAACCCCACACCACACCACACCAACCCCACCACACTCCACAACCACCCCCAACCCCACCACACTCCACACCACACCAACCCCCACCAACACCCCAAACACCACACCCAACCAACCAACCCACCACACTCCACACCACACCAACCCCACCACACCCACACCACAACCAACCCCACCACACTCCGCACCACACCAACCCCACCACACTCCACACCACACCAACCCCACCACACTCCACACCACACCAACCCCACCACACATCACCCCACTCCACACCACCCCACCCACACCACACCACACCACTCCACACACCACACCACTCCACACACCACAGCACACCACTCCACACCACACCATACCACACCGCTCCACACCACACCTCCAAAGTGTTGTTAATTAATGGCACAGTGTGAAAGGTGTGTGTCAGTGTCAGTGTCAGTGGAAGGAGGACAGTGACAGTGCCCTTGCTTGCAGGCAGCTGGCAGGAAGGGCGTTGCAAGGTCGGCAAGAGAAAACGACCCCTAACTGAGTGCGAACTTCACCTGTTAGTGTTATTGCTGATCCCTGTCTCTTCATTTTGTTAGTCCCTCTAGGGTTTGGAAAGAGCTATGCCCCCTTCTCTTCGCCCAAAGCCTACTTTACTTATGACTTTTAAATCCAGCCTCAAGACCTACTTATTTCAAACCTAAGGCTTGTTTCATCTCGGAACTGTCCCTGCCTTCAACAGCCGAAATCCCACCACCCTGCCTAGGTATATATATATATATATATATATATATATATATATATATATATATATATATATATATATATATACCACACCACATAAAGCTTATATATATTTTATTTATAAATAAAATATATAAGCTTTATGTGGTGTGTGTATATATATATATATATATATATATATATATACACACCACACCACATAAAGCTTATATATATTATATATATATATATAAATAAATAAAATATAAGCTTTATGTGTGTGTGTGTGTGCATTTGAATTTGTTGATCTAAGCTGTTATTGTTA
Source organism: Rapana venosa (assembly GCA_028751875.1). Classification (NCBI taxonomy): domain Eukaryota; kingdom Metazoa; phylum Mollusca; class Gastropoda; order Neogastropoda; family Muricidae; genus Rapana; species Rapana venosa. The sequence continues at coordinate 1,727,406 of CM054153.1, read as the reverse complement.
TTGGTGGTATGACTGTGTAAGAATGGTTTGAATGCCAGCGCTTTGATTTGTCTTTGCAAGATTTAGCGCTATATAAATTCCTTTTTTTTTTTCATAATCCTCCTCCTCCTCCTCCTCTTCTTCTCTTCTTCTTCTTCTGTCTCTGTCTGGCTGTCTCTCTTCTGTTTTCCCTCTTTTGTTTTTTTTCACGAGAGCCTGGTGTAAAGAAAGAAGCCATTGACTGAAATCCAAGTACTCTCGATAAAATATACAATAGTTGATAAATAGTGTAGACTCTCTGTCTGTCTGTGATTTTCTCTTTCTTGTCTTCATCTCTCTGTCTGTCTGTCTGTCTGTCTGTCTGTCTGTCTCTCTCTCTCTCTTCTCTCTCTCTCTCTCTCTCTCTCTCTCTCTCTCTCTCTCTCTTCCTTCCTCCCCTCCCCTCTCCCCTCTATCTCTCCTCCTCCTCCCCCTTACCCTTCCTGTCCTTCACCTGTGGTCTGCCCCAGTCTCCTGTTCCTGTTATTCTTGTTTGAATCTGAAAGCTTTGTTTCTTCAAACGTAGGAAGGGTTGCAGTCTGAATGGCTGACTGTAATTTGGTTTGTTTTGTGTAGTCCTCCCCCCCCCCCCCCAAAGTGCGTTCTTCGTCTTGTTCCTCCCCCTCCCCTTCCTTTCTGGAGTAAATAAAGAATTTGATTTGACTTGACTTAGACTTCGGTACCAAGCTTAGTGCCATCCCAGGAGTGTATGTGTATTCTTAAAGTTTATCGTCTTGTTTGGCGCGCTGGTTACAGATTTGTTCCCAAGTGCTGGAAAAAGTGGGTGGGTGGGGTAGGTTGGGGTGTGGTGTGGATGGGGGGCGTAAACACTAACTGGGGAGAAAACCAGTTAGTAAACCTCAGGTGGACGTCGTTTCTAGCAAGTGATTTCTCAGTGCTTAGATAGACTTTCAACTAACCCAAACCTAGTCTGAGCATCCATAAATCTGCCTGGAAACTTTAGGGTCAGCTATTGACGTCAGTAGCTAGTGTTTTTTAAATGTTAAATCTTACTTTGGTCTGTTTTTGATCACACTGTAAAGATCAAAGGGACGGGACAGCTCAGTGGTTGGAGCACTCGCTTTTTCCCAGCCAAGTTAAGCAGCGTCGAGCGTGGCTACCACTTGGATGGGTGACTGTTTATACAGGCTGCACATCGGTATTAGTTTGGGGGTCATGTAGTATCTTCTATAGAGTGCGAGTGGAAAAAAATGTTGGTGATTTTCACAGATTTTTTTAAGCATGAAAAAATGGACTGTGCAATTGTTTTTTTGGGATTGAGGACATAGAGCAATACCAGGTAGTCACGAGAAAGTTGGAAATAACCATCAAATGAGGATTGCCTGTATTCCTACAGCGTTGACCCCGTGCATGCATATTGCGGTAAGGAAGCTAGCAGACGACAAAGGACTGATGGGGTACAGTGTTTGCTGAAAAATTAAAAAAATTCAAACCTACCAAATTTGTTCAAAATCACATGAGTTTTGAGTCAGAGGCTAGTCTTTCACAAAAAGTGGTTTTTAATTCTGTGGATGCCTTAGTACGTGCGGTATGAATATAAGAGTCACAAGAAAAACAGAAGGAAAAGAGTGGTTTTTTAATACCGGTGTGCGGCCTTGCACGCCCTGTTTCATTTACTGTTACTGTTACTGGTCCCGTAACCCGCCAGGGTCGTAGGGGCGCTGCATGGTGGACGAACGGTGGACCAGCTTTTAACCGGTGTTTCATTACAGTTCCCCAAATCACCCAGTTGTCAATGGGTGCCTGCCTCCTAAGGGTCAGGGAAGGTAAAGCAGCGAGGGAGAGGAGATGGGCGCCGCCCTCAGTATGGTGGCCCCTACAGAAGTGAGGTCTCTGACACCTCGCTCCCCTACGACCTTATAGGTTATGGGACACCTTTAAATTTATTTTATATTTTATAAAGATAGCCATACTCCATGATCGGGGAGCGTCGAAGAATATGACTGAAAAAAGGGCAGGGGAACGGATGGTAGGGGCGAAAAATCCAAGAAAAAGAAGAGGATAGCAATGAAAGAGAAAGCGTGAGAGGAAAGAGAACCCTTCAAGAGCGAGGAGGGCAGGGCACTGTTTGTCTGGAAGTGGCTGGTGCATTCAGGCAGTGTCGTGCTGCATGCCTAGCGCCTGCTGAGCTAGCTAGTGGACCTGGGCAGCTTCCTTCCCCCCTCATGTTCACAATACATTCAATTGTATTCCCACCTACCAGTGCCCCTTCCCACAAAGGCAGCCCTACTCCATTATTCAGGAGCTTCGGTGAAGAGTGTATTAAAAGTCAAACGAAGGGACATTGGAGGTAGAAAAAGAAACAACTTAACACACCCCCCCCAACGAAACAAAAACAAAAATTAAACAAAAAACACATCATCATCATCATCATCATCATCATCATCATCATCAATGTCTTTGTGCCTTATTGGCACGTAGGGCAGCAACAAATGTTCTCCTCCCCGAAAAAAAAAGAAAAAGATAGAAAACCCAAGACACCCTCACACACACATACTCACACATACACGCGCACACACACACACACGCGCGCGCGCCACACACACACACACACACACACACACACACACACACACACACACACACACACACACACACACAGAGTCTTTTGAGAGAACGAGCGTGGGCAGAAAACAGACTGTTGATATTTTTCTTCTTCTTCAACGAGTTCCCTGCCTGAGGAGTGCTGGGTTGCTGCACTGAAGCTGAGGGCCCCGGTGAGCATTCCGCCTCCAGCCATCCCCATATCCCCCAGGAGCTTCAGTGGTGCACCCACGCCTGGGCCTCTGAAACAGGGTGTCCATGTCTGTTGTGCACTGATGTCTTGTCAACCCCTCCTCCTCCTTCCCTTGCCGGCTGAAGGGTCTGTCTGTCTGTCTCTCTCTCTCGTTGAACGTGTCAGGGGCATTGTTGCAGCCAGATAAGGGATCTGGGGACGTGGTCGCACCTCAGCCTAGTCTCCTCCTCCACCTCCTCCTCCTTCTCCTCACTAACCGTAAACCTGACGGCTGGTGGTTGGGCTCGAAACAAGAGGGGATGGGATCTTCACTTGGATTTCGCAATCCGCAGACTCATCCTTGGCTGGTAAATCAGCTCCCCCCTCTCTCCTCTCTCTCTCTCTCTCTCTTCCTTCTCTCTCTCCTCTCTCTCTCTCTCTCTCTCTCTCTCTCTCTCTCTCTCTCCTCTCATCTCTCTCTCACTCTCTGTCTCTCACTCTCTGTCTCTCTCTCTCTCATCCCCCCCCTCTCGAGCGTGCGTTCGTGTGTGTGTGTGTGTGTGTGTGTGTGTGTGTGTGTGTGTGTGTGTGTGTGTGTGTGTGTGTGTGTGTGTGAATGCTGTGGTTCTGATCATTTTCAGTTTGCCTACCTGTTCTTTGAGGGGGTGGAATTGCATTGCGGTTAGACTGTGTAATTGCAGATCTGATGATAATCAAGGGAGTGGGTTCGAGTCTCCATGGTGGTTTCCATTTTAGGAGGAGGAGGAAAAGAGGGGGTGGGGGTGTTTCATCCAGGATAGATTGGTCCCAGTTTTATTCCCCTGCTAGTTTTTCGTGTATCACGACTATTTCCAAACTGACGTTCGGTGTGCCACTGGTCACATCATTTCTTTTTGCCCATGACAAACCCCATCCATCTGGATGACGGGAGACATTCCTAGCATGGACATGAAGACTGGTTGGAGGGAGGTAGTCAAGTTTCTACCAGGGTTCTGCTTGCTGCCAGAGACTTCAGTGCAGTACTTGTACCCCGTCCCCTCCTCGTTAGGACTGAAGGCAGAAGAGGGAAGAAGACACAGTCCACACCTCCTCTGAAGTCAGGAGCAGGGCTGTCTTGATGGCGAGGTCCTTGAGGATGAAGACAAGAGTGCAGATGCTGGCTGTTAAGCTAGGGAAGGGCCAACAACAGCGCAACACTGTGTAGGGCGTAGTACTGTTAGTCCTTCCTGGGGACTAGGAAGGAGCCAAGAAAATGGTAGTCAACCCTCAGGAGCTAGGACCTCCGTCTCCTCTGCGTTGTTGCTAAGCTTAGCCTAGCAGGGGCAGCGCGCTATGTAGCCAGTGCCTGGCCTTCTCCTGTCTCCCTGACTGCAGGAAGCCTGCCCGCTGCTTCAGCCAACCCATTCAGAGCAGCTCCTGACCGACCAGTCCAGTCCAGTCTGCGACCCCCTTGGTGAAGGATGCCCAGAACCAGTTTACTTGCCGTCCACACCCGTGCCGCGTTCACCGTCACTTGAGGCTTGGCCTCCCTCCCTGCCTCCCTGCCTCCTCCCTCCCTGCCTCCCTCCCTGCCTCCCTGCCTGCCTCCCTGCCTCCTCCCTCCCTGCCTCCTCCCTCCCTGCCTGCCTCCCTGCCTCCTCCCTCCCTGCCTCCCTCCCTGCCGCCTCCCTGCCTCCTCCCTCCCTCCCTGCCTGCCAGCCTCCCTGCTCCTCCCTCCCTCCCTCCCTGCCTCCTCCCTCCTGCCTCCTCCTCCCTCCCTGCAGCCCTTCCCTGCCTCGCCTGCCTCTCCCTCCCTGCCCTCCTCCCTCCCTGCCTCCCTCCCTGCCTGCCTGCCTCCCTCCCTGCCTCCTTCCTCCCTCCCTCCTCCCTCCTCCCTGCCTCCTCCCTGCCTGCCTCCTCCCTCCCTGCCTGCCTCCCTCCCTCCTCCCTCCCTGCCTCCCTCCCTGCCCTGACCTCCTCCTCCCATGCCTCCCATCCCTGCCTGCCCTCCTCACCCTCCCCTCCTGCCTCCCTCCCTGCCTGCCTCCTCCCTCCCTGCCTCCCTCCCTGCCTGCCTCCTCCCTCCCTGCCTCCCTCCCTGCCTCCCTCCCTCCCCTGCCTCCTCCCTGCCTCCCTCCCTGCCTCCTCCCTCCCTGCCTCCTCCCTCCCTCCTGCCTCCCTCCTCCCTCCCTGCCCTCCCTCCTAGCTCCCCCTCCCTCCCTCCTCCCTCCCTCCTGCCTGCTACCCTTGTCCTCAGCCAGAGAACCCTCAGTATAACCTGGCTGAGAGGTGCCACTGCGGAGTTCACTGCCGAGAGAGAGAGACAGAGAGAGAGAGAGAGAAGAGAGAGAGGAGAGAGACAGACAGACAGAGAGAGACAAAAGAGAGAGAGAAGAGAGAGAGAGAGAGAGAGAGAGAGAGATCTTCACAGACCCAGCAGAACAGTGAGCAAAGCGCAGTCCCTAATTTGTCCATTGGCGTATACTGGGTGGTGTCTTCAGTGCAGAAGCAGCTCAGCGTCCACAGTGCAGCAGACTGAATTACTCTTGGCCACATGGAATTCAATTACTCTTGGCAGTGTGGCCAGGTAAAGGTCGGCTTTCGTGGTCAAGAGGAACGGGCTTGGGCGTACGGTTGTTATGACAATGGCCGGGAGGGAAGAAAAAACCCACCACCAAACAAAAAAGAACAGAAAGAAAAGAGGGCGGTGAAGAGGTCGTCGTACTTGTAGGCTAACAATGATGATGTGTTTAAGAGACAGCTCGCGAGAGGGAGGGAGGGCATGAGGAAGGAGGAGGTGGAGAGAGAGAGAGAGAGAGAGAGAGAGAGAGAGAGAGAGAAATGAGGGGGGGGGGGGGGGGGGTACGTAGGGACCGCGCAAAAAAAGGGGTGGTGGTGGGGGTATGTAGGCTTTTACTGTTTTAGGATTGATGATAGTGACGTTCTTGTTTCTGCATGCTGGCAAACTGATGTCATGTGTCCGTTCTGTCTCTACCCCCTTCTCTCCGTCACCTTTCTGTCTTTCAGAAGGGGGGTGGGAGGGGGGGGGATGGGGTTGTGGGAGTGAGGGTGTTGAACGTTTCAGGTGTAACAATGAACAGTGGGTATTTGGGAAAGTGGGCCGACATGCGGACGTGAATCTAATTATACGAATACATAGACACACAGGCAGAAAGCAGACACTCATGCGCGCACATAAGCGTGCACGCAAGCGCATACGCACGAACGCATGCATGCGCACTTATACACACGCGCGCACACACAGATACAGACAGACAGACAGACACACCTATTTGCCCACCATGTATATACCACCTGTGTAAGCATATTCACTTGGTTAGCCTTTACCGGACTTCCTGGGTCGCCCACGACCCAGAGGCACATAAAAAGTCTTATATCTCTTAAACTATTTGAGCTATCTTCACGAAAATTCATGACTTTGTCAAGAACCTAAAAAACTTTCGGCAAGTAAAATTTCATTGATGTGCGTGAAATAGAATTATTGTTATTTGACGCAACATTTTAACTACACACACAGGATTGTGCGGGTCGTGGAAGACCCACACATTTTAAAGAGGAAGAACGCTGCTTATTCCTAAAAGGATGGTGCGGGTCGTGGAAGACCCAGTAGGAATGTTTCTTCAGCCGGGCGGACCACTTTTCAAGACTTCACCGAAGGGCGCAGGGTACTTCAAGA
>CM054153.1:1705975-1715975 GCA_028751875.1 Rapana venosa | reverse complement strand
ATACTTTACCGAGATCGGTGGTCTACAGGTAACGCGCCTGTCTAGAAAGCGAAAAGTCCGGGTCGGAAGTGTGCGGTGGTTCGAATCCCGTTTGGACCCAAAACTTCTTCCCCCCCACCCCCCTATCCATTAGACCATGAGTGGTGGTCTTGGCGCTAGTCTTTCGGATAAGACAATAAACCGAGGTCCCATGTGTTACACTAAATTATTTAGCGCACGTAAAAGAACCCACGGCAACAAGAGAGTTGTCCCTGGCAAAATTCTGTAGAAAAAAGCCACTCTAACAGGGAAACAAACACAGTTGCAAACAGGAAAAAGAAGAAAAAAAAGAGGGGGGGGGGGGGGGGGGGGGTGGCGCTGCTCTTGTGGCAACGCGCTCTCCCCGGGGAGAGCAGCCCGAATTTCAGGCAGAGACATCTTGCCGTGACTTACAGTGGTATAATAAATAAATAGATAAAAGAGAGCGGACACTCGGCTTAGTTAGCGAGAGGTGGTGGGTGGCGTTTTGCATGGATCCCTTACTCTAGTACTGTAGCCGTGTGGGAAACGTGTCATCACTAGTCCTTCTCCTTCATTCTCTTGGTGGTCTGTGTTATCCCAGCTTCCACCCTGTAATTATTTAACACAATTTGTCTGTGATAATACTTTTTAGGTTTTCTTATTATTGGTGGGGTGGGGTGGGTGGGGGGTCATCTTATTTGCCTTGATAATGGATCAGGTTTTTGTTGTGTCTGAAATCATTGGGAGCTGGTGCAGTGCTGTCAGTTCCCCGTTCATTAGGAACAGAATTCTTGGCTTTATATGTAATTTTTTAAAAAGTGGTTTGACGTCACACATTGATTCAAGCAGTAGCAGCAGGCCACTGGCTGGTTCTGGTTTCCTTCCCTGACACAACTGCTGTGTGCGGCAAGAGATGGGCGTCTGTCTGTTTAGCAAGGCCGCGTTTCCCCGCCCTCCGCTCCCTCCCTCCTGACAACAGGAATTAAAGGCAGCCTAGCTGTCTGTCCAGTCACACCTCTGCTAGAAAGAAATGCGAAGCCCTGGGCTGACTGGCGTTTTGCCGCTGTGCACAGCAGACAGGCAGACAGACAGGCAGACAGACAGACAGACAGACAGGCAGACAGACAGACCGACCTGGCACAGGGGGTTCTGCCTGACCACCTGCCGCAGTTGACTGGCTGACCGCTCAGCTGTATGACCGCAGAGAGAACATCAGTGCCTCTGACTTTACAGTCACCACTTTCCAGAGCACACGCAATACTTTGTCGCTCATTTCCCTTAGCGTTTTCTTTAGACATGAACAGGTTGAACAGGTCCAGTCTTGCTGTAAAAAAAGAAACAACAGTTTTGTCGATGACATTTTTGGATGACAAATCCCATCCCGGTAAAACGCTAGAGACATTGTGAGAAGGCTTTCCGCTGGATAATGACTCCAGAAATGGAAAGGGGATTGTGAGATTAAAGAACGAAAGAAAAGGTGTGTTTTCAGAATGCTTTGAGGCTTTCAGTCTGCAGCTGATTAGGAGTTGATTGTCGGCAGTTTAATTTTCTCAAGAGATCATTTGTTTCTTCGAAGTTGCTTTGTAATTTACTTATCATTCTTCCTTTTATTTCGAGAATAATGGAGTTAGCGCTCATGTGCATTTTTACATTCAGTCCGCGGTTTTGAAAATGTTGTCATCCGTTCCCACCGGCACAAATGACCCACCCTTCCGAAAGGAAGAACAGGTCCACGTGTGCGCAAGATGTTTTGCCTGCGTTCGCACACGGGGACTCATTTTATAGTCTCATCTTAAGGACATAAAGTGTGTGGTGTGTGCGTGCGCGTGCGTGCACGCACATGTGAGTATGTGTGTGTGCGTGCGTACGTGTGCCCGTTGGCTGACCAACAGCTGTTTGAAAATCTTGGTTTTGATCACCACCAAGGCTTGCACTGGCTGTGCACGATGTCTTTTCATTCAAACTATGCAGTTGTACAGTCAAGATACTATTTAATATTGCTTTGGAAATGCTTCATCTATGGGTGTGGGCTTGGAAACCATCTTTGACAAGTCTTCCTCTCAAGTCTATCATGAAATTGAAGTTACTTTTAAATCCTTTTGAAAGTGAGTTTAGCGCACGAGTTCCATATTTAAAAGAAACTAAAAAACAACTTGGAAAGAAACTCATTCTGGACGATTGCTGTACTCCTTCTTAATGAGCCACACGCAGACTGGCCCCCACCTGTTCTTTCTCTCTGTCCATCTCAGCTGCCTAAGGCTGTGAAGGCGCTGTTTTTCTTGGGGGGCTTTGATCTTCTTTTCTGCACAGTCACCAGCCTGTCGGGTGCAGTGGAGGGGCTGAGCCACAAAGCCGGTGTCTCCTGACCCTGGGTCACAAGCTTACTCATCTGTCCGTGTCTTCCGCCAAGTCAGAAGGTGACAGTGGCGTCAGCTGCAGTGTGCAGTGCATTGTACAGCCCTTTGGTCCAACCGTGTTCAAACATCCGGTACTTGGGGGGAAACCAAGAAGAAGGAGCAAGACGCACCGACAGCAAAGGCTACGTCATGGATGACGTGAGTGAAGAGCGCATGAGGAAAGGGCACGTCATAGGTGACAAGGAAGCGCGTTTGTTTCTCCCCCAAGGGACTTGGTTCAACCTCTCTGAAGTCCACTAGTGATGACGTCACCGGCATCCGGGTTTGTGGTTGTTGTTTGTGTTTTGCTGTTGTTTTTAAACTTAAAGGGGAAAATGTAGATTTTGTTTGTGGTTTTCTGTGTTTGTTTTTCTTTTCTTTTTTTTTGGAGGCGGATGTTTTGAGTTGTCTTGCACTGAAAAAGCCTACAGTCAATGATTGATGAACTCCAGAAGATCACCCGAGTAGTTTGAAGGACTGTGTTCATGACCATGTGAAGTTTGTTTCTGTTGTTTTGTTTGGAGAGACCGGTCAGTGAAGAATCTGGCCTTGATTCCCCGGGAGGTAAAGAACTCAGAACAAAGCAAGACAACCTTTTTGCTCTCAGCTTACAAGTTACAGCGACGTTTAAAAAAAAAACAAAGTTTCTGCTCATATGTGCATGACAAAGAGACAAACAGGCAAACAAAGACACACAAACCAGAAGATAACAGCCACCTAACTTGTCACAGAATCCTCATCCCCGAAATTGGAATGCAGCTACCAAAACAGTAGTGTGTTATTTTAGTATTTATTTATTTATATCACTTTAAGTCACGGCAGATTTCTCTGCGTGAAATTCGGGCTGCTCTTCCCGAGGAGAGCGCGTCAAGCCACCAGAGCAGCGTGTCAAAGTGCGCAGAGAGCGGAGGGAACGTGAAGGAGTGTGCATGTGAAGACATTCACAGAGGTAGGAGGGTGCAGTTTTGTGGAGACAGTTGTAACAGAGGGTACTGATCTTGTAGTTTACTCTCTATGGCACAGGCAGCCAGTGGAGAGATCGCAAGAGAGGGGTAATGTCCTCAGATTTTTTCTTTCTGAGAACTGGTCGAGCTGCGGAGTTTTGTATACGTTGAAGAGAGTGGGTAGATGATGCTGGCAGACCAGACAAAAGAGAATTGCAATAGTCCAGACGTGAAAGAATGAGAGAAGTGACAAGTTTGGCTGTTGCATCGGTGGACAGGTACTTTCGAATGGCACTAATACGCCGTAATTGATAGTAGCACGACTGACAGGTCTGGATGATGAATTTTTGCATAGAGAGTGTGTTGTCAATAACAACACCTAGATACTTCACAGCAGTGGATAGAGGGACTAATGTATTGCCGAGTTCTTTTGAAGCTGTTGTAATGGACGAGAGTTTGTGTTTGAATAACAGCCAAAACAAATGAAGAACAATATAGAACTAACAAAAGATGAAAGAGTCCAAAATACCCCCTCCCCAAGAAAACCACCCTAAAACCCACCGCCTGTCTAGAAAGCAAAAAGTCCGGGTCGGAAGTGTGCGGTGGTTCGTATCCCGTTTGGACCCGAAACTTTTCCCTCAACCATTAGATCATGAGTGGTGGTCTGGGCGCTAGTCTTTCGGATGAGACGATAAACCGAGGTCCCGTGTGTTACACAAATTTATTCAGCGCACGTAAAAGAACCCACGGCAACAAGAGAGTTGTCCCTGGCAAAATTCTGTAGAAAAAAGCCACTCTGATAGGGAAACAAATACTGTTGCAGACAGAAAAAAAAGGTGGCGCTGCTCTTGTGGCGACGCGCTCTCCCGTGGAGAGCAGCCCGAATTTCACGCAGAGAAATCTGCCGTGACTTAAAGTGGTATGAATGAAATAAATGAAACCCAAAACAAACAAACAAAAAGCAAAATAAACCAGAACTCCACCCCCCCCCCCCCAACAATAACAACAACAACTAAATGGATATAAATAATAATAATAATAATAATATATGGAATTTATATAGCGCTGAATCTTGTAAAAAACAAACAAATCGAAGCGCTTGCACTCAAATCATTTACAGGCATGCAACTCTCCTTAAACATAATGAGCAACAAATTTCAAATCCATGCGCGCGCACTACCGCACGCACACGCACGCACCACACACAACACCACAACACACTACACACACAACACACACACACACACACACACACACACACACACACACAACACACACGGAACAAACACTTAGAAGGTGAAAGATGCTGTTTGAAATTTAGGGACAGATATGTGGGGGAAAGTCTCAGGTAGGAAAATAAGTGTGTTTTGAGGCTGGATTTGAAGGAATCAAGTGAAGGCTTTTGACGAAGTGAAAGAGGGAGGTCATTCCAGGTGGATGGACCAGAAACAGAGAAGGAGCGACGGCCAACAGTGGTTTGTTTGAATCTGGGTGTTCGAAAGCACAAAGTATCTGCGGCTGAACGAAGGGAACGGGATGGAGTGTACAGGTGAAGACAGTTACAGAGATAAGAGGGTGCAGATTTGTGGAGACATTTGAAACAGAGGGTATTGATTTTATACTCCAGTCTTTGTGAGACAGGCAACCAGTGAAGAGATCGCAGAAGAGGAGTGATGTGTTCAGATTTTTTCTTTCTTAGGACCAGTCGAGCTGCAGAGTTTAAACAGAGGAAACTGATGTATACTTTCCTTTTAAATCATTTAAACACTTACATACACGTAGACACCCTCACCCATATCCTCTTCACCACATATACTCATATATAAAGGAAAACACGAAATATCCAAACAGACATTGGATTCAGAGCAAAAGAGTAAAACAAAGACATCCATTCCCTCCCTCTCTCCTGGTCATATGCACGCATGTACATGTGCTTTTTGATTTAAGGCAGGACAACGTTAATCCTTCCATCAAAGAATACATTCAGACAATTTAAACCCACCCAGCAATACTAACATCAGCAATAACAATTTAGGTCGTCTAATACAATGAAAAAGAAAATAAACAGCGACAAAAGAAAATAAATCAGCATATTTTTGTGTAAGACAAAAACGTAAAAAGCCCCAAACAATAAGAAAGTAAAAATCCAAAACCAAACCAGTTACACAACACACATGCACTCACACACGTGTACACACACACACACGTGTACACACACACACGTGTACACACACACACGTGTACACACACACACACACACACACACACACACACACACACACACACACACACACACACCAGATTCAAAGTGTGTTGGGGTGGATATCCTATCTATCACCCCATAATGATGTAGATCACTTGTCCCTGGAGCAGAAAGAAGAGTGGAGGACACTTCACCCCATCATTCCCATACACTTCCTTCCCTTGTGTCCCCTGTTCCTCGGCTAGCTACAGCGTACATCTCGCGTATGCCACCGTTTTTGCCCGCCATGAAGGTAGCCGCATTCTGACTTCGGGGATACAAAGGTGATTCATTTTTTTATATATATAAAAAGATGGATTAAAGGTCTAGAGGCAACGTTTGTATCTAGTAGGCTGTAGGTCCACGAGCGGAATCCTAGCAAAAAGTGGTGGTTGTGTAGCCCCGAGAGGTGGTCTAGAGGCTAGCCTTTGACAGAGAAGAGGGGACGCTGAGGTTCCGTGTGCAGCCTGGCGTGGCGTGGTGCCTGTGCCAGGGGGACATGTCGGGGCTGGCCACAGCCTGCAGCTAGAAACACCAACAGCCCTCCTCACAGCCACAGACATAGGGGTGCCCACTGGGAGGGTGGAGTGTTTCATGGCCACACCATCTACCTGTTAGCGAGTGTCACGCAGAGAACTGTGCAGGTACTAAATGCTGAAGACAGCTATGCAGTATAGTGCAGTGCAGTGCAGTGCAGTGCAACGTGACGCATTATAGCACGACGTAATGCAGTGCAGTGCAGTGCGGTATAGCACTGCACATCGTAGCGCAGCACAAGACAACACATCACATCACATCCCATCCCATCACATCCCATCCCATCCCATCCCATCCTGAGCAGAAGCTTGATGGTCATCACTGGTAGCTGTTTTGAAACTCACATCAAGGTAGATAGGCTTGAAACAGAGGACGGCGTCCATGTTTTGTGTGTTGGCCTGGAATTTGACGACGTGGTACGGCTACCCGTAGACGTCTTGCCTGACGACAGGGTTGTGACGTGGCACCTGAGGCAGTGTCGCTGAGAGAGAGACTGCAGGAAGGGGGAGAAGGCACAGGGGCTGCAGGAGCCAGTGGCCAGAACCCACGTGTGACTCTTGTCATGGCGTCTGAGCACCTGAGGTCCAGTCTCTGCTGAGCTCCTCAGTCCTTTCGAGGGCGTTGCCCACCAAGAGTTGAGATTGGACAGGGCTGATTCCAGTTCCTTGCAGACACAGGAGGCTGTACCCTGATGTCCCGTGTGTCAACGAGTGCGAAGATGCAGTTACTGACAGACTGGTTCAGATGTTTGTAGGAGTTGGCCAGTGATGGCCAGTGCTATGGATGAAGCAAAACATACACAGGCTGCAGTCTGCGACCTGGATAAGATGGGCTCTTGTGTGTGTGTGTGTGTGTGTGTGTGTGTGTGTGTGTGTGTGTGTGGTGTGTGCGCGCGCGCGAGCGCACATAAATGAAGTAAATCAGTTGTTTGGCTTCTTCAGTCAGTAGCCTTGGGATAATTATTAAGAAATTGACCACGGAGATCTTCAGCAAGCTCATGTACCGTGCTTTGTATGGGTCGGTGCCCATTAAAGAGGCAGGCGTTTAGGTATTGCAGTTTTGAATCTTTGAATCTCTCCCCCGCCCTCCCCCCCCCCTCCCCGCCCCCCCCCCCCCCCAAAAAAAAAAAAAAAGAAGGAAAAAAAAGAAGAAAAGTGGGGGTTTGCAGGACTGGCAGTAGAATGCAGGCAGGCAGGTGATCAGGACTGGGCTGTGGGAGAAGAAGTGGTGGTGTGGTGAAGAGGAGAAAAGACTGGTCCTGACTTGGCTGACCACAAGGCGCTGCAGGCTGGCTGCATGCCGACCATTCAGTGTCCACGCCAGGCAGGGCGTTGTCAGGGCGCTGTGAAGGCGTGAGGGAAGAATACACAACACACAACTAGAGCCCTGGCCACCAGGCGGCCGGCTATGTTTGCAGGACTTTGTCTGGCCCGTCTATCTCTCTCTGCTGGTTTGGCTCTGTGTGTGTGTGTCTCTCTCCCTACTCACGCACGCATGTAGGAGCGCGCGCACACACACACACACTTACTTGGACCGCCCCACCCCCCCCCCCCCCCCCCCCATCCCGCTCAGGGCCCCTCCTGCCGTCTTGGTCTAGATAGGACTTTTAGAGGACACCACGCTAAAGACACACACGCACATGACAATCACACAGGCACGCAACACACATAGAAACGCACATGCACACTTGCACAATTGCGGGTACGCGCGCGCACACGCACAGGCACACACACACACACACACACACACACACATCTGAAAATAAAACTTTGACACACACACAGAGAAATATTTCAAACCGCATGAAAAATGCACAACGTGTTTAGTACAGGGATAACTTATTTCGTAAATGTGTGTGTGTGTGCGCGCGCGCGTGTGTGCGTGCGCGCGCGCGTGTGTGCGTGCGCGTATGTGTTTACGAGTGGACGCGCGCGCGCATGTGTGTATTTGTATGTGTGTGTGTGTGTGAGTGAATGCTGGTACTGCCTGTGGTTGGCTATCTAGGACATTGGTAGGGAAAAGGACTGAACAGCTGATGTTGGGGGTCATCTTGGCATCCTTTTCAGTGAATCAGCTTAATCACTGTAGAGCCAGCGCACCGTTTTCCTGGAGCTTTCCCCCCACAAGGTGGCAGGTCTGCTGTTGCTGGCCTCTGGGGTTGGCGGGGCTGTCAACACCCTCACCCAATGGGATCCCATCTGGGAATCATTGATTTTTGCCGGAGAATGAAGTCTAGTGGTAGCAGACGAGCCAAATGAAAGTTAGGAGAGCGACACTGTGAAAAATGAGCGGTCATTGTCCGTAGAACAGTAGTGAGAGCGTGTCCGCTCATTTCATCTCTCTGTCTGTCTGTCTGTCTGTCTCTCTCTCTCTCTTTCTCTCCCTCTCTGTCTGTCTGTCTGTCTCTCTCTCCTCTCTCTCTCTCTCTCTCTCTCTCTCTCTCTCTCTCTCTCTCTCTCTCTCTCTCTCCTCTCTCTCTCTCTCTCGCTAACAAATTTCTTTTAATAGAGGACACAAATTTTTTTTATTCATTCTTGATTCATTGTGACTGACACTCTCTCTCCTCTCTCTCTCTCTCTCTCTCTCTCTCTCTCTCTCTCTCTCTCTCTCTCTCTCTCTCTCTCTCTCTCTCTCTCTTCTTCTCTTGCGTGTACGCGCGCAAGTGCGTGCTAGTGAGTACTGGTTTTATTATGATATTCTATGACATATATATATATATATATTTATATATATATATGCATGTAATGCTTGGCGTATTACACTCAGAAACATAAAATTCCGTTTAGAAATCGTTTCTGTGCACGCGTATGGCTAAAAGAAAACGAAAACCAAAAGGAAGCAAAGAACAAAGAAGAAGAAAAGAAAGAAAGAATGGAAGAGGGCGACAACATCTAGCACCTCTCAAGTCCATTACTGATTGACAGAGTTTTGTAAGCTGGCTGGAACAAGGGAATACCCCCACCCCAGAAAAACTCTGCTGATGCTCTGTGTGTGCGTGTGTGTGTGTGTGAGAGAGAGAGAGAGAGAGAGTGAGAGAGGAGAGAGAGAGAGAGATGAGAGAGAGAGAGTAGAGGAGAGAGAGAGAGAGATTAAAAAGAAATCCTTGCCACTAATAATAATAATAAATGGAATTTATATAGCGCTATATCTTGCAGAGACAAATCAAAGCGCTTGCACTCAACTCATTCTTACACAGTCATACAACCAGTGACAAGCAATAGTTCCATCACTACTATGTAGACTAGTGTCCAAGCGAAGCATGCAATAGATAGGGTCGCGCATTCGTTCATTGGCCACAAACACAGACATACACTGACAGATCAATGACATACAAAACTAGAGACACCTCAACAGAATGCAAGGGTCGCTAAGTACTTCATGAGAGAGAGAGAGAGAGAGAGAGAGAGAGAGAGAGAGGAGAGAGAGAGAGAGAGAGAGAGGGAGAGAGGGGGGGGGGGGGAATCGATCACGTTTCAATTCTACATGCCTGTATGTATGTGTGCATGTTTGTATGTATGTATGTATGCATGCACTGATGGATGGTTAACCTGTGTCTCAACAAACAGCAACCAGCTGCAACAACATTGCAATGGACCAGCCTCCGGCCTGTACAGTACAGTATAGCCAGGCTCTCTATAATTATATTATTATATATCAATCTCTGTCTCTGTATTATACCAATCTCTGCCTCTCTATAAGTTGTATTAAGTCCTTCGCATGAGACTATAAACCGAGGCCCCGTGTGCGAACGCACGCAGACCATCTTGCGCACACGTTAAATCCAGTTCCGCTTTTCGTAAGAGTAGGCCATTGTGTGCCGGTGGGAACAGATGACAAAATTACAAAACTGCATACACACGGGGACTGGATGTAAAAAAGCA